>WNGS01113158.1:41777415-41790989 GCA_020271785.1 Procambarus virginalis
AAAATATTTACTGCAATAATATAATTGTTCAAAGTTTCCCCCAGAAACATGCAACAAACTGATGTTTATAAATATTTATAAAATCAATAAATGGACATAGGAATAAAGTGTCTCATAGAGATTATAGAAGCACAAAACACTACACATAATGTGTAATTTTCATGTAAATTGATTAATAAATAAAAGAGTCTAGGCACCATGAAGTTGTAAATTACTTACTTGAGTAAAAAATAAAGTTTAAAGTTTAGCCACATATGGCTGATATTGACATTGACCGATTTCTTTTTAAATTGGCACCCTTACAGATAGGCATACGTTCAGTAAGGTGTACAAGTTTCGTGCAAATTGCCCGATAAAAAATATGAGAAAAAAAATAGAGAAAAAAAATAAACAGCATTGAATGTAATGAAATGCCATTTCCTGGGTGAGACCCTTATCCAGGCTGATATGCTAATGTCAGACTTTGGCATCAGTCATGTGTATGGAGTTCTGTGGGCCTACCGGGGACCACGAGCCAGAACCTGGCCCCCTCAGAAGAGGCAAAGGAAGCAATGGCCTACAGAAACCCCCGTGTGGTTGGAAGCATTCTATGTCTGCCATCGACCGGGTCAGGCACCCAGAAAGGTAAGCGTCCCAAAACAAACCCCATGTTCTGGTGAAAATTGCTACCAAAAGCTTAACAAGTGGATAGAATTCCCCCCCAAAAAACGAGAAAACGAGCATGACGTCAGATGTCTCCAGCACCGCTGTCTGCGCAGCTCCCCCCCTCCCTGGGAGGGAGAAGGGGAGCGCCAGACACCCTCCCTGCTATCCACTCTTCAGGTCTGAGGCTGGATGTCAAAACATGCGAAAAAACGCTGACCAAGAGAAGGGAGGGATGCCAGGGAGCCTCCGGGTCTCACCCAGAAAATGGTGTTTCATTACATTCAACGCTGGATTTCGGCTCCCCGGAGCTAACTACCCACAGAGGAAAAGTAAAGGAACATATCCGGGAGGCAGTCGCTGCTCACTCCTCAACTCGAAGCCGAGACAACTGGCTGCAACCGATGACCAAAGGCGACACATGCCCACCTAGGCCCAGGAATGTTCATGAGATAACTAGCAGCCAAGGACCCTGTACGACCGCCAAAATCCCCGCGCCCGAATGTCAGCTCAGGACATGTTGCCAAAAACGGCAGCAAGAGCAGCGAATTTGGAAACTTCATGGGTACAGGGAGAGACCACAGGCTGGCTAGCATTAACAACCCTGCCAACAACCTGGGAGACCCACACACACGAACAGGGAAAAAGGGAAACCGGATCAACCGAAAGCGCGTCCCTGGACACAGAGGCCGTGGCGCGCAAATAATGGCGTAGGGCTGCAACTGGACACAAAACATGATGCATCCCCGGCCCAACTAGCCAAGCATCAACAACCGAAGGAGCCCTCCGGAAAGCAGCAGTCTCATTCTTTGCCAGATAAGAAGGAGACGGCTGCAGACAAACAAACCTATCGCCATGACCAAAGGAGCAGAAAACCCCAGCGCCGGAGTAGAGCATGAACCTCTCCTCCACATGGAGGAGAAGGAATGGACAAGCGGAATGCATGGGTTAGCAATGTGGTGGAGGATGACACCACACACAGCCTCAAGCGCAGATAATATAGAGCCCAGCAGGCACAGGAACCTGCACATGAGCGAATGACAGGTGAGAAGCAGGACCAAAAAGCCCAAGCTCAACTCCCTCAAACACAACTAGGGAAGTACAACTAGGTAAGTACTGTACAGAGAATCCAACGTATATGGAAGGGCTAAGCCAGGCACTGTAAGATGGGCAAGGAATGAGTGACCCAGATAAGACTATGAAAAACGGGGCCTTGACCCCCCTGGCAACCATTAACCCAGACGAACAAGGAAGGCCCCAGAAAGAAGCACGAAAGGGCCAACAAAACGCCACAACCAAACCCCCAACACGCATCCACAGTGTGAAAACTGCAGCAAAATGTCACCGCAGAACATCCAGACAGTAACACTAACCCCATAACATATACCCCTACCATTGTACCTCGTAACCTGGTGGAGGTGGGACCCCTAGCTGGACTCAAGCATGGGATGGACATGCATAAGAGTGGGACTGGATGGGTATAAATAGGAGCTGCCTCGTATGGCCCAATAGGCCTGCTGCAGTCACCTGTGTTCTGATGTTCTTATATTCGTATCTAAAAACCACGAACCAGCGCCTGACCAAAAGAGATGCCAGACCGCATAATCTCACCTGCAGAATGTGTCGTGAGTGTGTCACGACACAATGTAGCTGAGAAGATTCTTGGAGCACCGCCAGTGGAAGAAGGCAGAGCCGCACATGCAGAAGAGTAGGGTAGAGGTGAAGGAGAAGCCCCACACCCAAATGCAAGGGAAAACCCAGCGGCCTCCCCATAGCAGCAATCCAGAACACCCCCAGGAGCTACAGGGCACGGACTGGAGAATTGAGAGGAGCGAGAGGTAAAGCGCCCGAGAGAAAAGAACGCAGAACACCAGCACACATGCACACTGCCCACTTCAAAACAAACAACCACGGTGCATGCGCAGCAGGGATGCCAGATGTGGGTTGCTAGAAGTCACGAGCTGAAGAAAGAAACCACGAATGTGACTAGAAAACCAGATGAAATAGTGTTGTTAACGACCAAATCCCAGATGAGAGTACACAGGGCAGCCGCCAACCGTAGTTGAAAAGAGCAGTAAGGAGCGAAAAGAAACATAGCACAGCTTCCCATTTGGGCTACAAGGAGCCCAATCGGGCTACAAGGAGCCTAATCGGGCTACAAGGAGCCCAATTGGGCTACAAGGAGCCCAATCGGGCTACAAGGAGCCCAATCTGGCAACCCTGTGCAGCGCAGGACAGTGCACGGAGAGAAGGAAAACACGAAAGAATGAAACAGGACCAAAAACCGAGAAGCTCGGTGAAGGACCAACAAGCCCCAGAAAAGACCGGAAAACGAGAGACATTCTAATAACACAGAAAGAAAGAAAACTTTCCCGATCCTTCTAGAACAGAAAGAAGCAAGCGTGAAGGATGAAGGCACGGAAGGTAAAGTCGCACCCGAGACCAAAAGTCATGTAGAACCCCGAGAAGAGGGGAACATGACGGTGAAGGCTCATCCCAAAAAGGGTGGAGAAACGTACCCCACCGACAGGATGGACCCAACAGATTCAAGGGACAAGGAACCGATCCCGGGAAGGGGCTGTCTTCCAAAAACATGCACGGAGAGGGGGGGGGGAAGAAAAACCCCACTCCTCAAAACTGCAAGCCCGCCCAAAACCCCGCCCAGAGGGTAGAAAAACCCAGGCGGGGGTCCCACATCAGCCCCTCACCAACCCCGGGAACCCACAAGGCAGGTCCTAGGGCCGAGCTGTTCCCCCAAAGTCCCAGCCTCACAAGAAAAACCAGGGCAGCCGGACAAGTACTAAGGAAGGGAGCCCACTGGCAGACTCATAAAACACGGCTGGAGGAACAGGCTCGAATGCCCCCATCGCTGCCCCAGAAGAGGAATTCCTTGAGACTGCCTGAGTCTCAAGACCACTACAGGGGAAGAACAAGTGGGGTGCGGAAGGAACAAAAACTGAAGCAACCAACACCCCCAAGCCCCACCACACCAACCAAAACGGGCCAGCCTCAGGGCTTCCGGGGAGCAAATTACCTACCGCGTTGCCACCAGCCAAACGCAACATGCAACTCCCGTGTTGCCTGTACCCGCATAGTCCGCATAAGACACGGTAATCGAGTTACAAACAAGCAACAATACTTGAAGGACTCCGGGCCGAAGGTGAAACCGACCCCACAGGCAGCAGACGGAGGCAAAGACAGTGAGAGTCCCCCTGAGATAAGGGGACAGAGCAACACTCGAACTCGCACAAAGCAAGGGGGGACTCCGGGGTTACATCCAATGAACCCACGCGCCCCCTAGGGGTTTCCCAGGGTCCTGAGCGTTTACGGAATTCATGCCCAGGTAATTCCAGGCAGGGTACGGCTAACCGGTGCCCAAGTCTACCAAACAACCTTCTAAGAACTGAACCCCGGGATGTGTACACTCACAGGGACCAAGCAGGGGGAACCACCGGAAGAAGGATGAACACTCAGTACACAGGGCAAGAACCAAGGGAGACCCCCACCAGGCAGATAAACAAAACGAAAACGAAAACTCCGCAAGAGGACAGCGTACCCAGGCGGAACAGAGCCGGCCGCTATGATTGGTGAAAGCAAGCTGCGCAGTACCCTGCGCCCCAGCCAGCGCAAAACTGCCCCTCACCCTAAGGCGAACATGGGAGACAGAACACCCCAGCACACAAAGGACGGCCGAAAACCAAGCAGTAAATGGCCTAGCAGAGGCAGAACCCAAGGAACTTGGGGAAAGTAACCCCCAAGCCTTAAGGGCAGTACTTACAGGACAACTAGGGAAGGAAACCCTAGGCGCATGCAACCCGAGTACTGGGGAATCACTCCCGGTTCACGCACCACCTAGAAGACAGTCACCACACTCTAGGTACAATGCTGAAACAACCACTGGAGCCGGAGCACACGACCGTTGCGTATAGCATCAGCCTAAGAACTGAAGGGTGGATAGCCAGGCGGGGGTCCAAGGGCTCCCCCCTTCCGCCTCCAGGGGAGGGGGGGAGCTGCGCAGACAGCAGTGCAGCAACGTGCGACGTCATTCTCGTTTGCTCGTTTCTTTTTGGAGAGTTCTATCCACTTGTTCGACTTTTGGTAGCAATATTCTCCAGAATACGGGTTTTGGGACGCTTACCTTTCAGGGTGCCTGACCCGGTCGATGGTAGACATAGAATGCTTCTAACCACACGGGTGGTTCTATAGGCCATTGCTTCCCATGCCTCTCTGAGAGGGCCAGGTTCTGGCTTGTGGTCCCCGGTAGGCCCACAGAACTTCATACACATGACTGATGCCAAAGTCTGACATTAGCACATCAGACAGGATAAGCTCTGGGGAGCCGAAGGGGCTCCCCCCCAGAAAATAATATTTTCTGTGGGGAGCTATTATTTTGTTAGTGTGAATAATTATTAGAGAGTGGGAATAATATTTTCTGAGATACGGCTCCCTGGAGCTTATCGGGCTAATGTATGTTATGGTAGACCGGGACATTAGCTATGGAGTTCAGACCTACCAGGGACCAGCGCCAGAACCTGGCCCTTCAGAGAGGTTTCAGGGAGCAATGGCCCTGGAAAACCCCATATGGTTGGAGGTTTTCCTTATCTGCCATCCACCAGGGTTAGGCACCCAGAAAGGTAGGCGTAACAAAACAAACCCCAAATGGTAAGAAACTACAACAAAAACCGAACAGAGAGGTAGAAAACTCCCTACAATCCCAAGGAAAACAATCAAACAATCAATTTACTGCAGCACTGGTCATCCGCGCAGCCCTCCCCTCCCCGGGAGGAGGAGGGGGGCCCCGGACCTCACCATGCCGGCTGCCTTCAGTTCGCAAGCTAGTGTCAACCGAGATAGACGCTTCTCTGGCCTCAAATTCCTTGGCGGTGTTTGCCTCGTGTGGCATTCTCTGCTGTTTTTGTGTGGGTGTGAGGTGGCCAGGAGTACTTTATCAGTGCCGGGGCTGCATGCGCCTAGGGGCTTCCTTCCCTAGGTGCCCCGTGAGTACTGCCCTTGCGTGTCAGGGTTATCTTCTCTGAACCTCTACGGGAACCACTCCTGTAGAGGTTCTTGCTGCTCGGCATTTGCCTCGCCCTTGGGGCCAGCTGGGGCTTGGGGCCCTTGTTTGGCCTTGGGTAGGGAGTGGTATTGTGCTGGTTAGGGCGTCAAGGTGTGGCGGGGCCTGCCACCTAAGCGGCGACCTGTTCCTGTTGCCTCTGGGGACGGTGTACTTTTGCGGGGATTTTCTTTTGTTTTGTTTTTGTTTGCCTGGTGGAGGTTCTGCCTCGTGGGTCCATAGTTCCCCTGGTATTGTTTTGGTGGCCCTCTGCTAGGCCCCCGTGCTTGTACACGTCCCAGGGGTTTTCAGTATTGTCATTTACCCTTGTTTTGTTTTAACCGGTTAGCATTACCTTGCCTGGGCTTCCCGTAGTTGCTAACCTACGGGCCCTGGAAACCCGTCGGGGCTCGGGGACCCATGGATGCGTTTCCCGAGTTCCACCCTGCCTTGTGCGGGTTTGAAAGTTGCAGTGTGCCCTTGTCTCAGGGTGACAGTCACCTGTTTTGCCTCCGTCATGCTGCCTGTTGGGTCAATGACACCTTTGACCCGGAGTCTCGCGAGTCATGTTCTCTGCTTGTGCTCCAGTTTTACTCTGAGGATGTTCCTATTAGGGTACAGGCAGCATCAGCGTTGCATGTTAGGTTTAGGTTGGTTTCCCACCCGGATGCCCTGAGGCTGCCCCGTTTTGGCTTTAGGGACCCTGACCTGGGGCGTTGGTCGCTATGGCTTTGGCTCCAGCCGTGCCCCCTGGTCCTTCCCCTGTGGTTCTTCCTGCACCTCCCCCCCCCCCCCGTGTCCGGCTCCGAAACATCTGAGGGTTTCGGCCTCGGCACAGGGTTTAGTTGGTAGTGAGACTCGGGCTGCTTCGGGGGCTGCCCCATCTGGGTCGGGGACGGAGACATTTCAGCCGGTTCCTCCTGCCGAGGCTTCTGGGTCCCACCAGCAGACCCCCTTCTTGTCTGCCTGTCCCTTGGACTCTGCCTTTTCTTCAGGGGTAGAGGTTTGGAGAACAGCTCTGCCCCGGGTCCCGACGTGGGGGATCCTGGGGCTGGGGAGGAGTCGACCTGGGGCCTTGGGCCCCCTGTGACCCCGCTTGGGTGCTTTTGCCTTCCCCGCAGGGCTTATTGTTGCAGGGGAGGGGTTTTCTTACCCCCCTTCCCTGTATGAGTAAGATTTGGGTTCGGCTCCTCCCCGGGTTCAGTTCCGGGCGCCTTTGGGTACCTCAGATCCGTCTTTCCAGGGGTTTGCTACTTCCCGTATCTCCGCGAAGGTGGCTCGGGAAGCTCTTGCTGCATACCTCTTGCAAGACCCGGGTTATGCCTCCCCAATGGATCCGTCCTCGTTTGAGTTCGGTTCTTCTTCCCGTTTTTGGGTGTGTTTGGAGGTTTCAGAGTCTTCCTGGCTGGCAGACTGCCCTTTCTTTTCGTTGGGGGCGTGGCATGGGTTCTGTCGGACCCGCACGCTTGATTGGCGGGAAACTGCTACTTTTATGCAGGTTTACCTGGGGGGCGAGTTTGAGCACCATAATGCGTGCTTATTCGCTCCCGTGCTTTCTCGGGATGTTGGCCTTTTCCAGTTTCACGTGCAGGTTCCTCAGCTTTCGGCTTCGTTGGTTGCGGAGGAGTTGCGCTCCCGTGGGCATTTGGCTTTGGTCTTGCATTTCTTTTCCCTTCTCGAGCTGTCTTCTGCTTGGCTTGAGGAAGATGTGGGAGCATTGAGTGAAGGGCCTTCGTCCGGGGCGCTGTCTTCGGCAGCTAGGGCGTCGGCTGCACTGCTGAAGCTCTTTGCGCCCATCCTGAAGGAAGCGGTGTCTCTGTGTTTTGCTTCTCGCATCGCATGCCGGTAGGCTCTGCTCGCCCTCTCTTTGGAATCCGCTTGGGCCCTGGCTCTTAGGTTTTCGTCTCCGTTTTGTCCGTTGCTGTTTGCAGAGACTGCGGTCTCTCAGTTTCTGCACGCGGCTTCGTCTAGTTGTCGTCCTATGGCGGACTTGTTGATTCTCCGGAGCGGTCATTCTCGGCAGTTTTGGAGGGGTCATGCCAGGGTTCCGGGTTCTGCTGGTCGAGGTGGGCCATTGGTGCCAGTTTCTGAGCCATTGTTCCCTTCGGGGCCAGCGTCGTCTGGTCGGCGCAGTGATCGCCCTGTTCGACTGTTGGGTTCTCGTAAGGGGCGTCGGCCCTTTCGCAGTTTGCCCCGTTGACAGGGCGATGGGGGGAGGCTCGCTCTGTTTGCCCACGCTTGGTCCCACGATTTGTGGGCCTTTTCGGTCGTGTCATCCGGCCTGCGGTGGCGTTGGGCGACTCGTCTTCCTTTGGGGAGTTTGGGGCTAACAGGGCAGGTTTCTTCTCCCGCGCTTCATCAAGTCTTCTTGGAGTGGGTGCGCTTGGGCATGGTCGAAACGACTACGTCCCTCAGGTGGGTTTCCTGTCTGTTTCCAGTGCTGAAACGGGACTGTGCGGATCTGAGGTTCATTCTGGATTTGTCCCGCCTGAACCCCTGGATTCCTTACCCCTCCTTTAGGATGACTACTCTGTCTCAGGTCCGGCTTCTGTTGGAGCAGGGTGCCTGGATGGTGTCCCCTGGACCTCAAGGACGCGTATTTGCGTCCTATTCATCCGGGGTTCAGGGACTGGTTAGGTTTCGTGGTGGGGCGTCACGCTTACCGTTTTCGATGCCTACCTTTTGGCTTGAATCTGGCACCTCGCATTTTCACGCGTCTGACCCGGGTTGTGGTGACCCGTCTGCGTCTTCTAGGGATTCGGGTTTTGGCCTACCTCGACGACTGGCTGGTGTGGGCTCCCAGTCGGTCAACTTGTCTGCTCGCCAGGGATATGGTTCTTTCCCAGCTCGCCAGGTTCGGGTTCCTGGTGAACTGGAGGAAGTCCCATCTGGTTCCGTCCCAGGTTCGGACCTGGCTGGGTCTTGTTTGGGATTCTCGGACCGCTTCCTTGTCTCTCCCTCCAGAGGCATTGCGGCGGCTGAGGGACCGCTGTCAGCTGTTTCTGAGGGGGTCCCGGGTCACTCAGCGGTTGCTCGAGCGGTTGTGCGGGAGTCTGAACTTCGCCATGCTAGTCTACCCGCCGGGTCGGGTTTGGCTTCGGCGTCTGTTTTGGTTCCTTCGGGGACGTCCTTTCTGCCTCTCTCGCGATCGTTGGGTTCGTCCTCCGGGGGTCTTATGTCAGTTGCTGCGTCACCTGGTTGAAACCTGGTTGATACCTGGTTCTGGGAATTCTTCTACTCCCCAAGCCCGGCCCGAGGCCTGGCTCGACTTGTGAGAGCTTGGTCCACCAGGCTGTTGCTTGGAGCGGCCTGCAGGCCCACATACCCACCACAGGCCGGCTGGTCCGGAACTTCTCTTAGAAAACAGTCCAGTTTTCTCTTGAAGATGTCCACGGTTGTTCCGGCAATATTTCTTATAGTAGCTGGGAGGACATTGAACAACCGCGGACCTCTGATGTTTATACAGTGCTCTCTGATTGTGCCTATGGCACCTCTGCCCTTCACTGGATCAATCTTGAATTTTCTTCCATATCGTTCACTCCAGTACGTTGTTATTTTACTGTGCAGATTTGGGACCTGGCCCTCCAGTATTTTCCATGTCTATATTATTTGGTATCTCTCTCGTCTCCTTTCTAGAGAGTACAATTGGAGAGCTTTGAGACGATCCCAATAATTTTAGTTGCTTTATCTTGTCTATGCGTGCGGTATATGTTCTCTGTATTCCCTCTATTTCAGCAATCTCTCCTGCTCTGAAGGGGGAAGTGAGTACTGAGCAGTACTCGAGACGGGACAACACAAGTGGCTTGAAGAGTACAACCATTGTGATGGAATCCCTGGATTTGAAAGTTCTCATAATCCATCCGATCATTTTTCTGGCTGACGCAATACTTGCTTGGTTATGCTCCCTAAACGTTAGATCGTCTGACATCATTATTCCCAAATCCTTGACATGCTGTTTTTCTACTATGGGAAGATTCGATTGTGTTTTGTACCCTGTATTATGTTTCAGATCCTCATTTTTGCCGTACCTGAGTACCTGAAATTTATCACTGTTAAAAACATCATGTTATTTTCTGCTGCCCAATTGAAAACTTTGTTGACATCTGCTTGTAGTTTTTCATTGTCGTCAGCAGAGGTAATTTTCATGCTGATTTTTGTGTCATCTGCAAAGGATGACACGAAGCCGTGACATGTATTTTTGTCTATATCAGATATGAGAATAAGGAACAGTAGCGGTGTAAGGACTGTACCTTGAGGTACAGAGCTTTTAACATCGCTTGGACTCGATTTTATCTGATTGACTGTTACTCTTTGTGTTCTGTTCGACAGGAAATTGAGTATCCAGCGTCCTACTTTTCCAGTTATTCCCATTGACCTCATTTTGTGAGCTATCACCCCATGGTCACATTTGTCGAACGCCTTTGCAAAGTCTGTGTATACAACATCTGCATTTTGCTTTTCTTCTACGGCTTCTGTGATTTTGTCATAGTATTCACTTAGTTGTATTCACTTAGTTGTATTCACTTAGTTGTATTTTACGGGGGTTGAGCTTTGCTCTTTCGGCCCGCCTCTCAACTGTCAATCAACTGTTTACTAACTACACTAACTACTTTTTTTCACACCACACACACACACCCTAGGAAGCAGCCCGTGACAGCTGACTAACTCCCAGGTACCTATTTACTGCTAGGTAACAGGGGCATTCAGGGTGAAAGAAACTTTGCCCATTTGTTTCTGCCGGGTGCGGGAATCGAACCCGCGCCACAGAATTACGAATCCTGCGCGCAATCCACCAGGCTACCTGGCCCCCTTGAGTGGTTGAGTAACTGTGACAGACAGGATCTTCCCGCTCTAAATCTATGTTATACTGGGTTGTGCAATTCATTGTTTTTTCACCGGCTTCCTCTTCGGGGTTTTTCGGGGTTTGGTGCCTTGGCGCCTTCCCGAGCCCTCGCTCGATGTGTTCACGGACGCGTCGTCTCTCGGCTGGGGCTTTGAGACCAGTGCTCACCAGGCAGGCCAGGGACGGTGGGGTCCGTCCTTCCATCGGGCTCACAGCACGGTTCGGGAGTTCGCGGCTATCTGGTTCACGCTTCGGATGATTCGGGTCGCTCGGGGATCGACCATTCGCCTCCATTCGGACTCTTCTCCCGTGGTTCATTGCCTGAACTGCGGGGGTTCTCTTCGGTCCTTGGCTCTTTGTGGTTGGTCCCTTCGAGTGGTTCATCTGCTGGATTCTCGGGGTTTGGCTCTCCGTGCGATTCACGTCCGGTGGAGTGTCCAACATTGTGGTGGACAGTCTGTCTCGCTTCCTTCCCCTGTCCACGGAGTGGACGGTCGACGACGACTCATTTCGTTGGATCTGCCAGACGTACAGTCTCCCAGATGTGGACCTCTTCGCGTCGGCATGGTCTCGCCGTCTCCCAATATATGTGACGCCCTTCCCCGATTGCGAAGCGTTCGATGTGGATGCCTTTCGGCAGGACTGGTCGACATGGGGTTACCTGTACCTCTTTCCTCCGGTTCAGCTGTTGCTTCGGGTTCTGGTTCGGTTGGAGACATTCCCAGGGAGAGTAGTCCTTGTGGCCCCTTGGTGGCCGGCCCAGCCTTGGTTTCCGGTGCTTTTGGCTCGGTGCCCGAACCCGGGATGTTTCCCGCGTCTCCGCCACTTTCAGCAGGTCGGTCCAATCCGGTACGGGGCTGGTTTGACCTTCTCCTCTGCTCTTCGTGTCTGGTCTTTTTGACGCGGGTGTATCACCAATTCTATGGTGATCAGGTGGCTTCGTTGATGGGGTCCCACCTGAGAGCTTCGTCTCGGCGACAGTATGAAGTTTCCTGGCGTTCTTTTCGCCATTTTCTTGCTCTTCGTAGGTTGTCTTTTCTTTCAGATCGGGTTGTTTTGTCCTTTCATTCTTGGCTTTTTCAGGACCGTCATTTGATGCCTAATACTGTCGCCTCGTATCGTAATTACCTAAGTGTAATTACCTAAGTGTAGTTACAGGATGAGAGCTACGCTCGTGGTGTCCCGTCTTCCCAGCACTCTTTGTCATATAACGCTTTGAAACTACTGACGGTCTTGGCCTCCACCACCTTCTCCCCTAACTTGTTCCAACCGTCTACCACTCTGTTTGCGAAAGTGAATTTTTTATATTTCTTCGGCATCTGTGTTTAGCTAGTTTATATCTATGACCTCTTTTTCTTAAAGTTCCAGGTCTCAGGAAATCTTCCTATCGATTTTATCAATTCCTGTTACTATTTTGTATGTAGTGATCATATCACCTCTTTTTCTTCTGTCTTCTAGTTTTGGCATATTTAATGCCTCTAACCTCTCCTCGTAGCTCTTGCCCTTCAGTTCTGGGAGCCACTTAGTAGCATGTCTTTGCACCTTTTCCAGTTTGTTGATGTGCTCTTTAGATATGGGCACCACACAACCGCTGCATATTCTAGCTTTGGCCTAACAAAAGTCGTGAACAATTTCTTTAGTATATCGCCATCCATGTATTTAAAAGCAATTCTGAAGTTAGAAAGCGTGGCATAGGCTCCTCGCACAATATTCTTTATGTGGTCCTCAGGTGATAGTTTTCTATCTAGAACCACCCCTAGATCTCTTTCTTTATCAGAATTCTTTAAAGATTTCTCACATAATATATAGGTTGTGTGGGGTCTATGTTCTCCTATTCCACATTCCATAACATGGCATTTATTAACATTAAATTCCATTTGCCAAGTGGCGCTCCATGTACTTATTTTGTCCAGGTCTTCTTGAAGGGCATGACAATCATCTAAGTTTCTTATCCTTCCTATTATCTTAGCATCATCAGCAAACATGTTCATATAATTCTGTATACCAACTGGTAGATCATTTATGTAGACAATAAACATCACTGGTGCAAGAACTGAACCCTGTGGTACTCCACTTGTGACATTTCTCCAGTCCGATACATTGCCTCTGATCACTGCCCTCATTTTTCTATCAGTCAGAAAATTTTTCATCCATGTTAGAAGCTTACCTGTCACCCCTCCAATATTTTCCAGTTTCCAGAACAACCTCTTATGTGGAACTCTGTCGAAAGCCTTTTTTAGGTCCAGATAGATGCAGTCAACCCAACCATCTCTTTCCTGTAATATCTCTGTTGCTCGATCATAGAAACTGAGTAAATTCGATACACAGGATCTTCCAGATCGAAAACCATACTGTCTGTCTGATATTATATCATTTCTCTCCAGGTGTTCTACCCATTTAGTTTTAATTATTTTTCCAATATTTTGACTATTACACTTGTCAATGATACCGGTCTATAATTAAGGGGGTCTTCCCTGCTTCCACTTTTGTAGATTGGAACTATGTTAGCCTTTTTCCACACATCAGCTACACTCCTGTAAACAGGGATGCCTGAAAATCAGTTGAAGAGGAATGCTGAGCTCAGGTGCACATTCTCTCAGAACCCATGGTGAAACTCCATCTGGACCAACTGCTTTGTTCTTATTAGCTCCTTGAGCATTTTTCCACTTCGTCTCTAGACACCTCTATCTATGTCTCTATGTTGTTCTCTGGAATTCTTATTGTATCTGGTTCCCTGAAGATTTCATTTTGTACAAACACTTTGGAACTTTTCGTTTAATGTTTCACACATTTCTTTTCATTTTCCTGAATCTATTTCCCATTTTCAACCTCTGAATATTATCCTTTACTGCAATTTGTTGTTTATGATTTATAGAATAGACCTGGTTCTGTTTTACATTTGTCTGCAATCCTTTTTCAAAATTTCTTTCTGCCTCTCTCCTCACTGCCGTGTAGTTGTTTCTCGCATCTTTGTATCGCTGGTATGTTTGGGGGTTTTGGCCTCTTCCTGTATTGATTCCATTTTTGTGTCTCTTT
>WNGS01113158.1:41796870-41818068 GCA_020271785.1 Procambarus virginalis
TTGGGAAACATAGACCCCACACAATCTATCAATTTATGTGAGAAATCTTTAAAGAATTCTGATAAAGAAAGGGATAGGGGTGGTTTTAGATAGAAACTGTCACCTGAGGACCACATCAGACATTGTGCGAGGAGCCTATGCTACACTTTCTAACCTAAGAATTGCTTTTAATACATGGATGGAGAAAATACTAAAGAAACGTTCACGACTTTTATTAGACCAAAGCTGGAATATGCAGCGGTTGTATGGTGCCCTTATCTTAAGAAGCACATCAACAAACTGGAAAAGGTGCAACGACATGCCACTAAGTGGCTCCCAGAAATGAAGGACAAGAGCTATGAGGAGAGGTTAGAGGCATTAAATATGCAAAAACTAGAAGATAGAAGAAAAAGAGGCGATATGATCACTACGTACAAAATAGTAACAGGAATTGATAAAATCGACAGGGAAGATTTCCTGAGACCTGGAACTTCAAGAACAAGAGGTCATAGATTTAAACTAGCTAAACACAGATGCCGAAGAAACGTAAGAAAATTCACCTTCGCAAATAGAGTGGTAGACGGTTGGAACAAGTTAAGTGAGAAGGTGGTGGAGGCCAAAACCGTCAGTAGTTTCAAAGCGTTATATGACAAAGAGTGCTGGGAAGACGGGACACCACGAGCGTAGCTCTCATCCTGTAACTACACTTAGGTAATTACACTTAGGTAATTACACACAGCGTACACATGCACATGCGTACACACACAATTCATGAGAGACTACAGGAATTAAACCTCACTTCACTGGAAGACAGAAGAGATAGGGGTACATGATCACCACATTCAAGATTCTCAAGGGAATCGACAGGGTTGAGAAAGACAGGCTATGTAACACAAGGGGCACATGCACTAGGGAACACAGGTGGAAACAGTGCCCAAATGAGCCACAGAGATATTAGAAAAAACTTTTTTAGTGTCAGAGTGGTTGACAAACAGAATGCATTAGGAAGTAATGTGGTGGAGGCTGACTCCCTACACAGTTTCAAGTGTAGATATGATAGAACCCAATAGGCTCAGGAACCTGTAAACCTGTAGATTGACGGTTGAGAGGCGGGACCAAAGAGCCAGAGCTCAACCCCGCAAGCACAACTAGGTGAGTACATACATTGTAAAAGAAAAGTACAAGTCGCCGACTAGTGGGCAGAGAACACCACGCCGGCCAGGCAAAGAAGGCACAAAACTGCATCAAAAGGCCCACCTCGACAGCAAAACCTCAAAGTCCCAGCACAACCACAACATGTGCCATGACCCAAAAAGATCAGTCTGCAAGCCAGGAAGACCCCGGAACCCCAGAAGGCAGAACCAGGTCACACGAGGAAACAAAGCCCCCAGAACCCACAAAGGGGGCCAAAGAGGAAGAAACCTCTGGAACGAAACCAAAGAACCCAAAGGAACCCAGAATCGAACCTGGGGGAGCCCAAACCACCACATTTGCCGGCGGAGAACACCACAGAAAGGCAAAGCACAGCCCCCAGACAGAACCCCCTGGGAAACAGTCATAACAGACCAAAAACCGAGGGACAAGGTGTCTGAGCAAGAATAACACTGAGCCCAAGCCGAAGGGCCCAGACCCAAAACAGACAAAAAAGGGAAACCTGGCGTAAAATCAACACCCAAACGTACCCAGAGGAACAGTAACGGGCAGAAAACACCAGACAAGCAAAGAAACGACAACAGGAGAATAAAACCCATGAAAAAAGGTGAAAAAACTCACCCCAGACGCTCGCTCGCACACCTAGTCGCGTGTAAACAAATCGCAACACCGCCCTGGTGGCCACACCGGGAAACCGGCAGACGAAAATGGCCGCCAACAGGGGCTGTGACTGACACTAAGATACAAAAACACGCCAGCAAAAGTGGGAACCAAGCAGACTGGATGGGCGAAAAACTCCGCCCAAAAGCAGAAAACCCAGGCAGGGGCAAACCGCCACAGAACTGCTAGCAGGTATCCCCCACAGCCCCGGGAACCAGCAACAGAGGCCCTGGGGCAGAGCCGTCCTCCGAGCCCTCCGTCCTTAAAGAAAAGCAAGAGTCCATGGGAAAGGCAGCAAGAAAGGGCCGCTGGTAAGACCCAAAAGCCTTGGCAGGAGGAACAGGCTCGAAAACCTCAGTCCCCCAACCCGAACGGGGCAGCCCCCGAAAACCGCCCGAGTCTTTGCCCCAACTAAACCCCGCCCCATCCCCAAAACCCGCAGATGGTCTGGAGCCAGGAACAGGGAGGGAAAAGGGGCGAACAGCACCTAACCAAAACGGGGTGGCCTCGGGGCATCCGAGTGGGAAACCAACCTAGCATGTTGCAGCAACCTAACCTAGCTTGCAACACGGACGCCGCTTGTACTCTGAACAGTAATAACATCAGGAGAGTACTGGAGAACAAGCAGAGAATCTCTCTCGCAAGACTCCGGGTCAAGGTGTCAGTGACCCAACAGGCAGCATGACGGAGGTAAAAGTGGCGACTGTCACCCGGAGACAAGGGCACAGCAACCAACAATCCCGTACAAGACGGGTTGGTACCCGGAAGACACATTCAAAAGTCCCCCGAGCCCAGACAGGGGTTTCCAGGGCCCGTAGGCTGACTGCTACGGGAAGCCCGGGCAAGGTGTTGCTAACCGGTTAAGAAACCCAAACATAACAAGAGGGTAGAGGATAACACTGAAAACCCCTGCGACATGTACAATCACGGGGGACTTGCAGAGGGCCGCCAAACACTACCAGTGGAACTATAGCCACACTAGGCAGACCCCCACCAGGCATGAAAATAAAAACAAAAGAAAAAAACGCAAAAGTATACCGTCCCCAGAGGCAACAGGAACTGGCCGCCGCTTAGGTGGCAGGCTGTGCAACACCTTGACGCCCTAACCAGCACAATACCAATCCCTACCCAGGGCCAAAAAAAGGCCCTAAGCCCCAGCTGGCCCCCAAGGGCGAGGCAAATGCTGAGCAGCAAGAACCTCTACAGGAATGGTTCCTCAACGCCCCAGGGAAGATAACCCTGTTATGCAAGGGCAGTACTCACAGGGCGCTTAGGGAAGTCAACCACTAAGCGCATGCAGCCCCGGCACTGATGAGGTACTCCTGGCCACCACACAACACAACACACGGCAGTGAACGCCACACAAGGCAAACACCGCCTAGGAAACTCAGGCCAGAGAAGCGTCTATCCCGGTTGACATTAGCTTACAAACTGGAGCTTGGTAGCCAGCGCGGTAGGTCCGGGGCTCCCCCCTCCCCCCTCCCCGTCACGCAGCCCTCCCCCATTCGGGGAGGGCTGCACAGACGATCGGCACGGCAGTAAAGTGTGATGTTTGCTTGTTTGCTTGTTTCCTTGTGATTGTAGGGAGTTTCTACCTCTCTGTTCGGTTTTTGTTTTAGTTTTTTACCATGTGGGGTTTGTTTTGTTATGGCTACCTTTCTGGGTGCCTAACCCGGTCGATGGCAGATAAGGAAAACCCCAACCACAAAGGGGTTTTCGAGGGCCATTGCTCCCTGAAACCTCTCTGAAGGGGCCAGGTTCTGGCGCTGGTCCCTGGTAGGTCTGAACTCCTTAGCTAATATCCCGGTCTAATATAACATACATTAGCCCAATAAGCTCCAGGGAGCCGTAGGGGCTCCCCACAGAAAAGAATTTTTTCCCGAGAATTTATTTCTTGCGCACTGGGCGGTGTCATATTTATAGGCCGCGCAGTTAAAGGGTTAAAGATTTCTTACATAATATATAGGTTGTGTGGGGTCTATGTTCTCCTATTCCACATTCCATAACATGGCATTTATTAACATTATATTCCATTTGCCAAGTGGTGCTCCATATACTTATTTTGTCCAGGTCTTCTTGAAGGGCATGACAATCATCTAAGTTTTTTATAGTTCCTATTATCTTAGCATCATCAGCAAACATGTTCATATAATTCTGTATACCAACTGGTAGATCATTTATGTAGACAAGAAACATCACTGGTAGAAGAACTGAACCCTGTGGTACTCCACTTGTGACATTCCTCCAGTCCGATGCATTGCCTCTGATTACTGCCCTCATTTTTCTATCGTTCAGAAAATTTTTCATCCATGTTAGAAGCTTACCTGTCACCCCTCCAATATTTTCTAGTTTCCAGAACAACCTCTTATGTGGAACTCTGTCGAAAGCCTCTTTTTTTAGATCCAGATAGATGCAGTCTACCTAACCATCTCTTTCCTGTAAAATCTCTGTGGCTCAATCATAGAAACTGAGTAAATTCGATACACAGGATCTTCCAGATCGAAAACCATACTGTATGTCTGATATTATATTATTTCTCTTAGATGTTCTACCCATTTAGTTTTTATTATTTTTCCAATACTTTAACTATTATACATGTCAATGATACAGGTCTATAATTGAGGGGGGTCTTCCCTGCTGTCACTGTTGTAAATTGGAACTATGTTAGCCTGTTTCCATACATCTGCTACGATTCCTGTACACAGGGATGCCTGAAAGATCAGGTGAAGTGGAATGCTGAGCTCAGACGCACATTCTCTCAGAACCCATGGTGAAACTCCATCTGAACCAATTGCTTTGTTCTTACTTAGCTCCTTTAGCGTATTTTCCACTTCATCTCTAGACACCTCTATACGCTCTATGTTGTTCTCTGGAATTCTTATTGTGTCAGATTCTCTGAAGATCTCATTTTGTACAAACACACATTGGAACTTTTCGTTTAATGTTTCACACATTTCCTTTTCATTTTCCGTGTATCTGTCCCCCATTTTCAACCTTTGAATATTATCCTTTACCTGCAGCTTACTTTTAATAAATTTATAGAAAAGGCCTGGATCTGATTTACATCTGTTTGCTATTCAGTTCTCAAAGTTCCTCTCTGCCTTTCTCCTTACTGACGTGTAGTTGTTTCTTGTATCTTTGTATCGCTGGTACGTTTGGGGGTTTGGCCTCTTTCTATAATGATTCCATGCTTGTGTCTTTTTGATCTCTGGTCCTCTCTCAATTTCTGTTGAACCAACCCTGTTTCCCAGGTCTGCACGTCTGTTTTGGTATAAATGTTTGTGTGCCTTCATCATATATTGTCCAAAATTTGCCATACATCTCATTTACTTCCTTGCCTAGCAACAAGTCTGTCCAATTATACCCAAGAAAAAAATTTCTAAGTTCCCCATAGCGTCCTCTCTTGAAATCGAGTTTAACAACTGTTTCACTGTCCCCATTCTCTACTAGATTATATCGCATAGCATATTTAACCCTCAAACCGCTAGGGGACCAAATGGAATTCACACCCACAGGCGCAACAAAAAAAAAATCCAAAAAATTCTTTCGCATTATAGAAGTGTTTATTTTTGTTCCCTGATCACGGAAAAAATAACAAAAAAAACGTAGGTGGCATATTTTAGCCGCAGTAGGGTAGGGAAGTGTGGCAAAAAAGGGGGCGTTGGCAGAGCCTTCGCCAGACCAGGTCTACTCCGCTCAAGCTGTCAGACAGCAGTTGCCACAAATATATTATTTCCTAATTATTTCAATGTCTCTGATTGATTTTTTCTTAGTTTTTTTGCAGTAATATTATTCCATACAGTGAATTGTGGTATATTTATATTATAAAATGTGTGAACCATCGGCTCCTCTCTCACCAAAATGGCGGCTCCCAACCTACTCCTCTCGCTGTTATCTCACACTATACACTAGTTATATGTAAGTATCTACATTTGTGTTCACCATAGCAAACCACTAAGCTGGTATGGTGAGTGCAGTCAATGTGAACCATCGCTGTACTCAAAATTATGGTGTGCATATAAGTGATTCAATTATTATGTTCATAAAACAATAAACAAATAGTTTTGCTGTTGTTACACTATATACACAGGTTATATATATAAGTATCTGCATGTTTTGTTCACCATAACGAACTACTAAGTTGGTCTTGTGAGTCATAAAGCAACGAGGAGTGGCCGCCACACACCAGCGAGCCACTCACTGCCACTCCCTCCCTCAACACCACCTCACTCACCCTCATTTACCTCCCACAATACTGTTTTTGCATTTATTCACTATACACAGACGTTATATATACGTATTTACATGTTTTGTTCACCATAACTGTACATCTAAGCTTGTATGGTAAGTAAAGGCACAAAGACGTAGCTACTCCACAGTCAGCTGATCGGCGGCCGCCCTCAAGGCCAGACGCACTAATATTTCTCCTCCAACAATATTGGTTGTGGTGTTATTACGCTATATACACACATTATATATAAGTATCTACCTGTTTTATTCACCATACTTGTACAAATAAGCTGGTATGGTGCCCAAAGACCACAGTGGCCACCAGTAAACAACATGCCAAGTCGTGCAGACGACGCTCCTCTCTCACCAAAATGGCGGCTCCCAAACTACTCCTCTCGCTGTTATCTCACACTATACACACGTTATATGTAAGTATCTACATTTGTGTTCACCATAGCGAACCACTAAGCTGGTATGGTGAGTGCAGTCAATAAATGGTGGCCACACACAGTCAGAAGACGACGCCCACAACCCTCCCTCCACAGCCGTACTCCTCCCTCCATCGAGCACAGCGCTAAATATCTCCACAATAAAGCTGTTATCAGAATCCTGGTCAGTTTTATCAAATTCAGGGGGCTTCAGTAACACTATCACTGCTAAATAATAGCAGTATCACTTATATTTTGGCATTTGTAGGCGATGCTGTGGTCACAAGTTGAACAGCAGTGCTGTGAGCTCGTGCTGCGTGCGCCAGCCTTGGTGGCTGGCTCAATACTGACGCTCTCACACCCAAGAATGTTGGGCTTAATTTTTTTCTAGGTGGCATCTGGCAACTATCAGTCGTGGCTGTACTATAGCTGCCCCTATCCCAGGCGGGGCGTTTAAATTATAGCGCTAGACACGAAATCATATGTAAATGATGTGCGCAATTTCGGTTTTGTCACTGATATCATTTATATATGATATGCGCGGTTTGAGGGTTAATATCGAAGAGGATATGATCACTCTTTTCCAAGGGAGGAAGGTACTGGATGTCAAATACCTCCTCTTCTTCTTTCCTGGTGAATACTAGGTCCAGTATTGACGGAACATCCCCTTCCCTTATTCTTGTGGCCTGCTTGACGTGTTGATACATGAATGTCTCCAAGATGAGGTTTACAAATCTGCCTGTCCAAATGTCCTCTGTTCTTGCCTCATAGGCCTCCCAGTCTATTGCCTTAAAGTTAAGTCCCCCAGTACCAACAATTTATACCAACAATGATTTATCTTTGTCAGCTCTTACCATAATCTCTCTCGTGACCATTATGAGGCCCTCTCGTTTGTCATCCAGTTCTTCCTTTGTCCATGTCTTTCTTGCTGGTGAACTGTAGGCATTTAAAATTATCAGCTTATCATCTTGATTCCAGAGCTGCAATGCCATTATGTCAATATCTCGAAGGTTTTCAAACATTAATTCTCTTACCTTCAGATGTTCTTTCACCAACACAGCCACTCCTCCCACCTTCCTAGTTTTCCTGTCATGTCTCCAAACTGAGTAGCTCCTTGGTAATATGACCTGATTTAAATATTTTCTTCAAGTTTTGTCTCTGTTAATGTGACAATATCTGGGACTTTGAGCTTGATTATATCCTTCAACTCCAATATTTTCGATCTCACTCCATCAATGTTGGTGTATATTATTTTCAGGAACATGTTCCCCTTCCCTTTGTTCTTTACACCCCTCTCCTTTAATGATTTTGTTGCTTTGTCTTTATGTACTATTTCACAAGCTTTCAAGTCCCTGACACTTTGTAGAAAAAATAATTTCTTTCTTCTTTATTTCTATCCCCATTTAGAGGTTTGCTTCAATGAGGTTCATTTTCAGCTTTTCTCTGTCCTCCTTTGAGAGGTTTTGTCTTATTGACCACAGTTTTCCATCTTCGTCACGTTGCAATTTTCTGCCATTCCAAAGCACTTCTGTCATATACTTCACTCCATTAAATGTCACCCTTAAGGGGCAGTTCTTGTCTTTCTCATATTTACCTATCCTCCTAAAATCACTGACATGCTCCTTTGAATTTAGGGTTTCCCCTAATCCTACTATTTTTTCTATGATTTTCATCTCTTCTGCTGCTTGGTCCACCCTAGATGAAATTTCCTTCTCTACACATCCAAAAACTATTATGGACTTACTTCTATCTGCAGTGTTTTGTACTAGTTTACTGTTGGTTACCAGTTCTTTCCTAACTGCTTGCCTAAGATCCACTTCTTGTTTGTCATTCTGGTTTTGACTTCCAAACACACTTCCTTACTCGTCTCTTTCTCTTTTACAACTTGTGCATATGTCTCTTTCATTTACAGAGTTGTTACATTCTTGTACATTTCTTCTTTATACTTTTCTAGTTCTTTATTGGCTTCCTCTATTTGAGTTGCCAGTGATGTTTCTCATTGCATCTCCTTGCCTATCTCCATGTTAGCCCTCAGGCTCCCTTCGAGTTGTTCACCATACGAGTCTATTTTCTTGTTTATTTCTTCAAATTCCCTACTCTTCATGTTCCATGCCTCATTATCCTTTACCAGTTCTTTGATGTGTGCTTCCTGTATCCTTACCTTATCAGTCAAGCTGTTAATTTACTTACCTTGCTGAAAAATACTTCCTTTTAAATTACAAAACTCAATCTTGAGGCCTTCATTTTCCTCGTTCTAATTTAATTACCTTTTCTTCATATTTCTTTAGCATGTCCTCAAGAGTCACTAACCTGCCAAGAAAACCACCTTTCATTGCATCTTGTTGAGAGAAACCTGCAAAATATTCAATTGATGGGGGTACTGTCCTCCCCAGTGGTGGCAGCCATCTTTGTTGACATTCTGCTGTTTTGAAAGATCAACTTTTCTACCACAGATTTTTCATTCACTAACACTTATATCTTGTTTCTTAGTTCTTTTCTAATTCCCTACACCTTCATGTATTCTGGGACATCACTTGCAGCCCTCACTCTACTCTCAACACTTAGATAATTTGAATTCTCCTGGAGCCTGCAGCAGTGTGACTCCTCAGTGTGATGCTCCACTCCACTCAGGACCATAACACTCAGTGTGTAATTACCTAAGTGTAATTACCTAAGTGTAGTTACAGGATGAGAGCTACGCTCGTGGTGTCCCATCTTCCCAGCACTCTTTGTCATATAACGCTTTGAAACTACTGACGGTCTTGGCCTCCACCACCTTCTCCCCTAACTTGTTCCAACCGTCTACCACTCTGTTTGCGAAAGTGAATTTTCTTATATTTCTTCGGCATCTGTGTTTAGCTAGTTTATATCTATGACCTCTTGTTCTTAAAGTTCCAGGTCTCAGGAACTCTTCCCTATCGATTTTATCAATTCCTGTTACTATTTTGTATGTAGTGATCATATCACCTCTTTTTCTTCTGTCTTCTAGTTTTGGCATATTTAATGCCTCTAACCTCTCCTCGTAGCTCTTGCCCTTCAGTTCTGGGAGCCACTTAGTAGCATGTCTTTGCACCTTTTCCAGTTTGTTGATGTGCTTCTTAAGATATGGGCACCACACAACCGCTGCATATTCTAGCTTTGGCCTAACAAAAGTCGTGAACAATTTCTTTAGTATATCGCCATCCATGTATTTAAACGCAATTCTGAAGTTAGAAAGCGTGGCATAGGCTCCTCGCACAATATTCTTTATGTGGTCCTCAGGTGATAGTTTTCTATCTAGAACCACCCCTAGATCTCTTTCTTTATCAGAATTCTTTAAAGATTTCTCACATAATATATAGGTTGTGTGGGGTCTATGTTCTCCTATTCCACATTCCATAACATGGCATTTATTAACATTAAATTCCATTTGCCAAGTGGCGCTCCATGTACTTATTTTGTCCAGGTCATCTTGAAGGGCATGACAATCATCTAAGTTTCTTATCCTTCCTATTATCTTAGCATCATCAGCAAACATGTTCATATAATTCTGTATACCAACTGGTAGATCATTTATGTAGACAATAAACATCACTGGTGCAAGAACTGAACCCTGTGGTACTCCGCTTGTGACATTTCTCCAGTCCGATAAATTGCCTCTGATCACTGCCCTCATTTTTCTATCAGTCAGAAAATTTTTCATTTTTTTCACTTGTTCAGTGTGCATCCTCTTCTGCCTCAACCTAGCTCTTACTACCTCAGCCTCGTTCCCATATATGTTTGCCATTTTTTTCTGATAACCTATTTCTTGTATCTATTTGATCTATTCCACTAGTTATGTGTAATTACCTAAGTGTAATTACCTAAGTGTAGTTACAGGATGAGAGCTACGCTCGTGGTGTCCCGTCTTCCCAGCACTCTTTGTCATATAACGCTTTGAAACTACTGACGGTCTTGGCCTCCACCACCTTCTCATCTAACTTGTTCCAACCGTCTACCACTCTGTTTGCGAAAGTGAATTTTCTTATATTTCTTCGGCATCTGTGTTTAGCTAGTTTAAATCTATGACCACTTGTTCTTGAAGTTCCAGGTCTCAGGAAATCTTCCCTATCGATTTTATCAATTCCTGTTACTATTTTGTACGTAGTGATCATATCACCTCTTTTTCTTCTGTCTTTAGTTTTGGCATATTTAATGCCTCTAACCTCTCCTCATAGCTCTTTCCCTTCAGTTCTGGGAGCCACTTAGTAGCATGTCCTTGCACCATTTCCAGTTTGTTGATGTGCTTCTTAAGATATGGGCACCATACAACCGCTGCATATTCTAGCTTTGGCCTAACAAAAGTCGTGAACAATTTCTTTAGCATATTGCCATCCCTGTATTTAAAAGTAATTCTGAAGTTAGAAAGCGTGGCATAGGCTCCTCACACAATGTTCTTTATGTGGTTCTCAGGTGATAGTTTTCTATCTAGAACCACCCCTAGATCTCTTTCTTTATCAGAATTCTTTAACCATTTAGCTGTGCAAAGCGCCTGCAGGCCCAGGCATCGGGTCCACAATGCGCCTCCGGGTGTTTTTATTTTTCACGCTCCATTCAAAACTCCCACTGCTACATGGGGTTCACATCAGCTACCTCAGGGATCTTGTAAACAGACACCATCTTAAAAAAAATCATGGTCCATATTGCCAGGTGTGAGAGCCTCAGTAGTAATTACCTAAGTGTAGTTACAGGATGAGAGCTACGCTCGTGGTGTCCCGTCTTCCCAGCACTCTTTGTCATATAACGCTTTGAAACTACTGACGGTCTTGGCCTCCACCACCTTCTCATCTAACTTGTTCCAACCGTCTACCACTCTGTTTGCGAAAGTGAATTTTCTTATATTTCTTCGGCATCTGTGTTTAGCTAGTTTAAATCTATGACCACTTGTTCTTGAAGTTCCAGGTCTCAGGAAATCTTCCCTATCGATTTTATCAATTCCTGTTACTATTTTGTACGTAGTGATCATATCACCTCTTTTTCTTCTGTCTTTAGTTTTGGCATATTTAATGCCTCTAACCTCTCCTCATAGCTCTTTCCCTTCAGTTCTGGGAGCCACTTAGTAGCATGTCCTTGCACCATTTCCAGTTTGTTGATGTGCTTCTTAAGATATGGGCACCACACAACCGCTGCATATTCTAGCTTTGGCCTAACAAAAGTCGTGAACAATTTCTTTAGCATATTGCCATCCCTGTATTTAAAAGTAATTCTGAAGTTAGAAAGCGTGGCATAGGCTCCTCACACAATGTTCTTTATGTGGTTCTCAGGTGATAGTTTTCTATCTAGAACCACCCCTAGATCTCTTTCTTTATCAGAATTCTTTAACCATTTAGCTGTGCAAAGCGCCTGCAGGCCCAGGCATCGGGTCCACAATGCGCCTCCGGGTGTTTTTATTTTTCACGCTCCATTCAAAACTCCCACTGCTACATGGGGTTCACATCAGCTACCTCAGGGATCTTGTAAACAGACACCATCTTAAAAAAAATCATGGTCCATATTGCCAGGTGTGAGAGCCTCAGTAGTAATTACCTAAGTGTAGTTACAGGATGAGAGCTACGCTCGTGGTGTCCCGTCTTCCCAGCACTCTTTGTCATATAACGCTTTGAAACTACTGACGGTCTTGGCCTCCACCACCTTCTCCCCTAACTTGTTCCAACCGTCTACCACTCTGTTTGCGAAAGTGAATTTTCTTATATTTCTTCGGCATCTGTGTTTAGCTAGTTTATATCTATGACCTCTTGTTCTTAAAGTTCCAGGTCTCAGGAAATCTTCCCTATTGATTTTATCAATTCCTGTTACTATTTTGTATGTAGTGATCATATCACCTCTTTTTCTTCTGTCTTCTAGTTTTGGCATATTTAATGCCTCTAACCTCTCCTCGTAGCTCTTGCCTACTCTAGTAGCTCTTACTACTACTCATAGTAGTGAGTGAGCAACCAAACCTGGTGCTCGCAGCATGAGCGCACAGCACTGCTGTTCAGCGTGTGACCACAGCATCGCCTAATAATGTCAAAATATATATATAACCTGTATTATTTAGCCATGATAGTATTATAGAAGAGCCTGAGTGTGATAATGACTGGGTACAATGTTCAAATATCAGTGATTCAATGCTGTTCACGATGTTCACAGTGCTAGCCACAGCACCACAGCATTATTTCATCCATCTAGGAATCTTCAAACGACTTCTTAGCTTCCTTTTCAAAATAAACTTGTGGTCAATTATTCATTTACAGAAATTAGTGACCAGGATTGTGGTTATAATTAGCGTTGTGCGTAGTATTGTGGAAGGAGGAATTTTGGTGGGGGAGGGAGGGAGAGAATTGAGGTAGCCTCACTGTGTGGCAGCCACTCTTGTTTTGCTCACCATACTAGCTTCGTGGTTCGCTATGGGGAACACACATGTATATGGGTATATACAGTGTGTGTGTGTGTGTGTGTATATATAGTGTAATAACAGCAACAGGAGTATGTTGAGTAGAGCTATTTTGGTGAGGGAGGTGACATCGTAATTGTAGCATCATCTGCTGTCTGCTGTGTGATTTCTCATTCAGTGTATGGTGGCCACTGTACTGTTTGGACACAATACCGACTTACTTGCAGAGTTCTGGTAAATAAAACATGTAGATAAGTATATATAACATGTGTAAATAGTGTAATAAAAACAATAATAGTATGGCGAGTGGAGGAATGTTGGCGAGTAAGATGTTGGAGTGAGGGAGGGCCTGTCTGGGTGTGGCTGCTCACACTCGCGATGTTCTGAATGTGTTGATGGTGTAGCGAGTAATCCTTATACTCGCTCCATTATCTCATTATCTTAATGCATTACTAATCACACAAGCTACAATCCTTTCCCCAATTACAGATAATACTCTTCTCACCTTGTTGGAGGGAGCTGAGGTGTAATCACCATATAACCCAGCGATGTGAGAACAGCAAACCAGTACAATCTCCAGTCAAGAATGTAGTACTCGGCTTGGGCAGTTCTAGTCGACCCAAGACGCTACAGCTTCGACACAGAGCAGACAGAAGACTACGACTGCATCCAGCTACAACGCTCTTGCTCCCCGAGTTCAGACACTCGCAGTTCCCAATCGAGCCGCCACGCTCTCCTGCATAGAGCTCCACGACTCCGGCCTCACTCAGCTCTCTGCTCTGCTCCAAGCTCCGTCTCAACGTCTACGACACTGCTGTATCCAGGACTACTAAATAAATATGAAACTCACTAAACACTGTGTATCTAATCAACCCAAAAATGTAACATAAACGTTCATTACCAATGTAACGTACGGTTATGTTACGTTGTTGGGTTGATTAGATACACAGTGTTTAGTGAGTTTCACATTTATTTAGTAGTCCTGGATACAGCAGTGTCGTAGACGTTGAGACGGAGCTTGGAGCAGAGCAGAGAGCTGAGTGAGGCCGGAGTCGTGGAGCTCTATGCAGGAGAGCGTGGCGGCTCGATTGGGAACTGCGAGTGTCTGAACTCGGGGAGCAAGAGCGTTGTAGCTGGATGCAGTCGTAGTCTTCTGTCTGCTCTGTGTCGAAGCTGTAGCGTCTTGGGTCGACTAGAACTGCCCAAGCAGAGTACTACATTCTTGACTGGAGATTGTACTGGTTTGCTGTTCTCACATCGCTGGGTTATATGGTGATTACACCTCAGCTCCCTCCAACAAGGTGAGAAGAGTATTACCTGTAATTGGGGAAAGGATTGTAGCTTGTGTGATTAGTAATGCATTAAGATAATGAGATAATGGAGCGAGTATAAGGATTACTCGCTACAATGGTAAATGTATATAGAGTGTGACAGTGTATAGTGTGTACATATGTTGTAAATATACATAAATGAACAAGAAACATTAGTGTGAATAACTGTATGATGGGAGGAGCAATGTTGGCTAATACAATATTGGAGGAGTGAGGGAGGGGCTAGCTGGGTGTGACAGCTCACACTCACAATGTTCTGAATGTGTTGATGGTGAATGTATATAGTGTGTGACAGTGTATAGTCTGTAAATAGATTGTATATATACATAAATTAGCATGATACATGGTAAATATGTGCAATATATGTGTACACAAAAGTCATGCATGTAACACAGTGTCCTTGGACAGTACGGATGTTTTACTGCCATAATATAGTGTACGTATTCATTATACATAGGATTAGCACGTAAAAACAAATGAAATGTATTTGGAACTGTGCGCAAATAATGAACAAAAATATATTCGTGGCAACTCGCACGCCCCGCCCCGGGCGCCCCACTGGCCCTGGGAGCTTACGGCATGGGCGCACGGGGAATGATGACGTCACTCGCCACCTTACGGACCCCATTGCAGCCAAAGTATGTACAATTTCGAAATTCCGTTGCTATACCCATATACAGGGTTGGGTTTTTCACACTTTCAGAACAAAAAACCAGCGTTGAATGTAATGAAACGCCATTTTCTAGCTGAGCCCCGGAGGTTCCCTGGAGCTTATCGGGCTAATGTATGTTATATTAGACCAGGACATTAGCTAAGGAGTTCAGACCTACCAGGGACCAGCGCCAGAACCTGGCCCCTTCACAGAGGTTTCAGGGAGCAATGGCCCTGGAAAACCCCTTTGTGGTTGGGGTTTTCCTTATCTGCCATCGACCGAGGTTAGGCACCCAGAAAGGTAGCCATAACAAAACAAACCCCACATGGTAAAAAAACTAAAACAAAAACCGAACGGAGAGGTAGAAACTCCCTACAATCACAAGGAAACAAGCAAACAAGCAAACATCACACTTTACTGCCGCGCCAATCGTCCGCACAGCCCTCCCCGCCCCGAGAGGGGAGGGGGGAGCCCCGGACCTACCGCTCCGGCTGCCAAGCTTCAGTTCGGAAGCTAAGCTTCAATCAACGCGAAAAAACTGCCGACCGGTAGGAGGGAGGGTTGCCAGGGAGCCTCCGGGGCTCACCCAGAAAATGGTGTTTCATTACATTCAACACTGGTTTTCTGTGGGGAGCCCCTACGGCTCCCTGGAGCTTCATACCCAAAGAGAAGGAAAAGAAAGGGCTAACCCGGGAGGCGGCCGCCACAAACTCTGCAACGCAAAGCCGAGACAACAGGTTGCAACCTGCGACCCAAGGCAACAAGAACGCACAGAAGGAGACGCACATAAAGAATGGGTGGCCAAGAACCTGTGCAGCCCTCAAATCCCTGCAACCGAAATGAGCCCTAGACGTCGCCAACACAACAGCAAAAGCCGCAAACGTCTGAACAGCATGGGCGCAAAGATAGACCGCAGGCTGGAAGAATGAAAAATCTGCAGACGACCTGGGAGACCCGAGCCCTGAAAACAGGGAACGAGGGGAACCGGATCAACTACAGTGCATCCCCAGACACGGTATGCCGGCAACGGCAAAAAGCACAACTGGACAACACAGGACGTACCCCCGGCCAAACCAATCAAGCATCAATACCCCAAGAACCCCTCCGGAAAGCAGCCGTCTCGACCGTCGCCAGGACGGAGAAAGGCTGCACACGTACAAATCTACCACCAGTACCAAAGAGCAGAAACCTGAACCGAAGGGGCTACCACAAACTGAGGAGAAGATAAGAAGGCACCCTGATCAAGGACCAGGACGGCTCAGGCGACGCATGAGCAGGCCGGAGGTGAAACAAAACACGAGAAAGCGTACGAAACGTCATACTGTCGCCAAGAGGAAGCTCGCAGGTGGGAGACCGGCAACAAAGCCACCTGAACACCATAGAGATGGTGATACCCGCATCAAAATACCAGACGCGAAGAGCCGAGGAGAAGGCCGAACCAGTCACGTACAGGACCGATTCGACCTGCCAAAAGAGGCGGAGTCGTGGGAAAACGCCCCGGGTTCGGACACCTATCAAGCAGCATCTGAAAATAAGGCTGGGCCAGACACCAAAGAACCATAAGGACTGCTCTCGTGGGAGCGGGCTGCAACCGAGCCAGAACCCCAAGCAACAGCTGGACCGGGAGAAGAGGAACAGGTACCCCCACCTCGACCAGTCCTGATGAAAAGCATCCACCGTGAATGCCTCGCAGGCGGGAAAGGGCGCAACATAAAATGGGCAACGCCTAGACCACGCTGACTCGAAGACGTCCATGGCCAGGAGTCCATACGTCCGACAGAGCCAACAAAACGAGTCGGCGACGACTGGCCAATCCTCGAAGAGAGGAATGAACCGAGACAGCTGTCCGACAGGACGCAGGACACACCCCAGACATGAATGTCACGGTTAGCCAAACTCCTGTGGTTCTGGCAAGAACCGCCAGAGAACAGTCCGAACAAAGCTGAATGGTAGAGCACCGAGTGACCCAAACCCTCCGAAGCGCAAACCAGACAGCCACGAACTCCCGAACCGTGCTGTGAGCCCGACGGACGGAAAGACTCCACCAAACTCGGCCGACCTGGTGAGCACTGGTCACAAAGCCCCAGCCGAGAGATGACCCGTCCGTGAACACATCGAGCGAAGGCTCGGGGAGGTGCCAAGGCACGGAACCCCGAAAACCCCAAAGAGGAAGCTGATGACACAGCACCAACACAACATCCCCGGAGGAACGAACCCAACGAATGCAAGAGGCGGAAGGGGAGTCTCCGAAGGAACCAACAGACGCCGAAGCCAAACCCAACTCCGCGGGCAGACCAGCATGTCGAAGTTCAGACTCCCGCACATCCGTTCAAGCAACCGCTGAGCAACCCGGGACCCTCTCATGTACAGCCAAAGGCGGGACCACAGCCATAGTAACACTTCTAGAGGGAAAGACAATGAGTGGCCCAATAGCCCTAAACAAGGCCCAATTCCGAACCCGGGACAGAAACAGATGGAAAAGCCTCCAGATCACCAGGAAACCAAACCCGGCGATCTGGAAAGAACCACACCCCTAGCGAGCAGACAAGCGGACTGACTGGGAGCCTACACCAGCCAGTTGCCGAGGTAGGCCAGACACCAAATCTTAGACTCAGGGCACTAAGATCCGGTAAAGAAGCAAAAAACCAGCGTTGAATGTAATGAAACGCCATTTTCTGGGTGAATCCCGGAGGCTCCCCGGAGCTATCCATGGCTGATATGGATATTCTAACTACTTTGCATCAGTCGATGTAGGTGGAGTTCTAGCCTACCGGGGACCACGAGCCAGAACCTGGCCCCTCAGAGAGGCATGGGGAGCAATGGTCCATAGAATGCACATGTGATTTGGAGCATTATATATCTGCCATCGACCGGGACAGGCACCCAGAAAGGTAAGCGCCACAAAACAAACCCCTATTCTGGTTAACAACAAAAATTAACAAACGAGTGGACAGAACTCCCCAAAAGAAAAACGAGTAAACTAGCATGACGTCACACCAGCCGCGCCGCATGTCTACGCAGCTCCCCCCTCCCCGGGATGGGGAAGGGGGAGCCCCAGACCCCCGCGCCGGCTATCCACACCTCAGTTCCGAGGCTGGATATCAAAACCACGAAAAACCGCCGACCGGAGGGCGGGAGGGATGCCGGGGAGCCTCCGGGACTCACCCAGAAAATGGCGTTTCATTACATTCAACGCTGGTTTTCTGGGGGGAGCCCCTACGGCTCCCCGGAGCTACCTCACCAAAGACTACCTAAGAAAACAAGGGGACATACCCGGGAGGCGGTCGGTGAACCACTCCTCAACACGCAGTCAAGACAACAACCAAAATGGCCCCTCCGGAAAGCAGCAGGCACAACATTCGCCAGAAAAAGGGAGAACGGCCACAGACGAAGAAAACTATGACCAAGATCATAGGAGCCAAGAAACCACTGCGCCTGAGAAGGGCAGGAAGCACTGCCACACGACCCCCAGAGGCCAATGCCAAAAGAGCCGAGGCAAAGCAAACCTGGCCCCGAGGAGCCACAACCACCAAGGAGAAGAAAAACAGGAGAGCACCCAGTCCAAAGACCTGGACGGCACAGGCAGTGCAGAAACAGGCCGCAGGTGAAACAATGCACGATACAGCCTGCGAAACGGCACAGAAGGAACATTGATACCGAAAGCTAGCAGCAGAAACCAAGGTGCAAGACCCAGGAACAGTCCCAAGCGCCTCTACACCTTCTGCAAGCCAATCCTATGACAGTCCCAGGAGGGAAAAGAAAACGCAGGACCAAAACCAAAATGCCACAAGCGTGCAAGGCCACCACCACAAGTGCAGCCGACAGGGAAGGAACCTGCATAAGGAGCCGTCCCGCACCAACCCCCGGCAGAAGGGCAGGAGCGAAGACTCAGGAAAAGGAGCAAAAGCACCCACAGGAAAACGAGGAGATATATGCACAAAAGAACCAGAAGGCCAAACATCCAGAAACTGCCGGGAAGAGGACCCACAAGCCCTAGAAAGGACCGGAGGGAAGCTCAACCGAATGACGACAGACGTACCAGAAAAAAGGGAAAGAGCTGACTGGGGTTAGAAGACACAGAATTGCACTTTCCCACTCTCTCATTATTCCTGCCCTTACATTCTCCGCCACACACATGTACGTTTACAGGAGAGTGAAGGAGGAGGGGCCCACTGGGAAGTGTGTCAAGGAAAACCCAGCACAAAGACGCCGCCAGAGTAGCAGGCGCCGGCCCCGTCAACGAGAGGAGCAGCCGTGTCATCGCCGGCTGCATTCTCTCTATGGTGTGGGTGCCAGAAGCCACGGGGACAAGGAAGAAAGATGTCGTTGACGGGTGTCACGAACCCCAACAGATGACCAATGCAGTATATGGCGCTAGGACTGACCTGCGCTGGTCGGACTGACTGACATGTCAACGTCACACAGTGGGTGTTGAACTCCCCTCTGTTTATCCGCTTTCTCCTTTCCCACGGCAATTGGGTGCAGCAACCAAGGCTACCCCAAAACAGTCCCAAACCTTCGAAAACAAAAACAGCAAACAAAGAACGAAGGCACAAAAACTCCGTCGCACCCGAGACCAAAAGTCATGCAGAACCCCAAGAAGAGGGGGACATGACTGAGAAGGCCCGTCCTGGAAAAAGAAGCGAAGACTGTAGAAAAACACCCACCGACAGGACGGAAACAACGGGCACGCTGGACAAGAAAAACCGAGCCCAGGGAGGGACCGATGCCCACAAGCACGTGCGGAGCGGGGGGACGGAAAAACCCCACACCACAAAACCGTAAGCCTGGCCCAGAGGGGTAGAAAAACCCCGGCGGGGACCAACGGGGCCGAAGGCCCCTTACGTTAGCACCACCCCAGCCCCGGGAACCCACCCTGCAGGCCCCGGGGCCGAGCTGTCCCCTCAAAGCCCCAGCGTCAAGAAAACCCCGGGGCAGCCGTGAAAAACACCAAGGAAGGGAGCCCACTAGGCTCCGGAACGTGAACGGAAACCGGAGGAAAAAGCGAGGGGCGAGACGATGACCCCAAGCTCATCCCAACCAGCACAATGAGGCAAGGACAAAACAGAATCCAAGGAACCTGGAAAACCAGGCCCAGCACAGCAAGACCGACAAGGAAGGAGGGCCCCAAAAGGAGCACGGAAGGGCCGAACAGAATGCCACAACCAACCCCGACACACAGCTGCAGTACCAAAAACGCAGCAAAACGTCCCCACACCCCCGAGGGAGCGACAGAGAAGATAGATAAATCGTACACGAGCGGCACACAAGGGGACACAGGCGGAAACCGAGCACCCACCGAGCCACAGGGACGGTAGGAGAAACGTGTGCAGTGTACAGGCAACCGAAGGAACACATGGGCAGCCCAACATGGGCTGATCCCATACACAGCCAAGAGCAGAGACGAGAGCGCCCATGAAGCACAGAAACCGCTCAACAGGCAAACGACAGGGGAGAGGCGGAACTAAAGAGCCAGAACCCAACCCGCAAGCACACAACACCCTCGACACAGGAAACGTACCACCCACAGGCACCCCCACCGTTGCACCGTGGAACAAGGTGGAGGCGGGGCCCCGAACTCAAGCCAGGTGAGACAAGCAAAGGAGAGGGGCAGGAGTACAGGCAGGGGTCGCCTCGAAAAGGCCAAGAGGCCACCCGCAGACACCCGTGAACCGAGGAAGGAATCAGGTGGAGAGAACAAGAGCAGCCAATATGGGCTAATAGCCCAGCAGCAGGCACCTCGGGCGATACGGACCACTGTCACAAGTACGTACGTACACCCATGCCTACGCCCAAAAACAGCGTCAGGACGAAGGAAACGCCAAACCGCACAACTCACCTGCAGAACTGTTTTAGTGTCAGAGTGGTTGACAAACGGAATGCATGAGGAAGGGATGAGGTGGAGGCTGACTCCATACACAGAGTCAAGTGTAGAGATGATAGAGCCCAATAGGCTCAGGAATCGGTACACTGTTGATTGACTGTGAGAGGCAGGACCAGAGCCAGAGCACAACCCCCGCAAACACAACTAGGAGAGTACAGCAGCACCCCAGACAACCCCAAGCAACGGGGCACGGATGGGATGAAGAGCGAGAGGCGAAGCCCCCCGAGAAAGAAAATGGAAGCACAACACATGTGCACACCGCCCGGAACCAAAACAAACTCACGTGGCTGCGCAGGACGCGAAAGAAAAGTAGCCAACAGGGCGAGAAGTAGCCCAATACGCTACAAGTAGCCCATACTGCTACAAGTAGCCCATACTGCTACAAGTAGCCCAATACTGCTACCAGTAGCCCAATACTGCTACAATAGCCCAATACTGCTACAAGTAGCCCAATACTGCTACAAGTAGCCCAATACTGCTACAAGTAGCCA
>WNGS01113158.1:41825836-41858909 GCA_020271785.1 Procambarus virginalis
CCCCAGGCGCCGGCGAGAACCAATGGGCAGAGTTTCCTTCACCCTATGCCCCTGTTACCAAACAGTAAATAGGTACCTGGGTGTTACTCAGCTGTCACAGCTGCTTTCTGGGGGTGGAGGCCTTGTCAGGACCGGGCCGCGGAGACACTAAAAGCCCCAAAATCATCTCCAGATCTCCAGTGCAGAAACCCACCTGAGTTGGTGGATTCTCACCCATCAGTTCAAGCATGGCCAAAGAGCCCACTCCAATGACCCAATAGATAACTGGGAAGAGACCCAACCCCAGAGCCCTCCCAGACCCAACTCCCCAAATGAGGAAGTGTCTGTCCTACACCATTAAAGGCCGCAAGAAACGACCCAAAAACCACGAATCGTGGGACCATGCATGGGCAAAAAGAGCCGCCTCCCCCCCCCCAGACCAACTCATACCAACCAGTCCAACTCAACTCAGACCACTCCCCCCCATCGCCCCGTCAATGGACGACCCGTGACGGGCGAATGAACCCCAGACTTGACCTCTGGCAGAGTGAATACTGCGCTGACCAGACAAAGAAGGCACTGGACACTACACACTCAGAAACTGGCACCACTGGCCTACCCCGCCCAAAGGAAGCCCGAGCCCTGGTCCGACCATTTCAGAGGGCCGGGAGCGACTCCCTCCTGGAAAATCAACAAATAAAAATAGGCTGGCAACTAGTCGAAGCCGCTGACAAAAACTGAGACACAGTCCTCATGGAACAAAGAGAACAAAAGGGAGAAGACTAAAGAGCCGGGCCCAAAGCGATTCAGGGAGAGAGCCAGCACAGCCTTCCGACAAGCGAACGGTAGGTGAAAACAGGGAAACCACCTCCCGAAGATCGGTGCACAAACTGCTTCAGCAAGGCAGACGATGCAGAAGCAGCCAAGACAAAGACCCCAGCCAAGGGCGACTCCACATCTTCTGAAAGCCAATTCAAAGACAGCTCCAGAAGTCCAAGAAATGCAAGACAGATACCAAATACCTGAGTCCAAAAGTCATCAGACACCAAAACAGCCAAAAGAGAGGAAACATCCAAGAAGCGCAGGCGATGAGGCACTCATTAAGAACTCCAAAAAGCCCCCTCAAGAAAAACCTGCAACACTGAAAACCTCTCGCCACTGATGGTCTGGGGCTCCCCCCTTCCCCCCTCCCGGGGATGGGGGGTTGAGCAGACAGCGGCGCGGCGACATGATAACGTCATGCTAGTTTGATAATTTTGTTTGAGGAGTTCTGTCCACTCGTTTGACTTTCAGTAGCAATATTTTCACCAGAATAGGGGTTTGTTTTGGGCGCCTACCTTTCTGGGTGCCTATCCCGGTCGATGGCAGATATAGAATGCTCCCAACCACAGGGGGTGTTTCTATAGACCATTGCTCCTCGTGCCTCTCTGAGGGGCCAGGTTCTGGCTCGTGGTCCCCGGGGCACGAGCCAGAACCACAACAGGTAGGCAACAACTCTAAGCACTTTAACTAATGCCAGAAAGTTATACATATTCATTCAGCCTGGATAGCTCCGAGAAGCTGACGGGCTCCCCCCAGAAAATGCCAGTAAAAAGAAAATACAGAAAACCCTTGAAACCCCACACAGTCAATAATCAGTCGGAGAGAACGTCGACTACCATGTGATGCAGATGCAGATTGCGCAGCAGTGCGCCCCACGAGCCAATAAACACCCCTACCCGGGGCAAGGCAGTAAGATCAAAAGAGCCCACTGCTTGACTCCAAGGGCAAGACAATCACAAGAGAGGAAGTCCTCTCCTCTCCCCTGACCACACAATGGCAGTACTCACAGAGTGCTGGGAGGTGTCCCTAAACACATGCAGCTTCAGGAAACAGAATCCTGGCCACACACACAGATGCAGGGACAGCTGAGCAAGGAAAAATCCCAGAACAGGAAACTGAGGCCTGAGGTGATGTTCCGACTGCCAGCACATCAGTTCAAGAACTAACAGGAGAAGCCCGGCTGACTCAGGCCGCCTTCACCTCCCCCTTTGGGCATGGGGGTGGTGGCGCTAACAACCAGGGGGGGTGAGTTGGACAAAATGTTGCTTGTTTGTTTTCTTTTTGAGGGAGTTCTTTTGCTTTTGAAGACATAGCTTGCACTTCTAACCAGACTTTGGTCTGTTTTGTTTTGCCTACCTTCTTCCCTGGTCTATTGCAAGTATGATATACTGTATGAGCTCGATTATCCGGACAATATGGGAAGGACCCCTATCCGGATAAGCCCAAAATCCTGTGATAAACTCTCCCAACCCATACCTCCCCGTGCACCCCCACCCTACCTTTGCCCTCCCTCCATCCACCACCCTTCCAAGCCTCTCATCAGCAAATCCTCTCCCTCCCAACCCATGCCATGCTCCTATTCTCCCCCTCCTAGATCTCCCTACCACTATGCACTCTCACCCAACCATTGCCCTCCCTCCTTCTACCACCCAAGGCGTATGTTTTGCAAGGCTGTAAACATAAGAACTGCCTTCAGAGACTTGTGTAAGGAATCATTCAGAACCTTGTATATCTCATATGTCAACTAATAATGGCATATGCAGCTTCAGCATGGACATCTAGTCAAACACAAATGTTCTGAGGTATGCCACCAGGCTAGTCCCCGAGCTGAGAGGTATGAGCTACGTGGAAGATTGCTGGAACTGAACCTCATGATACTGGAAGATACAAGAGTTAGGGAGACATGATCACTGTCTATAAAATTCTCAGAGGAATTGACAGGGTAGATAAAGATAAACTGTTTAGCACGGGTCGTATGCAAACAAGGGGACAAAAAGAGAGAAAAGAGAGAGCATCCGGTCCAAGGACCAGGACGGCTCAGGCAGCATATGAACAGGCAGGAGGTGAAACAAAGTACAAGAAAACTTACGGAACACAAGCTGAAGCGACTCCGCATGTGCCACACGATAAGAGGCGACAGTATTCAGCATAAGATGGCCCTGAAAGAGCCAAGAAAGAAAGGACAAGACAACCCAAACAGAAATGGAAGTAAACGATGAAGAGAAAGGAAATGGCGAAAAGATGGCCAAGGCACCTCGTACTGTCGTCAAGTCGCAGATCGCAGGTGGGGACACCATTAGAAAAGCCACCTACGTCAAAAAACCAGGCTCAACAAGTGGAGGAGTAGATCGAACCAGCCACGTACCAGACTGGCCCGATCTGCTGGAAGAGGTAGAGCCGCAGAAAATGCCCCAGGTTCGGACATCGAGCAAGCAATGCCTGAAACAAAGGCTGGGCTGGCCACTGCGGGGCTACAAGAACAACTCTCCCACAAGAAGACTCCAACCGAGACAGAGCCCGAGGCAACAGCTGAACCGGTGGAAAGAGGTACAGGGAACCTCACCTTGACAATCCTGCCAAAGAGCATCCAATGCGATAGCTCCTCATTCTGGGAAGAACGCCCCGTAACTCAGGGAAACACCGAAACCCCGCTGGCGCGAAGAGTTCTACCTCCGGGGGCCCATGCAACCAGCAGAGCCAACTGAAGGAGTCGGCGATGACCGTCCATTCCATGGACAGGGAAAGGAAATGGGACAGGCCTTCCACCAGGATGTTGGACACCCCAGATGTAAACTGCATGAAGAGCTAAACTCCAAGAAACTAGCAGATGCGTCACTCGAAGAGACCAGCCCAAGAAGCCAAAGGACCAACGGGAACTTCCGCGGTTCAGACAGTGAATCACAGGAGCACAGTCTGACAGGAGCCTGACAGTAGAGCTCCAAGTGACCCGAACTCCCTGCAGCGAAGGCCAGGCCACCACAAACTTCCACACCGAAAAAGGTGACACCCATAGGGTCAACACTTGCATCAGAGGAGCTCCAGCATATTTCAACAGTCCTAAGTATTGTAGTACAGGTTGAAGATAGTGAGTGGTGTCCCAGAGAACATAAAGGTATAGTGCTTTTGAAAAATAGGTGAGATAACAGGAATGTGCTAAGGGAAGTGAAAAATTGGATGAGAAAAAGTTGCCCTAGTGTTTCCAGTGCAGAGAAGAACATTCAAGATGGCCACCGGCAAGAGGAAAAACAAAACAGAGCTTGATTTTGCAGGATTCAATGAAGAAAGCATTGATATTAGTAGTCTACATAACAAGTTGGTAAAATTAGATATTATAGTGAACTCTCAGGTAGAAATAATTAGTAAATTGAAAGAAAGTAATGACCATTTGAATAGCAAAGTTTATGTCTTGAGGGTTTAGTGAAAGACTTGTGCAAGGACAAGAATCAATTGGAAACAAATTGCAAAGCCATGGAAGAAGAAAATAAACTCTTAAAAATAGCTTTGGAACAAGTTAAAGGAAATTTAAACATAAATGACTACAATAGGTTAGATAAGGAAATTCAACAGGAGAAACAGTTTTTGTCAGCACAGATTGAGGAAGTTACACAGGGAAAAGAACAGTACAAGAAAGATCTGCAACTCACCTATGCACAAGTGGCCAAGGAGAGGGAAAAAATTGAAGAAGCAGTAAAGGAAGCCAAACACTGCAGCAACCAAGATAAAACAAACATTAGGCTGGAAGTGAGAAAGGAATTGGCATCTAACCCGAAGTTGGTGCAAAACACAGTAAATCGGAGTAAGTCCCTTATAATTTTTGGTTGCAAAGAAAAGGAGATAACATCTAGGTCAGAAAGAGCTGTAGAAGAAGCGAAAGTAGTAGATAAAATTGTTGGCCTCGGAGAAGGACTTACTACCATAGAGAATGTGTGCAACTACAGAATAGGCAGATGCGTAAAAGGGAAAGATCGACCTTTGAGGATCACCCTAAACGGTGCCAAACAGATGGAAGAAGTACTAAGGAATGATAGAAAATTACAAAGTGATGAGGATGGGAAAGTGTGGTCATTAAGAAGAGATCTTTCAAAAGAAGACAGAGAGAAGATGAAACTGAACCTCGCCGAGGCAAAACGTTTAACCCTTAAACCGCGCATATCATATATATATGATATCAGTGACAAAACCGAAACCGCGCACATCATATATATATGATTTAGTGTCCAGCGCTATAATTTAAACGCCCCGCCTGGGATAGGGGCAGCTATAATACAGCCACGACCGATAGTTGCCAGATGCCACCTAGAAAAAAAATCCAGGCCAACATTCTTGGGTGTTAGAGCATCAGTATTGAGCAAGCCACCAAGGCTGGCGCACGCAGCACAAGCTCACAGCACCGCTGTTCAGCTTGTGACCACAGCATCGCCTACAAATGCCATAATATAAATGATACTGCTATTATTTAGCAGTGATAGTATTACTGAAGCCCCCCTGACTGTGATAAAACTGACCAGGATTCTGATAATAGCATGATTGTGGTGATATTTAGCGCTGTGCTCCATGGAGGGAGGAGTAAGGCTGTGGAGGGAGGAGTAAGGCTGTGGAGGGAGGGTTGTGGCGTCGTCTTCTGATTGTGTGTGGCCACCATTTATTGACTGCACTCACCATACCAGCTTAGTGGTTCGCTATGGTGAACACAAATGTAGATACTTATATATAACATGTGTATAGTGTGAGATAACAGCGAGAGGAGTAGGTTGGGAGCCGCCATTTTGGTGAGGGAGGAGCGTCGTCTGCACGACTTGGCATGTTGTTTACTGATGGCCACTATGGTCTTTGGGCACCATACCAGCTTATTTGTACAGGTATGGTGAATAAAACAGGTAGATACTTATATGTAATGTGTGTATATAGCGTAATAACACCACAACCAATAATGTTGTAGCAGAAATATTAGTGCGTCTGGCCTTGAGGGCGGCCGCCGATCAGCTGACTGTGTGAGTAGCTACGTCTTTGTGCCTTTACTCACCATACAATCTTAGATGTACAGTTATGGTGAACAAAACATGTAAATACGTATATATAACGTCTGTGTACAGTGAATAAATGCAAAAACAGTACTGTGGGAGGAGAATGAGGGTGAGTGAGGTGATGTTGAGGGAGGGAGTGGCAGTGAGTGGCTCACTGGTGTGTGGCGGTCACTCCTTGTTGCTTTTTGACTCACAAGACCAACTTAGTAGTTTGTTATGGTAAACAAAACATGCAGATACCTATATATAACCTGTGTATATAGTGTAACAACAGCAAAACTATTTGTTTATTGTTTTATGAACATAGTAATTGAATTACTAATATGCACACCATAATTTTGAGTACAGCGATGGTTCACACATTTTATTACATAAATATACCACAATTCACTGTATGAAATAATATTACTGAAAAGAAAATAAGAAAAAATCAGAGACATTGAAATAATTAGGGAATAATATATTTGTGGCAACTGCCGTCTGACAGCTCGGGCGGAGTAGACCTCGTCTGGCGAAGGCTCTGCCAACGCCCCTTTTTTGCCACACTTCCCTACCCTATTGCGGCTAAAATATGCCACCTACGATTTTTTTGTTATTTTTTCCGTGATCAGGGAACAAAAATGTACACTTCTATAAGACGAAAGAATTTTTTGGATTTTTTTTTTTTGTTGCGCCTGTGGGTGTAATTACCTAAGTGTAGTTACAGGATGAGAGCTACGCTCGTGGTGTCCCGTCTTCCCAGCACTCTTTGTCATATAACGCTTTGAAACTACTAACGGTCTTGGCCTCCACCACCTTTTCCCCTAACTTGTTCCAACCGTCTACCACTCTGTTTGCGAAAGTGAATTTTCTTATATTTCTTCGGCATCTGTGTTTAGCTAGTTTATATCTATGACCTCTTGTTCTTAGTTCCAGGTCTCAGGAAATCTTCCCTATCGATTTTATCAATTCCTGTTACTATTTTGTATGTAGTGATCATATCACCTCTTTTTCTTCTGTATTCTAGTTTTGGCATATTTAATGCCTCTAACCTCTCCTCGTAGCTCTTGCCCTTCAGTTCTGGGAGCCACTTAGTAGCATGTCTTTGCACCTTTTCCAGTTTGTTGATGTGCTTCTTAAGATATGGGCACCACACAACCACCACATTTGACATTCAGTACCTTCCTCCCTTGGGTAAAAGTGACCATGTCTTTTTGGGGATAAAGTATGCAATGCGTTATAATCTGGAAGAAAATATGATGGTCGATGCAATTGAAAAACCTGACTTTAGGAGAGGACATTATGGCAACCTTAGAAAATTTTTTAGAGAGTATAATTGGACAGACTTGTTGCTAGGCAAGGAAGTGAATGATATGTATGTCAAGTTTTGTGAAATATATGATAAAGGCACAAAAAAATTTATACCAAAACAGAGAAGCAGAACTAGGAAACAGGATTGGTTCGACAGAAAGTGCGAGAGGGCCAGAGACCAAAAGACACAAAAATGGAATCAATACAGGAAGAGGCCAAACCCCCAATCATACCAGCGATACAAAGATGCGAGAAACAACTACACGGCAGTGAGGAGAGAGGCAGAAAGAAATTTTGAAAAAGGGATTGCAGACAAATGTAAAACAGAACCAGGTCTATTCTATAAATTCATAAACAACAAATTGCAGGTAAAGGATAATATTCAGAGGTTGAAAATGGGAAATAGATTCACGGAAAATGAAAAGGAAATGTGTGAAACATTAAACGAAAAGTTCCAAAGTGTGTTTGTACAAAATGAAATCTTCAGGGAACCAGATACAATAAGAATTCCAGAGAACAACATAGAGCACATAGAGGTGTCTAGAGACGAAGTGGAAAAAATGCTCAAAGAGCTAAATAAGAACAAAGCAGTTGGTCCAGATGGAGTTTCACCATGGGTTCTGAGAGAATGTGCACCTGAGCTCAGCATCCCTCTTCAACTGATCTTTCAGGCATCCCTGTTTACAGGAGTTGTAGCTGATGTGTGGAAAAAGGCTAACATAGTTCCAATTTACAAGAGTGGAAGCAGGGAAGACCCCCTTAATTATAGACCGGTATCATTGACAAGTGTAATAGTCAAAATATTGGAAAAAATAATTAAAACTAAATGGGTAGCACACCTGGAGAGAAATGATATAATATCAGACAGACAGTATGGTTTTCGATCTGGTAGATCCTGTGTATCGAATTTACTCAGTTTTTATGATCGAGCAACAGAGATATTACAGGAAAGAGATGGTTGGGCTGACTGCATCTATCTGGACCTAAAAAAGGCTTTCGACAGAGTTCCACATAAGAGGTTGTTCTGGAAACTGGAAAATATTGGAGGAGTGACAGGTACGCTTCTAACATGGATGAAAAACTTTCTGACTGATAGAAAAATGAGGGCTGTGATCAGAGGCAATGTATCGGACTGGAGAAATGTCACAAGTGGAGTACCACAGGGTTCAGTTCTTGCACCAGTGATGTTTATTGTCTACATAAATGATCTACCAGTTGGTATACAGAATTATATGAACATGTTTGCTGATGATGCTAAGATAATAGGAAGGATAAGAAATTTAGATGATTGTCATGCCCTTCAAGAAGACCTGGATAAAATAAGTATATGGAGCACCACTTGGCAAATGGAATTTAATGTTAATAAATGTCATGTTATGGAATGTGGAATAGGAGAACATAGACCCCACACAACCTATATATTATGTGAGAAATCTTTAAAGAACTCTGATAAAGAAAGAGATCTAGGGGTGGTTCTAGATAGAAAACTATCACCTGAAGACCACATAAAGAATATTGTGCAAGGAGCCTATGCTATGCTTTCTAACTTCAGAATTGCTTTTAAATACATGGATGGGGATATACTAAAGAAATTGTTCATGACTTTTGTTAGGCCAAAGCTAGAATATGCAGCTGTTGTTTGGTGCCCATATCTTAAGAAGCACATCAACAAACTGGAAAAGGTGCAAAGACATGCTACTAAGTGGCTCCCAGAACTGAAGGGTAAGAGCTACGAGGAAAGGTTAGAAGCATTAAATATGCCAAAACTAGAAGACAGAAGAAAAAGAGGTGATATGATCACTACATACAAAATAGTAACAGGAATTGATAAAATCGACAGGAAAGATTCCTGAGACCTGGAACTTCAAGAACAAGAGGTCATAGATATAAACTGGCTAAACACAGATGCCGAAGAAATATAAGAAATTCACTTTCGCAAACAGAGTGGTAGACGGTTGGAACAAGTTGGGGGAGAAGGTGGTGGAGGCCAAGACCGTCAGTAGTTTCAAAGCGTTATATGACAAAGAGTGCTGGGAAGACGGGACACCACGAGCGTAGCTCTCATCCTGTAACTACACTTAGGTAATTACACTTAGGTAATTACATATTCTAGCTTTGNGGACCAGCCCCAGAACCTGACCCCTTCAGAGAGGTTCCAGGGAGCATTGGCCCTGGAAAACCCCCTTGTGGTTGGGGTTTTCCTCATCTGCCATCGACCAGGGTTAGGCAACCAAAAAGTAGGCATAACAAAACAACCCCACATAGTAAGAAACTAAAACAGAACACCAAATAGAGAAGTAGAAACTCCCTATAATCCCAAGAAACAAGCAAACAACACACTTTAACTGCCGTGCCGCTCGTTCATGCAGCCTCCCCTCCCCAAGAGGGGAGGGGGCCCGGACCTTACCGCACCGGCTGCCTAGCACCAGTTCGGAAGCTAAGCTTCAATCGACGCGAAAAAACGCCGACCGGTGGGAAGAAGGGTTGCCAGGGAGTTCACCCAGAAAATGGCATTTCATTACATTCAATGCTGGTTTTCTGTGGGGAGCCTCTATGGCTCCCTGGAGCTACATACCAAAGAGAAGGAAAGAAAGGGTGACCTGGGAGCAGCCGCCACAAACTCCGCAAACGCGAAGTCGAGACAACAGGCAGCAACCTGCAACCCAAAGCAACAAAAAAATGCACAGGACCAGACAAGGTCCCAAAATAATGGGCGGCCAGAAACCTGTGCGACCCCAAATCCAAACGCCCGAAATGAGCCCAAGATGTCACTAAACATGGCAGCGAAAATTGCAAACGTCCGAACGGCACGCGCGCAAGGATAGACCGCAGGCTGGTAGACATAAGAACCCTGCGGATGACCTGGGAGACCCGAGCCCTGAAACTGGGAATGAGGGGAACCAGATAAACCCATCCCAGCCACGGCACACAGATAACAGCTAAGAGCCGCAACCAGATACAACACGTGATGCACCCCCGGCCGAACCAACCAAGCATCAATAACCCAAGGACCCCTCCGGAAAGCAGCCGACTCGGCTGTCACCAGAAGGACAGAGAAAACTACAAATGTACAAACCTACCACCAGTACCAAGAGTGCAGAAACCCCTGCGCCAGAGGAGAGCCGGAAGCTCCCCAACCCGACCCGCAGAGGCCAACGCCAACAAAATATTGCCTTTGAAAACAATCTTGAACCGAAGGGGCTACCACAAACTGAGGAGAGGAAAGATAAGAGAGCACCCTAATCAAGGACTAGGACGGCTCAGGTGGCGCATGAGCAGGTTGGAGGTGAAACAATGCACGAGAATGCGTGTGGAACAGGGTGGATGTGACGTCCCACCCCAAACGCAAGCCGGAGCGGCTCCACCAGCGCTGCACGATACGAGGCGACAGTAGGAAGCATCAATTAACGGTCCTGAAAAACCAAGAAAGGACAAGACAACCCGATGCGAAGGAGAAGACAACCTACAAAGATCAAGAAAATGACGAACAGAAATACCAGGAAACATCTTACTGTCGCCGAGACGAAGCTCGCAGGTGGGACACCATCAATGAAGCCATCTGATCACCATAGAGATGGTGATAAACCAGCATCAAAAGACCAGATGCTTAGAGCAGAGGAGAAGGCCGAACCAGCTATGTACAGGACCGGTCTGACCTGCCGAAAGAGGCAGAGCCTCTTTCGGCAGGTCAGGCGTTTCGGCAGGGAAACACCTCGGGTTCGGACACCTATCAAGCAGCATCTGAAAACAAAGCTGGGCCAGACACCAAGGGGCCACGAGACTACTCTCCTTAGGAATAACTCCACCCGAGCCAGAACCCGAAGCAACAGCTGGACCAGGAGAAGAGGAACAGGTAGCTCCACCTTGACCAGTCCTGCTGAAATGTATCCACCGCGAATGCCTTGCAAACAGGTAAGGGCGCCACATAGAATGGGAGACGCCGAGACCACGCCAATGCAAAGATGTCCATGTCCAGGAGTCCGGCAGAGCCAACGAAACGAGTCGGCGAAGACCGGCCAATTCATGAACAGAGAAATGAACCGAGACAGGCCATCCGCGAGGACATAGGACACGAATGGATAGTCAAACCCTGAGAATCCAGCAGACAAGCCACTCGAAGGGTCCAACTCCAAAGGTCAAGGACCTATGAGAACCCACGTGGTTTCGGCAAAAACCACCGAAGAACAGTTCGAATGGAGTAGGATGGTACAGCCCCGAGTGACCCGAACCCTCCAAAGCGCAAACCAGACAGCCACGAACTCCCAAACTGTGCTGTGAGCCCGACGGACAGACGGACCCCACCATCCCTGGCCGGCCTGATGAGCACTGGTCACAAAGCACCAGCCGAGAGACGACCCGTCTCTGAACGCATTGAGTGAAGGCTCGGGGAGGCGCCAAGGTACGAAACCCCAAAAACCCCAAAGAGGAAGCCGGCAACGCAGCACCAACACAAGATCCCCAGAGGACGATCCCAACAATCACGAGAGAGGCGAAAGGGGAGTCCCCGAAGGAACCAACAGACACTGAAGCCAAACCCTACCCGGCGCGCAGACAAGCATGGCGAAGTTCAAACTCCCGCACAACCACTCGAGCAACCGCCGCATGACACGGGACCCCCTCATAAACAGCCGAAGGTGGGACACAGCCGCAGCAACGCTTCTGGAGGGAAAGAAAGAAGCAGTCCAAGAGGCTTAAACAAAGACCCAGCCAGGTCCGAACCCGGGACGGAACCAGATGGAACGGCCTCCAGATCACCATGAACCCAAACTCGGCAATCTGGAAAGAACCACATCCCTAGCGAGCAGACAAGCGGACCGACTGGGAGCCCACACCAGCCAGTCATCGAGGTAGGCCAGAAACCGAATCCCGAACAGACGCAGACAGGTCACCAAGATCTGGTAAAAATGCGTAAATACACTAAAGTGTCAATTACAAACTAGGGAAGGCAACAAAAGCGACAAACTTGAAGCCCCACCACCAACTGTGCCAGTCCCGGAACCCTGGAGAGGACGTGCCAAGAAGGAACCCGGAGGTCCAGGGACACCATCCAGGCACCCGGCCCCAACAGAAGCCAGACCGGAGACAACAGTCTTCCAAAGAGGGCAAAGAATCCAGGATGCAGACTGAACAAGTCCAGAAGAACCACAGATCCGCAAGGTCCGTGTCTGCACTAGAACAGGAGGGAAACCCGGAAAGATGGGGTGGATCGACCATGTCCAAATGCACCCCACACCAAGAAGACATGAAGCATAAGGGAAGAAGCCCACCCTGCCAGCCCCAAAGCCCCCAAACGGAGAGAAACCGCCCGACACCACCAGAGGCCAGAAGACAATCAAAACGCCCACTAACTGCGGGACCAAGCGAGAGTCAACAGAACAAGCTGCCCCCCCAGCGCCCTGTCAAAAGTGAAGGGAACAAAGCCCCTTCCGAAAGAAAATGTACATATATATATAAATACACACACACACACATGTACATATATACATATATCTACATATATACACATAATAAAAATATAAATAAAATAAAGAAAGAAAAGAAAAAGACAAGCCGCCGACCTATGGGCCGAGAGCACCACGCCTCCCACACGAAGAAGGCACCAAGAGAGCACAAAAACCCCATCAAAAGGCCCACCTCAACAACAAAACCCAAAGCCCCGGCATGGCCACAACACGTGCCAAGACCCAAAAAGATCATCCTGCAAGCTAGGAAGACCCGGGAATCCCAGAAGGCAGAACCGTATCACACACAAGGTAACAAAACCCCCTGAACCCACATAGGTGGCCCAAGAGGAAGAAACCTCCGGATCAAAACCAAAGAACCCAAAGGAACCCGGAATCGAACCCGAGGGAGCCCAAACCACCACATTTGCCGGCAGACATACACCACAGAATGGGCAAAACACAGCACCCAGACAGAACCCCAAGAAAATGGCCAAAATGTACCGAAAACCGAGGGACAAGGTGTGGGAGCAAGCATAAACAGACAGGGACACTGAGCCCAAACACCTGGGCTCAGACCTAAACACAGAAAACTCAAAAACCGGTGTAAAAACCAACACCCAAGACGTTCCCAGAGGAACAGAAGAAGGGCAGAACACCCCAGAAAAAGCAAAGAATTGGCAACAGGAGGATAAAACCCACAAAAGAGGTGAAAAACTCACCCAAAATGCGAGCTCCCACACCCAGGCACATGTAAACAAACCACAGTGCTGCCCTGGTGGTCAAGTGAGGAAACCCGCAGAAAGAAAATGGCCACCAGAAACAAGGAGCCGTGACCGACGCAATAGATCTGAAAACATGCCAGCAAATGCAGGAAGTAAGCAGACCAGAGGGACGAAAAACCCCGCCCAGAAGCAGAAGACCCAGGCAGGGGCAAACAGCCCCAGAACTGCTAGCGGGCATCCCCCACAGCCCCAGGAACCCGCAACAGAGGTCCCGGGGCAGAGCCGTCCTTCACGACCTGTGCCCTTAAAGAAAAGGAAGAGTCCAGGGAAAAAGGCAGCAAAGAAACGGCCACTGGTAAGACCCAGAAGCCTTGGCAGGAGGAACAGGCTCGAAAACCTCTGTCCCAAACCTGAATGGGGCAGCCCTGAAGCTGTCTGGGTCTCGGCCCCAACTAAGCCCCGCCCCGAGCCCGATACTCGCAGACGGTCAGGAGCTGGGAACAGGGAGGGAAAGGGCGAACAGCACCTAACCAAAACGGGGCAGCCCGGGCATCCAGGTGGGAAACCAACCTAGCACGTTGCAGCAACCTAAACCGAGCTTGCAACGCGGATGCCGCCTGTACTCTGAACAGTAATGACATCAGGAGAGTACTGGAGAACAAGCAGAGAACACAACTCACAGGACTTTGGGTCAAGGTGTCAGTGACACCATGGGAGCCGGTCGGCCGGGCGGACAGCACGCTGGACTTGTGATTCTGTGGTCCTGGGTTCGATCCCAGGCGCCGGCGAGAAACAATGGGCAGAGTTTCTTTCACCCTATGCCCCTGTTACCTAGCAGTAAAATAGGTACCTGGGTGTTAGTCAGCTGTCACGGGCTGCTTCCTGGGGGTGGAGGCCTGGTCGAGGACCGGGCCGCGGGGACACTAAAAGCCCCGAAATCATCTCAAGATAACCTCAAGATAACCCAACAGGCAGCATGACGGAGGTAAAAGTGCGCTTGTAACCCCCTTCTTGGGGAGACTGCGCAGACAAGGGGAAGGGGAGGGCTGCGCAGACAAGCGGCGCGACAGTAAAATGTGATGTTTGCTTGTTTCATTGGGATTGTAGGGAGTTTCTACCTCTCTGTTCATTTTTTTTCTTTTAGTTTCTTACCATGTGGGGTTTGTTTTGTTATGCCTACCTTTCTCAGTGCCTAACCCCAGTCAATGGCAAATAAGGAAAACCCCAAACCACAAGGGGGTTTTCCAAGGCCATTGCTCCCTGAAACCTCTCTGAAGGGGGCCAGGTTCTGGCGCTGGACCCTGGTAGGTCTGAACTCCATCGCTAATGTCCCGGTCTAATATAACATACATTAGCCCGATAAACTCCAGGGAGCCTCCCCACAGAAAAGGACAAGACAACCCAATCAGAAATAGAAGACAACCTACAAAGAGACAGAAAATAGCAAAAAGATTGCCAGGACACTTCATACTGTCACTGAGACAAAGCTCCCAGTTGGGACACCATCAACGAAGCCACCTGATCACCATACAAATGGTGATAAATCTGCTTCAAAAAGACCAGACAGAAGAGCGGAGGAGAAGACCGAACCAGCCATATACCAAACTGGTCCGATCTGCTGAAAGAGGCGGAGCCACGGTAAACGCCCTGGGTTCAGACACCGAGCAAGCAGTGCCTGAAACCAAGGCTAGGCCGGCCACCAAGGTGCCACAAGGACGATTCGCCACTGGTAAGTCTCCACCCGAGCCAGGACTCGAAGCAACAGCTGTACTGCGGGAAAAGATGTATAGGTAACCCCACCTCGACCAGTCATGCCAAAGGGCATCCACTGCGAAGGCTTTGCAGTCTGGGAAGGGTGCCATATATATCTGGAGATGCCGAAACCACGCCGACGAGAAGAGGTCCACCTTCAGGAACCCTTACATCCGGCAGAGCCAACTGAAGAAGTTAGCGACAAATGTCCATTCCACGGACAGGGGAATGAGCCGAGACAGGCTGTCCGTCAGGACGATGGACACTCTCTAGATATCACCCACACAGAGAGACAAACCCCAAGAATCTAGCAAAAAACAGTCGACAGAACGACTGCAACTGTAGCAAGGCCACGGGAGGGAGAGAAAAGAACGCAGTCTGAGAATCCAACACAAGGCCCAGCCAAGTCTGAACCCAGGACGGAACCAACTACGACTTCCGCCAGCTCACCATGAATCCAAACCCAGCATGCTTGGAAAGAACCAAATCACTGGCTAGTAGACAAGCAGACTGGATGGGAGCCCACACCAACCAGTTGTCAAGGTAGGCTAAGACCCAAAGGCCTAGCAGACGAAAATGGGCCACCACGACCTGAGTAAAACACACACAAACAGGGGTGCCAGAGTCAACTCGAAAGGAAGACAATGAAAGCCATAAGCCTGTCACCCATGACAAAACCGAACCAATTCCCAAACCCCGGATAGGGACATTCCAATACGAGCCCTTGAGGTCCAGGGAAATCAACCAAGCACCTGGATTAAGAACGATCTGGATCTGGGACAATGCCGACATCTGAAAGGAGGGGCAAAGAATCAACCAGTGCAGATGAGACAAGTATAGAATATACCGAGATCTGCAGTCCTATTTCGGAACCAGAAACGTGCCGGTCGTTTCTTTGGGAGCCGGTCGGCCGAGCGGACAGCACGCTGGACTTGTGATCCTGTGGTCCTGGGTTCGACCCCAGGCGCCGGCGAGAAACAATGGGCAGAGTTTCCTTCACCCTATGCCCCTGTTACCAAACAGTAAATAGGTACCTGGGTGTTACTCAGCTGTCACAGGCTGCTTTCTGGGGGTGGAGGCCTGGTCGAGGACCGGGCCGCGGAGACACTAAAAGCCCCAAAATCATCTCCAGATCTCCAGTGCAAGAAACCCACCTGAGTTGGTGGATTTCTCACCCATCAGTTCAAGCATGGCCAAAGAGCCCACTCCAAGGTGACCCAATAGATAGACTGGGAAGAGACCCAACCCCAGAGCCCTCCCAGACCCAACTCCCCAAAGTGAGGAAGGTCTGTCCTACACCATTAAAGGCCGCAAGAAACGACCCAAAAAACCACGAATCGTGGGACCAGGCATGGGCAAAAAGAGCCAGCCTCCCCCCCCCCAAGACCAACTCAGACCAACCAGTCCAACTCAACTCAGACCAACTCCCCCCCATCGCCCCGTCAATGGGACGACCCGTGAAAGGGCCGAAATGAACCCCAGGAGCTTGACCTCTGGCAGAGTGAATACTGCGCTGACCAGACAAAGAAGGCACTGGAGACACTATCAACTCAGAAACTGGCACCACTGGCCTACCCCCGACCCAAAGGAAGCCCGAGCCCTGGTCCGACCATTTCAAGAGGGCCGGGAGCGACTCCCTCCTGGAAAATCAACAAATAAGAAATAGGCTGGCAACTAGTCGAAGCCGCTGACAAAAACTGAGACACAGTCCTCAGGGAACAAAAGAGAACAAAAGGGAGAAGACTAAAGAGCCAGGGCCCAAAGCGAATTCAGGGAGAGAGCCAGCACAGCCTTCCGACAAGCGAAACGGTAGGTGAAAAACAGGGAAACCACCTCCCGGAAGATCGGTGCACAAACTGCTTCAGCAAGGCAGACGATGCAGAAGCAGCCAAGACAAAGACCCCAGCCAAGGGCGACTCCACATCTTCTGAAAGCCAATTCAAAGACAGCTCCAGAAGTCCAAAGAAATGCAAGACAGATACCAAATAACCTGAGTCCAAAAGTCATCAGACACCAAAACAGCCAAAAGAGAGGAAACATCCCAAGGAAGCGCAGGGGCGATGAGGCACTCATTAAGAAACTCCAAAAAGCCCCCTCAAGAAAAACCTGCAACACTGAAAACCTCTCGCCACTGATGGTCTGGGGCTCCCCCCTTCCCCCTCCCGGGGATGGGGGGTTGAGCAGACAGCGGCGCGGCGACATGATAACGTCATGCTAGTTTGATAATTTTGTTTGAGGAGTTCTGTCCACTCGTTTGACTTTCAGTAGCAATATTTTCACCAGAATAGGGGTTTGTTTTGGGGCGCCTACCTTTCTGGGTGCCTATCCCGGTCGATGGCAGATATAGAATGCTCCCAACCACAGGGGGTGTTTCTATAGACCATTGCTCCTCGTGCCTCTCTGAGGGGGCCAGGTTCTGGCTCGTGGTCCCCGGGGCCACGAGCCAGAACCACAACAGGTAGGCAACAACTCTAAGCACTTTAACTAATGCCAGAAAGTTATACATATTCATTCAGCCTGGATAGCTCCGAGAAGCTGACGGGGCTCCCCCCAGAAAATGCCAGTAAAAAGAAAATACAAGAAACCCTTGAAACCCCACAACAGTCAATAATCAGTCGGAGAGAAACGTCGACTACCATGTGATAGCAGATGCAGATTGCGCCAGCAGCAGTGCGCCCCACGAGCCAATAAACACCCCCTACCCGGGGCAAGGCAGTAAGATCAAAAGAGCCCACTGCTTGACTCCAAGGGCAAGGACAATCACAAGAGAGGAAGTCCTCTCCTCTCCCCTGACCACACAATGGCAGTACTCACAGAGTGCTTGGGGAAGGTGTCCCTAAACACATGCAGCTTCAGGAAACAGGAAATCCTGGCCAGCACACACAGAAGTGCAGGAACAGCTGAGCAAGGAAAAATCCCAGAACAGGAAACTGAGGCCTGAGGTGATGTCCGACTGCCAGCACATCAGTTCAAGAACTAACAGGTGAGAAGCCCGGCTGACTCAGGCCGCCTTCACCTCCCCCTTTGGGCATGGGGGTGGTGGCGCTAACAACCAGGGGGGGTGAGTTGGACAAAATGTTGCTTGTTTGTTTTCTTTTTGAGGGAGTTCTTTTGCTTTTGAAGACATAGCTTGCACTTCTAACCAGACTTTGGTCTGTTTTGTTTTGCCTACCTTCTTCCCTGGTCTATTGCAAGTATGATATACTGTATGAGCTCGATTATCCGGACAATATGGGAAGGACCCCTATCCGGATAAGCCCAAAATCCTGTGATAAACTCTCCCAACCCATACCTCCCCGTGCACCCCCACCCTACCTTTGCCCTCCCTCCATCCACCACCCTTCCAAGCCTCATCATCAGCAAATCCTCTCCCTCCCAACCCATGCCATGCTCCTATTCTCCCCCTCCTAGATCTCCCTACCACTATGCACTCTCACCCAACCATTGCCCTCCCTCCTTCTACCACCCAAGGCGTATGTTTGCAAGGCTGGTAAACATAAGAACTGCCTTCAGAGACTTGTGTAAGGAATCATTCAGAACCTTGTATATCTCATATGTCAGACTAATAATGGCATATGCAGCTTCAGCATGGACATCTAGTCAAACACAAAATGTTCTGAGGTATGCCACCAGGCTAGTCCCCGAGCTGAGAGGTATGAGCTACGTGGAAAGATTGCTGGAACTGAACCTCATGACACTGGAAAATACAAGAGTTAGGGGAGACATGATCACTGTCTATAAAATTCTCAGAGGAATTGACAGGGTAGATAAAGATAAACTGTTTAGCACGGGTCGTATGCAAACAAGGGGACAAAAAAGAGAGAAAAGAGAGAGCATCCGGTCCAAGGACCAGGACGGCTCAGGCAGCATATGAACAGGCAGGAGGTGAAACAAAGTACAAGAAAACTTACGAAACACAAGCTGAAGCGACTCCGCATGTGCCACACGATAAGAGGCGACAGTATTCAGCATAAGATGGCCCTGAAAGAGCCAAGAAAGAAAGGGCAAGACAACCCAAACAGAAATGGAAGTAAGCGATGAAGAGAAAGGAAATGGCGAAAAGATGGCCAAGGCACCTCGTACTGTCGTCAAGTCGCAGATCGCAGGTGGGGACACCATTAGAAAAGCCACCTACGTCAAAAAACCAGGCTCAACAAGTGGAGGAGTAGATCGAACCAGCCACGTACCAGACTGGCCCGATCTGCTGGAAGAGGTAGAGCCGCAGAAAATGCCCCAGGTTCGGACATCGAGCAAGCAATGCCTGAAACAAAGGCTGGGTTGGCCACTGCGGGGCTACAAGAACAACTCTCCCACAAGAAGACTCCAACCGAGACAGAGCCCGAGGCAACAGCTGAACCGGTGGAAAGAGGTACAGGGAACCTCACCTTGATCAATCCTGCCAAAGAGCATCCAATGCGATAGCTCCGCATTCTGGGAAGAACGCCCCGTAACTCAGGGAAACACCGAAACCCCGCTGGCGCGAAGAGTTCTACCTCCGGGGGCCCATGCAACCAGCAGAGTCAACTGAAGGAGTCGGGGATGACCGTCCATTCCGTGGACAGGGAAAGGAAATGGGACAGGCCTTCCACCAGGATGTTGGACACCCCAGATGTAAACTGCATGAAGAGCTAAACTCCAAGAAACTAGCAGATGCGTCACTCGAAGAGACCAGCCCAAGAAGCCAAAGGACCAACGGGAACTTCCGCGGTTCAGACAGTGAATCACAGGAGCACAGTCTGACAGGAGCCTGACAGTAGAGCTCCAAGTGACCCGAACTCCCTGCAGCGAAGGCCAGGCCACCACAAACTTCCACACCGAAAAAGGTGACACCCATAGGGTCAACACTTGCATCAGAGAAGCTCCAGCATATTTCAACAGTCCTAAGTATTGTAGTACAGGTTGAAGATAGTGAGTGGTGTCCCAGAGAACATAAAGGTATAGTGCTTTTGAAAAATAGGTGAGATAACAGGAATGTGCTAAGGGAAGTGAAAAATTGGATGAGAAAAAGTTGCCCTAGTGTTTCCAGTGCAGAGAAGAACATTCAAGATGGCCACCGGCAAGAGGAAAAACAAAACAGAGCTTGATTTTGCAGGATTCAATGAAGAAAGCATTGATATTAGTAGTCTACATAACAAGTTGGTAAAATTAGATATTATAGTGAACTCTCAGGTAGAAATAATTAGTAAATTGAAAGAAAGTAATGACCATTTGAATAGCAAAGTTTATGTCTTGAGGGTTTAGTGAAAGACTTGTGCAAGGACAAGAATCAATTGGAAACAAATTGCAAAGCCATGGAAGAAGAAAATAAACTCTTAAAAATAGCTTTGGAACAAGTTAAAGGAAATTTAAACATAAATGACTACAATAGGTTAGATAAGGAAATTCAACAGGAGAAACAGTTTTTGTCAGCACAGATTGAGGAAGTTACACAGGGAAAAGAACAGTACAAGAAAGATCTGCAACTCACCTATGCACAAGTGGCCAAGGAGAGGGAAAAAATTGAAGAAGCAGTAAAGGAAGCCAAACACTGCAGCAACCAAGATAAAACAAACATTAGGCTGGAAGTGAGAAAGGAATTGGCATCTAACCCGAAGTTGGTGCAAAACACAGTAAATCGGAGTAAGTCCCTTATAATTTTTGGTTGCAAAGAAAAGGAGATAACATCTAGGTCAGAAAGAGCTGTAGAAGAAGCGAAAGTAGTAGATAAAATTGTTGGCCTCGGAGAAGGACTTACTACCATAGAGAATGTGTGCAACTACAGAATAGGCAGATGCGTAAAAGGGAAAGATCGACCTTTGAGGATCACCCTAAACGGTGCCAAACAGATGGAAGAAGTACTAAGGAATGATAGAAAATTACAAAGTGATGAGGATGGGAAAGTGTGGTCATTAAGAAGAGATCTTTCAAAAGAAGACAGAGAGAAGATGAAACTGAACCTCGCCGAGGCAAAACGTTTAACCCTTAAACCGCGCATATCATATATATATGATATCAGTGACAAAACCGAAACCGCGCACATCATATATATATGATTTAGTGTCCAGCGCTATAATTTAAACGCCCCGCCTGGGATAGGGGCAGCTATAATACAGCCACGACCGATAGTTGCCAGATGCCACCTAGAAAAAAAATCCAGGCCAACATTCTTGGGTGTTAGAGCATCAGTATTGAGCAAGCCACCAAGGCTGGCGCACGCAGCACGAGCTCACAGCACCGCTGTTCAGCTTGTGACCACAGCATCGCCTACAAATGCCATAATATAAATGATACTGCTATTATTTAGCAGTGATAGTATTACTGAAGCCCCCTGACTGTGATAAAACTGACCAGGATTCTGATAATAGCATGATTGTGGTGATATTTAGCGCTGTGCTCCATGGAGGGAGGGTTGTGGCGTCGTCTTCTGATTGTGTGTGGCCACCATTTATTGACTGTACTCACCATACCAGCTTAGTGGTTCGCTATGGTGAACACAAATGTAGATACTTATATATAACATGTGTATAGTGTGAGATAACAGCGAGAGGAGTAGGTTGGGAGCCGCCATTTTGGTGAGGGAGGAGCGTCGTCTGCACGACTTGGCATGTTGTTTACTGATGGCCACTATGGTCTTTGGGCACCATACCAGCTTATTTGTACAGGTATGGTGAATAAAACAGGTAGATACTTATATGTAATGTGTGTATATAGCGTAATAACACCACAACCAATATTGTTGTAGCAGAAATATTAGTGCGTCTGGCCTTGAGGGCGGCCGCCGATCAGCTGACTGTGTGAGTAGCTACGTCTTTGTGCCTTTACTCACCATACAATCTTAGATGTACAGTTATGGTGAACAAAACATGTAAATACGTATATATAACGTCTGTGTACAGTGAATAAATGCAAAAACAGTACTGTGGGAGGAGAATGAGGGTGAGTGAGGTGATGTTGAGGGAGGGAGTGGCAGTGAGTGGCTCACTGGTGTGTGGCGGTCACTCCTTGTTGCTTTTTGACTCACAAGACCAACTTAGTAGTTTGTTATGGTGAACAAAACATGCAGATACCTATATATAACCTGTGTATATAGTGTAACAACAGCAAAATTATTTGTTTATTGTTTTATGAACATAGTAATTGAATTACTAATATGCACACCATAATTTTGAGTACAGCGATGGTTCACACATTTTATTACATAAATATACCACAATTCACTGTATGAAATAATATTACTGAAAAAAAATAAGAAAAAATCAGAGACATTGAAATAATTAGGGAATAATATATTTGTGGCAACTGCCGTCTGACAGCTCGGGCGGAGTAGACCTCGTCTGGCGAAGGCTCTGCCAACGCCCCTTTTTGCCACACTTCCCTACCCTATTGCGGCTAAAATATGCCACCTACGATTTTTTTGTTATTTTTTCCGTGATCAGGGAACAAAAATGTACACTTCTATAAGACGAAAGAATTTTTTGGATTTTTTTTTTTTGTTGCGCCTGTGGGTGTAATTACCTAAGTGTAGTTACAGGATGAGAGCTACGCTCGTGGTGTCCCGTCTTCCCAGCACTCTTTGTCATATAACGCTTTGAAACTACTGACGGTCTTGGCCTCCACCACCTTTTCCCCTAACTTGTTCCAACCGTCTACCACTCTGTTTGCGAAAGTGAATTTTCTTATATTTCTTCGGCATCTGTGTTTAGCTAGTTTATATCTATGACCTCTTGTTCTTAGTTCCAGGTCTCAGGAAATCTTCCCTATCGATTTTATCAATTCCTGTTACTATTTTGTATGTAGTGATCATATCACCTCTTTTTCTTCTGTCTTCTAGTTTTGGCATATTTAATGCCTCTAACCTCTCCTCGTAGCTCTTGCCCTTCAGTTCTGGGAGCCACTTAGTAGCATGTCTTTGCACCTTTTCCAGTTTGTTGATGTGCTTCTTAAGATATGGGCACCACACAACCGCTGCATATTCTAGCTTTGGCCTAACAAAAGTCGTGAACAATTTCTTTAGTATATCGCCATCCATGTATTTAAAAGCAATTCTGAAGTTAGAAAGCGTGGCATAGGCTCCTCGCACAATATTCTTTATGTGGTCTTCAGGTGATAGTTTTCTATCTAGAACCACCCCTAGATCTCTTTCTTTATCAGAATTCTTTAAAGATTTCTCACATAATATATAGGTTGTGTGGGGTCTATGTTCTCCTATTCCACATTCCATAACATGGCATTTATTAACATTAAATTCCATTTGCCAAGTGGCGCTCCATGTACTTATTTTGTCCAGGTCTCTTGAAGGGCATGACAATCATCTAAGTTTCTTATCCTTCCTATTATCTTAGCATCATCAGCAAACATGTTCATATAATTCTGTATACCAACTGGTAGATCATTTATGTAGACAATAAACATCACTGGTGCAAGAACTGAACCCTGTGGTACTCCACTTGTGACATTTCTCCAGTCCGATACATTGCCTCTGATCACTGCCCTCATTTTTCTATCAGTCAGAAAATTTTCATCCATGTTAGAAGCTTACCTGTCACCCCTCCAATATTTTCCAGTTTCCAGAACAACCTCTTATGTGGAACTCTGTCGAAAGCCTTTTTTAGGTTGAGATAGATGCAGTCAACCCAACCATCTCTTTCCTGTAATATCTCTGTTGCTCGATCATAGAAACTGAGTAAGTTCGATACACAGGATCTTCCAGATCGAAAACCATACTGTCTGTCTGATATTATATCATTTCTCTCCAGGTGTTCTACCCATTTAGTTTTAATTATTTTTTCCAATATTTTGACTATTACACTTGTCAATGATACCGGTCTATAATTAAGGGGGTCTTCCCTGCTTCCACTTTTGTAGATTGGAACTATGTTAGCCTTTTTCCACACATCAGCTACAAATCCTGTAAACAGTGATGCCTGAAAAATCAGTTGAAGAGGAATGCTGAGCTCAGGTGCACATTCTCTCAGAACCCATGGTGAAACTCCATCTGGACCAACTGCTTTGTTCTTATTTAGCTCCTTAAGCATTTTTTCCACTTCGTCTCTAGACACCTCTATGTGCTCTATGTTGTTCTCTGGAATTATTATTGTATCTGGTTCCCTGAAGATTTCATTTTGTACAAACACAGTTTGGAACTTTTCATTTAATGTTTCACACATTTCCTTTTCATTTTCTGTGAATCTATTTCCCATTTTCAACCTATGAATATTATCCTTTATCTGCAATTTGTTGTTTATGAATTTATAGAATAGACCTGGTTCTGTTTTACATTTGTCTGCAATCCCTTTTTCAAAATTTCTTTCTGCCTCTGCCGTGTGAATTCCATTTGTCCCCTAGCGGTTTGAGGGTTAAATGAGAGCAGAAATGAAGAAGAAATCAAATTTTTTTTCTACAAAGTGATAGGGGTAGGCAGATCAGTAAAGTGGTACATAAAGGCAAACCAACAAAACCAATAGAGAGAGGGGGAGTGAAGAATAAGGAGAGGGGGAACAAGTTCCTGAAGATTGCATACACCAACATAGATGGAGTGAGATCGAAGATACTGGAGTTAAGTGATGTAATACAGCTGCAGACACCAGACATTGTTGCACTCACAGAGACAAAACTTGAAGATGTTATTTTAAATGCGGTCATATTCCCAAGGGGCTACTCAATTTGGAGACGGGACAGAAAAATTAGGAAAGACGGTGGCGTTGCTGTGCTGGTGAAAGAACACCTAAAGGTGAACGAAATAATGACTGCCAATCCACAAGAAGTTGACATAATAGCACTAGAGATCTGCCATGAGGATGATAAACTAATGATCATAAATGCATATAATCCACCACCAAGTAGCACATGGTCAAAGGAGGAGCTAGATAGTAAACGAGAAGGTCTTATAACAATAATCAGAGAGATTATAGCAAGAGCGGATAACGATAGATCATGACTGTTGATAGTCAGTGACTTCAACTTGAAATCCATAGACTGGGAAGCATATGAAGTTAAAACAGAAGATTTTTGGACCTGTAGATTTGTAGATCTCATCCTGGAAACATTCTTGTATCACCATGTTAAACAAGCTACGAGCATGAGGGAAGGGGACGTTCCCTCCATGCTAGATTTGATATTTACCAAGAAGGAGGAAGAGATATTTGACATTCAGTACCTTCCACCCTTGGGTAAAAGTGACCATGTCTCTTTGGGAATAAATTATACAATGTGTTATAATCTGGAAGAAAATAAGGAGGTTGAAGCAGTTGAAAAGCCTGACTTCAGGAGAGGACATTATGGTGACCTTAGAAAAAAATTTAGTGAGTATAATTGGACAGACTTCTGCTAGGCAATGAAGTGAATGAGATGTATGTCTAGTTTTGTGAAATATATGATAAAGGCACAAAAATTTATACCAAAACATAGATGCAGAACTAGGAAACAGGATTGGTTCAATAGAAATTGCGAGAGGGCCAGAGACCAAAAGACAAAAATGAAATCAATACAGGAAGAGGCCAAACCCCCAAACATACCAGCGATACAAAGATGCATGAAACAACTACATGGCAGTGAGGAGAGAGTCAGAAAGAAATTCTGAAAAAGGGATTGCAGACAAATGTAAAACAGAACCAGGTCTATTCTATAAATTCATAAACAACAAAGTGCAGGTAAAGGATAATATTCAGAGGTTGAAAATGGGAAATAGATTCACGGAAAATGAAAAGGAAATGTGTGAAACACTAAATGAAAAGTTCCATAGTGTGTTTGTACAAAATGAAATCTTTAGGGAACCAGACACAATAATAATTCCAGAGAACAACATAGAGCACATAGAGGTGTCTAGAGACGAAGTGGAAAAAATGCTCAAGGAGCTAAGTAAGAACAAAGCAGTTGGTCCAGATGGAGTTTCACCATGGGTTCTGAGAGAATGTGCACCTGAGCTCAGCATTCCACTTCAACTGATTTTTCAGGCATTCCTATGTACAGGAGTTGTAGCTGATGTGTGGAAAAAGGCTAACATAGTTCCAATCTACAAAAGTGGAACCAGGGAAGACCCCCCCTTAATTATAGACCTGTATCATTGACAAGTGTAATAGTGAAAGTATTGGAAAAATTAATCAAAACTAAATGGGTAGAACACCTGGAAAGAAATGATATAACATCAGACAGACAGTATGGTTTTCGCTCTGGAAGATCTTGTGTATCGAATTTACTCAGTTTCTATGATCGAGCCACAGAGATTTTACAGGAAAGAGATGGTTGGGTTGACTGCATCTATCTGGACCTAAAAAAGGCTTTCGACAGAGTTCCACATAAGAGGTTGTTCTGGAAACTGGAAAATATTGGAGGGGTGACAGGTAAGCTTCTAGCATGGATGAAAATTTTTCTGACTGATAGAAAAATGAGGGCAGTAATTAGAGGCAATGTATCAGACTGGAGAAATGTCACAAGTGGAGTACCACAGGGTTCAGTTCTTGCACCAGTGATGTTTATTGTCTACATAAATGATCTACCAGTTGGTATACAAAATTATATGAACATGTTTGCTGATGATGCTAAGATAATTGGAAACTCTGCTCCCAAGCTGGGAGCTGGGAGAAGCTCCCAAACTGGGAGCCGGTCGGCCGAGCAGACAGTACGCTGGACTTGTGATCTTGTGGTCCCGGGTTCGATCCTGGGCGCCGGCGAGAAACAATGGGCAGAGTTTCTTTCACCCTATGCCCCTGTTACCTAGCAGTAAAATAGGTACCTGGGTGTTAGTCAGCTGTAACGGGCTGCTTCCTGGGGGTGGAGGCCTGGTCGAGGACCGGGCCACGGGGACAATAAAAAGACCCTAAATCATCTCAAGATAGCCTCAAAAAGGATAAGAAACTTAGATGATTGTCATGCCCTTCAAGATGACCTTGATACAATAAGTATATGATGCACCACTTGGCAAATAGAATTTAATGTTAATAAATGCATTGTTATGGAATGTGGAATAGGAGAACATAGACCCTATGCAATCTACATATTATGTGTGAAATCTTTAAAGAATTCTGATAAAGAAAGAGATCTAGGGGTGGTTCTAGATAGAAATCTATCACCTGAGGACCACATAAAGAACATTGTGAGAGGAGCCTATGCCACGCTTTCTAAATTCAGAATTGCTTTTAAATACATGGATGGCGATATACTAAAGAAATTGTTCATAACTTTTGTTAGGCCAAAGCTAGAATATGCAGCGGTTGTATGGTGCCCATATCTTAAGAAGCACATCAACAAACTGGAAAAGGTGCAAAGACATGCTACTAAGTGGCTCCCAGAACTGAAGGGCAAGAGCTACGAGGAGAGGTTAGAGGCATTAACACTTTCACATTCCACTGACTCCAGAGGCGTCCCTCATTTTTCTCCCGTTGCCTCACCGACGACGCGCACTGCATCACTCATTAAAATATTTGTTAAAAATTTAAATTTTATCAGATCAATCTGGTAGTGGTTTTAAAATGAGCGTGTTTAAATTGCGCACAATTTAGCACCCATGTCACTTGAGTAGGATATTGAGCACTTGCATATTTATCTCTTGAATACACCTCAAGCGGCATTGGAAAAAAATATTTCTATAAAATCCAATTCTTATCCGATCGACTTTGAGGATAATTTAAGCATGTTTACCATTAAATTTTCGTTTTTTCTAATAGTCACATAGCCTATTATTGAGAACGGAGTTCGCTTGTATCTTCGTGGTAAAATTATTGTAAAATGTTGACTTGACGAGTGTAATCGACGAAGTTTTTTATTTGGTCTGTCACACGCATCCTTGTGTGACATTTTATACATATGTTCTTCTAGAACATTTTATTGCGAACATATTGGTACAAAAATTAAGTATGTACATCGAAAATTGACGTCAGGACAGTGAAAAGAATAAGACTTTTCAAAAGGTGTTTCGCCGATCTGCCGTCGGGTAGAGGTAATACTTCAGCCACTTCCCACACTCTTGCTGGTGGGCCGCGATCATGATTCTACATTTATATGCATATGTCCGTGAAGGGAATTTTATTGCGGTCACAGTGGTACCAAAATTAACGATGTAGCACAATTTTGGGATTGACAAACATGAAAAGTTCATAAACATTTCAGCGCTGTTTGACGCTCACGGCTAACGACCGCCATAGTTTCTTATTTGGTGTGGTTCTCATGTCAGGTTTGGTGAAAATGTAGGTATATATTCTTCTAGAGCATTCTCTGGCGAACACATTGATACCAAATTTAAATACATACCACGAAAATTAAACTCAGCAACCCTAAAAGATTATAAACATTACAGTGCTGTCGTGCAGTTGGCCCACACGCCAGGGCTCAATCTGGGGGGTCAAGGTCAGCCTACTCCCGGGAACGCAAAAGTGTTAAATATGCCAAAACTAGAAGACAGAAGAAAAAGAGGTGATATGATCACTACATACAAAATAGTAACAGGAATTGATAAAATCGATAGGGAAGATTTCCTGAGGCCTGGAACTTTAAGAACAAGAGGTCATAGATATAAACTAGCTAAACACAGATGCCGAAGACATATAAGAAAATTCACTTTCGCAAACAGAGTGGTAGACAGTTGGAACAAGTTAGGGGAGAAGGTGGTGGAGGCCAAGACCGTCGTCAGTAGTTTCAAAGCGTTATATGACAAAGAGTGCTGGGAAGACGGGACACCACGAGCGTGGCTCTCATCCTGTAACTACACTTAGGTAATTACAAGGCGAGATGGGACTTGGACGACACATCCATGGGTCCGTCAAGCCCCAACTGAGTTTTCCAGGGCCCATAGGGGGATCAGCCTATGGGAAGCCTAGGTAACGGGGCTGCAAAGCCAGTTGAGCCCATGTATGTCAACAAGAGGGAATAAGGCTATAACTGGACCCCTGAGAGGTATACAAGCACAGAGCCCCAGAGCAGGGCCACTAAAATACTTAACCCTTTAACTGCGTTGCCTCCAAATATGACACCCCCGTGGTGCGCAGGAAATAAATTCTCTGGAAAAAATTCTTTTTTCTTTTTAAAGTGTCAAAAACCCTTCCCTCAGTATGGGTATGTAAAACAAAAGTCGTAATTGTACTTACTTTGGCTGCTATGGGGTCCGTAAGTTGGGGCGTGACGTCATGATTCCCCGTGCGCCCGTGCTGTAAGCTCCCGGGGCGGGTGGGGCGGTCGGGGCGGGGCGCGCGAGTTGCCGCGAATATATTTTCGGTCATTTTTTGCGCACCTTTCTAAATACATTTTCATTGTTTTTACATGGCAATCCAATGTATAATGAACACGTACACTCTATTATCGCAGTACAACATCCGTACTGTCCGTAGACACTGTGTTACGTGCATCGCAAACAACGTCACTTATCCTGCACAATTTCCAATGTATCATGCCTAATATATTTATATTTACACTTTATATACACACTGTACAGTATCACACACTATATACACACATCATAAACACACTCAGTACTCCGCGAGTGTGTGATATGCTGCGAAACAGCCAACGGGGCAGAGTGGCACCTTGCACTCCACGCACCAGGTGCTGATGCATCTTCGTTTTTGTTCTCTGCGGGTAGTGTTCCTGCATACTATACAAGCACGTTTACCCTTCTCCCGTGATGCTGTGCCTGGCATATACTCGAGCATATGTACTCTGAAGTTTTCATTACCCGTCAATCTGTCTGGAGCTGCATGTGGCATTGTTGCTTGCACTCCGCGCGGTACAACAGAACCCTCCTTGCCATACTTTACTAGCAGCTGTGACACAACACCAGCACTGAATGTACGTATAGACGGTCTCCTGCCTGATTTTACTAGGTACATATTGTAGCAGTTGAGCACTACAACATCCATGAGGTGGAAGAAGAACTTTTTCGTCCACTTCACAGACTTGCGCACACACTCCACTCCACCAAGCATCATGTCACACTTATCGACGAGGCGCATGTTCACGTTATAGTCTATGACACAGTCTGGCTTATACACGGTGTTGCGTGTCTGAAAGTGGACTTTCCCACTGTCCAACATGGCACCGGTGTGAATCGTAGTCAGCATATTCACCTCGCGTCTGTCCTTCCACCGCACTGACAGCGTTTTGTCACACTTGCGCAGCTGGCACTCACCCACGGCTATAGCTATACCGAACACTGGCATTTCCTTCCTGTGGCCCTTCACAGTGCCACATACACCGGTGTTGTGGGCAAGGAGGTATCTGGTCAGCAAGGGGCTGGTGTAATAGTTGTCGGTGAACAGTACATGCCCCTTGTTCAGCAACGGTTCCATCAGGGTTTTCACGACACTGCCTGAGAACCCGTGTTCATCTTGAGCTGGTATGTCGACGTCTGTACCAGAATATAATATCATGTCCAAGACGATACCAGTCTCACAGTCGCACAGCACAAAAAACTTCAGTCCAAATCGGTGCCGCTTTGATGGGATGTACTGCTTGAATGCCAGTCGCCCCTTGAACAGTACAAGCGACTCGTCAATAACCACATTCTGTCCAGGTACAAAATAATCCCTGAACTTCCCTCTCATGTCACTGAACATCTTCCGTACTTTCCACAGTCTGTCTTGTCTGTCCTCATTTGCATTATTCTCGAAATGCAGGCACCTGAGAATCAAGAGATACCTATCACGCGACATGTACCGGTTGAACACGGGCGATGGAACAAGGCTGTCTTTGCTCCAATATTCCTGGATGACAGATTTCTCAGAGTGCTTCATCATCATGGTGAGTGCCAGAAACACGTACATTTCGTCGATTGTCGTGTCCTTCCATCGCGTGAGGCGTGAGGCAGGTAAAATGCCGTCGTCTATGAGGCTGTGAGCGAACCTGTTTGTCTCAGTCACAAGATGCGTCATGAATACATTGTCAAAATATGCCTGAAAATATTCCATGTCTGCCATATCATCACCAGTATATGGGAATAATGGTGTAACACCAAAATCGCTATCATCAAATGTTGGTATTTGAGGGACAAATGTGGTGCAATCCTCCCACACAAGTACACCAGGGGGTTTGGTGTTGGCGCCAACACCACGGCCAACACCACCACGAGCACCATAACTACGGCTACGTGGTCTGCTGCTTCTGCTGGAGCTGCGTGAGGGTATGCTAGACGCTGAGGCAGATTTACGTACTGTAGGCCTACCACGAATAAATGATGTTGAGGGGCCACTGTCATTGTTGTCCACATGCTGTGAGGCACGCCGCCGCCTGCCGCGGCGTGTTGCTGAGGCAGCAAAACCCCGCCTGGTAACACCACCGCTGCTCGTACTCGGGTCGTCTACACTACTCGTATCAGAGCCAATGTCACTGAAGCCCGAGAATGATTCGTCACATGTACTATCACTGAATAAACTACTAGCGTCTGGGGACATACATGGTGGTGGTGATGATAACGGTGTTGACCCAGGGCGGCGAGGCAGGCCGGGCGAGGCACGTGTACCATACACACTCGCCGCATCTTCAAATTCCGTCTCCTCCTCACTCGTATCAGATATCTGAGTAAGGTCTTTCTCAGGATCATAGTCTAGGTCATCATCCAGAGCACCGTCATCATACAAAATGTCGCGTATTTCCTCCTCAGAGAGTCGTTTTCCATGACCGCGGGTCACCGTGGAGCGGGAGCTCGTAGAGGATGCGTCAGACATGGTTGCTGCTGTGAAACTGAGGCTCCCCACGGCCGCAGGGCATGCTGGGATTTTTTTTGAAGATGGCGGACGATCACTGGGGCCCCCACCCACCCATACCATACCCACGTCACCGCGCGCCAGTTTTGAATGGAACATGAAAAATAAAAATACCTGGAGGCGCGTTGCGCAAACCAGACCCGAGCCTGGAGGCGCGTTGCGCAGTTAAAGGGTTAAGGGGGACTAATACTGTAGTCAAACCAGGCAGACCTCCTCCAAGTAAAAAGAAAACCCCACAAAAGCACAACCAGAATAGAAGGAACAGGGAACATGGCCGCCTCATTGGTAAGCATGCTGAGTAGCACCTCATGCCCCAAACCAGCAACAACACCACTTCCTAAAGAAGGCCAAACAAAGGCCACTAAATCCCAGTTGGCCCCAAGGGTGGGGCAATTGCCGAGCAGCAGGAACTCCAACAGAAGTGAAGCCCGAGAGCACCAAGGAAGGTAACCCAAGGGTAGTACTCACAGAGCGCTTAGGGAAGGCAACCCTAAGTGCATGCAGCCCTCGGTACAGTATGTTACTCCAGGCCAACACACCACAAAAAACAGTTAACACTGCAAGGGCACAAAATCCAGCAAATTCTGAGGCCAGAGTTGACATCTGCCCCAGATGCGCTTTAGGCAATAATCTGAGGTGTGAGGGGGCTGGTGTGTGGGGTCTGGGACTCCCCCTCCCCTTCCCCATTCTGGGAAGGGGAGGGCTGTGCGAACAAGCTGCATGGTGGCGGTGAATGACAATTGCTTGTTTGCTGGTTATCTTTGTTTTCTTTTGGGGAGTTCTATTTCTCTGTTCGAACTTGGATTTTTACAATTTCTACCAAGTGGAATTGTTTTGAAATGCCTACCTTTCTGGGTGCGTAGCCTCAGTCAATGGCAGACAAGGAATACCCCCAAATACAAGGGGGGTCTACTTACCATTGCTCTCTGTGCCTCTCTGAGGGGGTCAGGTTCTGGCTCTGGTCCCATGTAAACAAGACTCCATTGACTGAAACCCAAGACTAATATAGCGTATATCAGTCCTATAGCTCCAGGGAGCCGAAGGGGCTCCCCACAGAAAACAAATATGACTAAACAACTCCTGCCCACCTCTGACCCTCCCACCCTACTGAGACCCAACCCTCCCTACCCTCCTCAACCTCCACCCACCCCTTGCTAGGTTAACATAGTGTCCAGTCCTCTGGTAACAAGGACTGACATGCAACACTCCCCCGTTGCAACACTCTATACATGTCAACACAATAAATTTAGACACCCACATGCCAATACCTTCATAACATTCAAAGACCCACCCAAACACCTATGCCCACTCCAAACACCCCCCACACCCACTCCAGCCCACTGACCTGGCTTCCTCTTTCCCTGCCTGCCTGC
>WNGS01113158.1:41865299-41878211 GCA_020271785.1 Procambarus virginalis
ACGTGATTTAAAATGTGACAATGACACGTATTGTAACTCACCTCACTCCACCATTCTCTCTTGCCTATTTATGTCCAGTTCTCGATCTGTTAAATCACTTCTTCTGAAGATGTATTAATATGCGAAAGTATTTAAGGAAATTCCTGTTTCATTTTTCCTCCGTGGTCTGACATTGTCATATATATATATATATATATATATATATATATATATATATATATATATATATATATATATATATATATATATATAGGGTAGGGAGGGTAGACAGTTGGTGTAGGACTACACATGTGTATCCACCCTGGCTGACACCTATGAACACTTCGGAGCTGATCAAGCAGGTGGGGGTGGCCAACCACAGGGAAACAGCAAAATCTCTCAAATACAGGCGACTGGCAGGTCAATACCTCTTTGTTCCCATAGCGTCTGAGACGCATGGCCCCTGGGGCAAGAGTGCCTTGGGATTTCTCAAGGAATTGGGTTCCAAGCTCATTGACATCACCAGAGACCCAAGGGCTTGCAGTTTTTTGTTTCAGCGCCTCAGTGTGGCGATCCAAAGGGGAAATGCTTGCTGAGTCCTCGGTTCTTGTCCGGAAGCGGAGGAGCTTCAAGAGATCCATAACCTTTAGGCATTTGTCTTGTATGTTTTGTAACCTTTAAATACACAATAAAGCATAAAAAAAAGAAAGGGGTTGGTAGGAGAAAAGCACACAGAAACTGTATTGGAGGGGACCTACATTCCCTCCAATGCGTTATGTGTGATTTCCTCCGAGGCTATGGGTCCCCCTTCTTCCAGCCAGAGGTGGTACTCCCTTCCATATTGATTTAAAAAAAAAAAAAATATATATATATATATATATATATATATATATATATATATATATATATATATATATATATATATATATATATACACAATGGGGCCTCGACTTACAATGCTAATCCGTTCCCAGAGACGGATCGTAAGTCGAAATATCGTAAGTCGAAGCGATTTTTCCCATAAGAAATAAAGGGATTTGAATTAATCCGTTCCCCACCCTCCAAAATATTAACATACAAATACATTTTATACTGAATACAATGTTTTTTTTTCTAACTACAATACAGTACCTAAATTTATCTTACCTTTATGGAGGGCTCTTAATGGCGTATGGAGGGCTCTTGATGGCATATGGAAGATGGTGATGAGGGGGAGGAGGAGAGTTGTTACTGTTTGGAATAGGAGTCCCCTTCCATTATCACATCAGACAGTGATGTTTTCTCTGGGGTACTCTCTCTCCTACGTTTTGCCTGAATACCGCTAGGACCTGGTTGTGGTTCAATGCTTGTTCGTCTCACTACAAATTTGTCAAGAGACATTTGTTTTTCCCTTCGTTTTAACATTTGTCTGTAATGACGCATTACTTTAGCACCCATAATGTCCATTTTCTTAGCCAGTATGGTGGATATCGTTGACTGAGATTTGTTGTACTGCCTAGCCAGACCAACAACACGCACACCATCTTCATATTTACGAATGATCTCTTGTTTCTGCTCTATGGTCATCCTTACATGGGATCTCATATGTTGAGCCTTACCACTGACTTTCCTGGGTCTCATGGCGTGATATATAATAATTACTTTAATGTTCAAAATGCAAAACATCACCACAAAAGCAAAATTTCTTATAGGCGCGATCGTCACTAAGTGGGCAGCTGTAGGTAAACTGAGGCAGGTCGGCCGCGTGACCGGGAACCATGCACTCAGTCGACCCGAACATGTACCAACAAATATCGTGAGTCGACGATACCATCGGATGTCGAGTCGCATTTTTCGATAAAATTTACATCGTAACTCGAAATTATCATAAGTAGAGGCAATCGTAAGCTGAGGTGCCACTGTGTATGTATATATATATATATATATATGACAGTGTAAGACAACGGAGGAAAATTGAAACAGGAATTTCCTTAAGTACTTTCATATATTGATACATCTTCAGAAGGAGTATTCCTTCTGAACATGTATTAATAAACGAAAGTACTTAACCCTTAACATGCTCGGGGTTTAATATCCTGTCATCCCCACAGGCGCATGTCATTTTGAAAAAAAAAATAATTTTTTCTTCCTAACCTGTTAATTTGTGTTCACTGATCACGGGAAAAATAATAAAAAAATCGTAAGTGGCATATATTGCCCGCTATAGGGCGGGGAAGTCTGGCAAATTATAGGCGCTGACTCCGCGTGCGTCCCAGGCGGTCTGTTGCTCGCCAGCTGTCAGGCCGGAGTTGCCACAAAGAGATAATTACCTAATTATTTCAATGTCTCTGATTGATTTTTCATATTTTTTTGCTGTAATATTATTAAATAGTGTGTACTTTGATATATTTATATAATAAAATGAGTGAATCATTGCTGTTCAAAAATATGGTGTGCATATTGTTGATTCAATTATGTTCATCAATCAGTGAACAAATACTTTGTCGGTTATTACACTATAAGCATAGATTATATATAAGTATCTGCATGTTTTGTTCACTATAACGAACCACTAAGTAGCTATTATGAGTCAAAAAGTAACGAGGAGTGACCGCCGTGTACCAGCCAGCCACTCCCACCCTCCCTCCAGTCATCTGACTCACCCACATTCTCCTCCCACAATACTGTTTTTGCTATAATTCACTATATACAGACGTTATATATAAGTATCTACATGTTTTGTTCACCATAACTGTACATCTAAGCTTGTATGGTGAGTAAAAGCACAAAGACGTAGGACCTCACACAGTCAACTGATGGCTGCCGCCCTCAAGGCCAGACGCACTAATATTTCTCTTCCAACAATACTATGTGGTGTTATTACGCTATATACACACATTATAAATAAATATCTACCTGTTTTATTCACCATACTTGTACAAATAAACTGGTATGGTGCCCAAAGACCATCGTGGTAACCAGTAAACAACACTGTCGTCTGCACGGTGGCGTCGTGCAGACGACGCCACCGCCCTCACCAAAATGGCGGCTCTAAACCTTCTCTTGCTGTTTATACCCTCTATACACACGTTATATATAAGTATCTACATTTTTGTTTACTATAGCGAACCACTAAGCTGGTATGCTGAGTGCAGTCAATAAAAGGTGGCCACACACAGTCAGAAAACATCGCCACCACCCTCCCTCCCACAGCATTACTCCTCCCTCCATGGTGCACAGCTCTAAATATCATCGCAATCCTGCTATTATCAGAACCCTGGTCAGTTTTATCACAGTCAGGGGTCTTCTGTAATAATATCATCGCTACATAATAGCATGAACAAGTATATTTTGGCATTTTTAGGCGATGCTGTGGTCACAAGCTGAACAGCAGTGCTGTTAGTTCATGCTGCGTGCATCAGGCTTGGTTGCTCACTCAATAGTGAGGCCAATAACACCCGGGAGTTTGGCCCACGATTTTTAAAAAAAATGGCGTCTGTTTACAAGAGCCCTGATGAAGGTGTGGTGAACCCCGTGTATCCGCGGGCCGTTTAAATCTTGCGTAGTACTCCAACACATCATATGACGTGATGCGCAGTTGACTGGAACAACGTCCAACACGTCATATGACGTGATGCGCACTTAAAGGTTAAGGAAATTCCTGTTTCAATTTTCCTCCGTGGTCTGACACTGTCACGTTTTTAATCATGTGTTTATTTTTGTGAATTACACACACAAACACACACACTGGTCTCTGTTCTTTATGTTCTTTATGTTCTCTGGTGTCCCAGAGAACATAAAGGTATAGTGCTCTTGAAAAATAGGTGAGATAACAGGAATGTGCTAAGGGAAGTGAAAAATCGGATGAGAAAAAGTTGCCCCTAGTGTTTACAGTGCAGAGAAGAACATTCAAGATGGCCACTGGCAAGTGGAAAAACAAAACAGAGCTTGATTTTGAGGGATTCAATGAAGAAAGCATTGATATTAGCAGTCTACATAACAAGTTGGTAAATTTAGATAGTATTGTGAACTCTCATGTAGAAATAATTTGTAAATTGAAAGAAAGTAATGACCATTTGAATAGCAAAGTTTTATGTCTTGAGGATATAGTGAAAGACTTGTGCAAGGATAAGAATCAATTGGAAACAAATTGCAAAGACATGGAAGAAGAAAATAAACTCTTAAAAATAGCTTTGGAAGAAGTTAAAGTAAATTTAAGCCTAAATGACTACAATAGGTTAGGCAAGGAAATTCAACAGGAGAAACAGCTTTTGTCAGCACAGATGGAGGAAGTTACACAGGGTATAGAACAGTGCAAGAAAGATATGCAACTCACCTATGCACAAGTGGCCAAGGAGAAGGAAAGAATTGAAGAAGCTGTAAAGGAAGTCAAACACTGCAGCAACCAAGATAAAACAAACATTAGGCTAGAAGTGAGAAAAGAATTGGCATCTAACCCGAAGTTGGTGCAAAACACAGTTGATCGGAGTAAGTCCCTGATCGTTTTTGGTTGCAAAGAAAAGGAGATAACATCTAGGTCAGAAAGAGCTGTCGAAGAAGCTAAAGTAGTAGATAAAATTGTTGGCCTCGTAGAAGGTCTCACTACCATAGAGAATGTGTGCGACTACAGGAGAATAGGCAGGTACGTAAAAGGGAAAGATCGACCTTTGAGGATCACCCTAAACGGTGCCAAACAGATGGAAGAAGTACTAAGGAATGCTAGAAAATTGCAAAGTGATGAGGATGGGAAAGGGTGGTCGTTAAGACGAGATCTTTCAAAAGAAGACAGAGAGAAGCTGAAACTGAACCTCGCCGAGGCAAAACGTTTAAATGAGAACAGGAATGAAGAAGAAATCAATTCTTTTTTCTACAAAGTGTTAGGGGTAGGCAAACCAGTAAAGTGGTACATAAAGGCAAACCAACAAAATCAATAGAGAGAGGAGGAGTGAAGAATAAGGAGAGGGGGAACAAGTTCCTGAAGATTGCATACACCAACATAGATGGAGTGAGATCGAAGATACTGGAGTTAAGTGATGTAATACAGCTGCAGACACCAGACATTGTTGCACTCACGGAGACAAAACTTGAAGATGTTATTTTAAATGAGGTCATATTCCCAAGGGGCTACTCAATTTGGAGACGGGACAGAAAAATTAGGAAAGGCGGTGGCGTTGCTGTGCTGGTAAAAGAACACCTAAAGGTGAAGGAAATAATGACTGCCAATCCACAAGAAGTTGACATAATAGCACTAGAGATCTGCCATGAGGATGATAAACTAATGATAATAAATGCATATAGTCCACCGCCAAGCAGCACATGGTCAAAGGAGGAGCTAGATAGTAAACGAGAAGGTCTTATAACAATAATGAGAGAGATTATAGCGAGAGCGGATAACGATAGATCACGACTGTTGATAGTCGGTGACTTCAACTTGAAATCCATAGACTGGGAAGCATATGAAGCTAAAACAGAAGATTTTTGGACCTGTAGATTTGTAGACCTCATCCTGGAAACATTCTTGTATCAACATGTTAAACAAGCTACGAGGATGAGGGAAGGGGACGTTCCCTCCATGCTAGATTTGATATTTACCAGGAAGGAGGAAGAGATATTTGACATTCAGTACCTTCCTCCCTTGGGTAAAAGTGACCATGTCTTTTTGGGAATAAAGTATGCAATGCGTTATAAGCTGGAAGAAAATAAAGAGGTTGAAGCAGTTGAGAAACCAGACTTCAGGAGAGGACATTATGGCCACCTTAGAAATTTTTTTAGTGAGTATAATTGGACAGACTTGATGCTAGGCAAGGAAGTGAATGAGATGTATGTCAAGTTTTGTGAAATATATGATAAAGGCACAAAAAAATTTATACCAAAACAGAGATGCAGAACTAGAAAACAGGATTGGTTCAATAGAAATTGCGAGAGGGCTAGAGACCAAAAGACACAAAATTGGAACCAATACAGGAAGAGGCCGAACCCCCAAACATACCAGCGATACAAAGATGCGAGAAACAACTACACGGCAGTGAGGAGAGAGGCAGAAAGAAATTTTGAAAAAGGGATTGCAGACAAATGTAAAACAGAACCAGGTCTATTCTATAAATTCATAAACAACAAATTGCAGGTAAAGGATAATATTCAGAGGTTGAAAATGGGAAATAGATTCACGGAAGATGAAAAGGAAATGTGTGAAACACTAAACGAAAAGTTCCAAAGTGTGTTTGTACAAAATGAAATCTTTAGGGAACCAGACACAATAAGAATTCCAGAGAACAACATAGAGCACATAGAGGTGTCTAGAGACGAAGTGGAAAAAATGCTAAAGGAGCTAGGTAAGAACAAAGCAGTTGGTCCGGATGGAGTTTCACCATGGGTTCTGAGAGAATGTGCACCTGAGCTCAGCATTCCACTTCAACTGATTTTTCAGGCATCCCTGTGTACAGGAGCTGTAGCTGATGTGTGGAAAAAGGCTAACATAGTTCCAATCTACAAAAGTGGAAACAGGGAAGACCCCCTTAATTATAGACCTGTATCATTGACAAGTGTAATAGTCAAAATATTGGAAAAAATAATTAAAACTAAATGGGTAGAACACCTGGAGGAAAACGATATAATATCAGACAGACAGTATGGTTTTCGATCTGGAAGATCCTGTGTAACGAACTTGCTCAGTTTTTATGATCGAGCCACAGAGATTTTACAAGAAAGAGATGGTTGGGTTGACTGCATCTATCTGGACCTAAAAAAGGCTTTCGACAGAGTTCCCCATAAGAGGTTGTTCTGGAAACTGGAACATATTGGAGGAGTGACAGGTAAGCTACTAACATGGATGAAAAATTTCCTAACTGACAGAAAAATGAGGGCCACAATCAGAGGCAAGGTATCGGATTGGAGGAATGTCACGAGTGGAGTACCTCAGGGTTCAGTTCTTGCACCGGTAATGTTCATTGTCTACATAAACGATCTACCAGTGGGAATACAGAATTACATGAACATGTTTGCTGATGATGCTAAGATAATAGGGAAGATAAGAAACCTAGATGATTGTCATGCCCTTCAAGAAGACCTGGACAAAATAAGTATTTGGAGCAACACTTGGCAAATGGAATTTAATGTGAATAAATGCCATGTTATGGAATGTGGAATTGGAGAACATAGACCCCACACAACCTATAAATTATGTGAGAAATCTTTAAAGAATTCTGATAAAGAAAAGGATCTAGGGGTGGTTTTAGATAGAAAACTGTCACCTGAGGACCACATTAAGAACATTGTGCGAGGAGCCTATGCTACACTTTCTAACTTCAGAATTGCTTTTAAATACATGGATGGAGAAATACTAAAGAAATTGTTCACGACTTTTATTAGACCAAAGCTGGAATATGCAGCGGTTGTATGGTGCCCATATCTTAAGAAGCACATCAACAAACTGGAAAAGGTACAACGACATGCCACTAAGTGGCTCCCAGAACTGAAGGACAAGAGCTATGAGGAGAGATTAAAGGCATTAAACATGCAAAAACTAGAAGATAGAAGAAAAAGAGGTGATATGATCACTACATTCAAAATAGTAACAGGAATCGATAAAATTGATAGGGAAGAATTCCTGAAACCCGGAACTTCAAGAACAAGAGGTCATAGATTTAAACTAACGAAACAAAGCTGCCGGAGAAATATACGAAAATTCACTTTTGTAAACAGAGTGGTAGACGGTTGGAACAAGTTAAGTGAGAAGGTGGTGGAGGCCAAGACCGTCAGTAGTTTCAAAGCGTTATATGACAAAGAGTGCTGGGAAGACGGGACACCACGAGCGTAGCTCTCATCCTGTAACTACACTTAGGTAATTACACTTAGGTAATTATACATAAGCGTACACATGTACATGTACATATACACGTGAAAAGAAAAATACAAGCCGCCAACCAGTGAGCAAAGAGCACCACGCCGAAGAAGGCACCAGGAGATTAAGGCACAAAGAAAGCACAAAACTGCATCAAAAGGCCCACCACGACAACAAAACTCAAAGCCATGACACGACCACAACACATGCCAAGACCCAAAATGTTAAGCCTGCAAGCCAGGAAGACCCTGGAACCCCATAAGGCAGAACCGGGTCGCACACGAAGAAAACCCCTTCTACCCACAAAGGCGCCAAAGAGGAAGAAACCTCCGGAACGAAACCAAAGAACCCAAAGGAGCCCAGAATTGAACAAGGGGAAGACAAAACCGCCACATTTGCCGGAGGATATACCACCACATTTGCCGGCGGATATATGTGAGAGAGTGTCTCTCAAGATTCTCCCACAGCTGACTTGAATGGCTCATTGCAATGCACAGTGCACTGATCTTGTGCACAAGCCTATCTCTCTTAACCCTGGATAGTGACCTGGCATGTTGGGTATCTCCAGAATGCCCACTTAACCAGGAACACTTTTATAATACGGAGGTCGCCGTATGTCCAGGCAGGAAGTAGATACAGGGAATTAAGCATGCTTGCCACCAAGGGTCAGTGAATACATTGACCGGTGCGGAGTGTGAGAGAGAGGGGAGACGCCAACGACCGTCTGACCTCTGGGGTCAACCGACGCGATGGTGAATAACAGCTATGACGTGTTCGTGACGTGTTCATGACGTCACTTCTTCTACTGATCATCGAACGGTCAATATGATTGGTTCCCGCCCATTTGCTGCAATGCTATTGGTCAAATTGTAACTCTTTGTGCTGGGTGCCACGAGATGTCCAGCAGCCCTTGTAAAGCATTCTCGTGAGGGATCTCTTGCAAAGAGGACGTGTTCTGTTCTGTCTATTCGGCCAATAGGCTGAACACCGTCCATTCCTCACCGTTAAGTTAAACTCAGCGTCTTTTCGATATACCCCACACTCGCCCAGAATCATGAGTGTGAGTATATTGTTCAGAAGCCTAAAGTGACAAATCTCCAGAGCGAAACAGACTGGTATCAGGTAACCCCTGGTGACAAAGATCGTTGTGAGTGACTTAGAGTGAACTAAGGCAGTGCCGCCGCCTAAGTAACCTGTGTGTGACTTTACCACAAGTGTACCTGCATGGTACCACAGCCGCTGCCAGCCGCCCTCACTGTACCACGTGACGTCACCACCCTTACTCACCGCCAGTGCCAAGTGTGTGTGCGTGTGACTGTCTGTTAAACATACAGCACGCCCTCCTGCCCCGTGTCAAGTACGGTTTGTGGGAAAACCTGTTGTCAATGGTCTCACTTAAGAACGAGGAAACCAGCTATCAGGCCACCTACGAGTGCTTGTATAAATGTGCCTGAGTGAGTGAGTAAGGAAAGGTACCTTATCTGTAAGTACAAGATCGTGTCATTGTTTTATTGTGTCTGTGTTGATCTGAGGTATCAACCACAGTTCTCACCTTCTCATACCTGTCACAGGTTATAGGTGAATCGACGGTGAATGCGTGTTATCTGTGTGGTATCACGGCATTTCACTCGTCTGTGAATGTGAGTTTCACATACACCACACATTTAGTTATTGTGTGATAATTATTGTGCATGTTATTGCCTGTCCCATTGACAGTGCCATTGTGTTTATTGCATATCATCATTAACCAAGTATCCGGTTGGAACTCTTGTGATCCCTTTGCATACCTGCAGTTAGGTAGCCGTGTTAATGATTGGCTGTCAACTGTGTTAAGTTAGGTGTTTCTCCACGAGTGGATGCGAGTCATTTAGCCAGACGTCAAGAGTCTCGCTAATACAACCATAGCTTTGCCGACGACGCCAATCTAAAGTAAATCAAGCCCCCTTTGTATTAGTGGTTAAGTTAGTAAATAAACTACTGTTAAGCTTTATGCGGTGTTCCCGTTGAACCACTTCTGAATACTGCCAATATTACTCCAGCCTTCAGCTCTAGGTGTCTTCAACACCGAGTTGCCTAATTCACTAAACTATAAATGTGATGAGGACCCTAGGAGTCCCTTAAAGTGTTACATCATTGAGGAAATTCCAACGATCAACGTGGAGCAGGACCAGGTGAGGCTAGTCTGAGAAGAGACCCACAAGGACTCTAACTCGACCTTGCTCCCAGGCCCTGTACGGTTGCTCTCGTATTTTCTATTCTGCTAATTCCGACAGTTTCGTGAAGCGTCTGCCACATGTACATTGGCGACGTACGCATTGCAGTCGTGAAAGCAAAAAAGAAAACCCCACATCTGGCGCCCAACATGTTTGGCTTAGTTGGAACCTATGAGCTAGATTGTACAGTAAAATTTTGCACTTAAATTTTCCCTGAAAATTCAAAAGTGACGAGCAGTATTCAGAGGAAGTTTAACGCCTGTTAGGTACACACATCACCTGTATGTCTGAGTGTGTAGAATACAAACAGCGCTACCTGCATCTCCACTTTGCCTTGACCACTCGTAGACCTGACGACTACGACACTCTTACTGAGCTAGAGTGTAAGGAATGAGTGGAACAGCACATGAGGGCCGTGGAAGAGGTGATGCTACAAGCACACATGCAGGGTAGTGCTGAGGTAGCATGCACGAGTCTCATCACACTGGATGAAGCTATCGGTGGTGAGACCCCAGTGAGAGATAACACAGTAGGAGAGACCCCAGTGAGAGACAACTTGGAGGTAGAGACCCCTGTCGGTGACGTCACCGAGAATGATGTCACTAGAATCACGCGCGCTGTGGAAGAAAACGGAGTCACTCGGGAATCTAGCCCTTTAAATACTTCGTTGGGGTATTCTATGGGGAAGAATCTCGGCCCAAAAGGTCCTTGTGGACGACACCAACTCAAAGAGTAGGTATTACAGGCTCGCAATTATTCACCTCAGAGGAATACCGCAACCAAGTTAGGGAGTTGGGATTCGAAGGGAATAAAGTAGCAGAGCAAGCTATGAAACTCTGGACTGATCAGGACAGAGAAAGCAAACTGTGGACTGATCAGCAGGAGAGAGAAACAAACGCTGGACTGATCAGCAGAACCGAGAAAGTACTGAACGCATAGCTCGCATGCAGTTGCAAGCAAGGCAGGATGACCAGACAAGTGGTCGTTCAACAGAGACTAACGTTGAACAAGGTAAGACTGTCAAACTACCTAAACTAGCTAACTTTGATGAAAGGGACGACTCGATGGATGCATACATCAAGCGTTTCGAAGGTCACGTCGTTGATTGGGTGGGGAAGATCAAAGTGGGCACTCGCTCTTAGTGCATTGGTAAAGGGTAGGGCACTATCTACAACAGTCTGGGTCCGCACCAGCGCGGAGATTACGAGGCTTGACAACAGTGCTGCTGAACGGTTTTGGCATCACTGCAGACCGGATGCTAGAGAATTTCCGTAGGGCTAAATTGCAAAAAGGGGAGACATATGTGTTAATGTTACAGCGGTTAGAATCGAGTCTAAACAGTTACTGTGAACTCATGGAGACGGCTCCTGGAAGCATGGAGTTCTATCAACTGATGATTCGTGAACAGTTCTTAGAAGCATGCGAATCGTCTCTGCGTGTCAAGCTCAAAGAGCAAAAATTGTGTCAAATCTGTCTATGGCCAAGCAAGCTGATCTGTGGGCTGGGGCCAGGAGACAGGTGAAAGGGGTGAAGCCGCATGAGAAGCATCAGGCTACAGGTACTGGCGAGGGAGCTAAGCCTAAGACTGGTGTGTCAGGGGAGCAGGGAAACTCCTCCAACAAGCATGTGCACAAGTGCTACACCTGTGGTAAGCCAGGTCATCGGGCAACTGATTGCAAGGTAAAACCAAAATCAGGTTACATAGCAGGTGTGAGCTCAAGTGGTAAGAAACATCCAACGTCGGAAGGATCTACTAGCTTGGACCCTTGAGGTGGTGGACGGAAATGTTAACGGAAATCGGCGAAAATCTTCCGTGACAAAGGCGCCACTACTCACATGGTACGAAAAAGCCTAGTAAAGCCAGGATCTGAGACAGGTAGACATATCTATGTCAAATTCCCAAATGGCTATACTAAAGAGATGGTGTAGTGTAGTGTGTGGGTTGACACACCTTACATCAAAGGTAAAATCCGTGCCGTTCAACAGGAACATGCTATATATGGATTATATATGGGAATGTACCAGGAGTCTCTGATTGCCCGAGTCCACCCTCGAAGAAAATGGGGGAGCGTGAGGACGCTGCCTCAGCTGTGTGCAGCCGCCCGCAGTCAGCTGATGCCAAGGGTGACTCGCCCGGGGATGACATCACAGGGAGTGACCACACCCTCACCAGCTGAAGAATAAGGGAGAGAAAGCAAGCTGTGAAGTAATGAGAGAAAGAAGCAAAATCTCTGGTTGAAGTGACAGCAACTCCATTAACCCTTAAAGTGCGCATCATGTCATATGAAGTGTTGCAAGTTGTTCCAGTCAACTGCGCTTCACGTCATATGATGTGTTGGAGTACTACTCAAGATTTAAACGGCCTGCGGATACACGGGGTTCACCACACTTCATCAGGGCCTTGTAAACAGATGTCATTTAAAAAAAAAATTGTGGGCCAAACTCCCGGGGCTAGGGGCCTCAGTATTGAGTGAGCTACCAATCCTGACGCATGCAGCATGAGCTCACAGCACTGCTGTTCAGCTTGTGACCACAGCATCGCCTAAAATGCCATAATATACTTGTTCATGCTATTATGTAGCGATGATATATATTACAGAAGACTCCTGACTGTGAAAAAACTGACCAGGGTTCTGATAATAGCAGGATTGTGGTGATATTTAGCACTGTGCGCCATGGAGGGAGGAGTAATGCTGTGGGGAGGGAGGGGTGGCGATGTCTTCTGACTGTGTGTGGCACCTTTATTGACTGCACTCACCATACCAGCTTAGGGTTCGCTATGGTGAACACAAATGAAGATACTTATATATCTACATTTAATACTTATATACAACAACAGCAAGAGGAGTAGGTTGGACCGCCATTTGGTGAGGGCAGCAAACAACACCGTGCAGACGACGG
>WNGS01113158.1:41961807-41972575 GCA_020271785.1 Procambarus virginalis
CTTTATCAAGTGTCATGTGATTACTTTTTGCAGAATATTGTAAAATAAAAATCTCCTAAGTAAGCAAAGTCAAATGTTTCACTGTTCTTGCACTATCAGAATTTGGGGATCAAAGCAGTGAGGCTCAATTCAATTATGGAAGCTAGCGACTACCTGAACAACTTGACCTCCATCACCAACTACACTGCTGTAGACCCGCTGCTGGGAGACTCAAATGACGTCAAGCTGTTGGCTGCTCTTTTACACCAGAAGGGAATGTATTTGTTAATGGACATGCCACTGAATTCTCTACAAGTCGATGTTCCAGGCAAGTCAGTATTTTTATTTATTAACTTTCTGTAAATCTCTCTCTGTTTCTATATTACCCCATTGTCCTTCTACCACCTGATAGCTCCCCATGAAAGAGAGGCCACAACAGACATCTCTTTATAAAAATTGCTGAATTTATTTTCAAATATATGAAACTTTCTGGAGGGAGCCCCTTGTGGACTTCTTTGTGAACCTTTTTTGGCCTGCCAGGAACCATGAGCCAGAACATGGTCCTCATCAGAGAGGTGTAGAGAGCAGTGGTGCTATAATAACCAAATTTATCATGTCGGCTACCACTAGCGAAGCACCCACAAAGTCAGTGAAACAAAACAGACCACTGCTAATGAGTGGTCAAAATAAATAAACAGAGAATCCTGAGCCTAATGTTTCTCCATTATGGTTTAAAATAAAATTATATATGCGTGTTTGCACATATTACTTAAATTAATGTGTTCAGTATATGTATGTATTGTAAGGAATTTATGCTGAACTGAAAAAAAATAAGTGCTTTATTTATCTTTTCTCCTTACAGTTATGGGAAACATTGCAAATGAAGAAGGGGTAGGAAATGCAAAAAGTATCCATAGTGTGAGTCTTGCAGAGGTGTACCCCCGTGCTGCAGTACTGGTTGTCTCTTGGTGTTGATGGCTTCTTTTTCACAGACATCACTCAGGTCTGTGTGCCATTTATAATGGTTATTTGTTATTTTTTCAACTTGTTGCCAAAATATAAATTTAATGTGTTTGTTATTCCTTAAAGAAGAATACTACTCGCCTTGTTGCACTTGTGGGGGGTTGAGCTTTGACACTTTGGTCCCCCCAGTTATTGTCCTGTGTTGATTCATGGGGTAATGCAGTTATCATCATATGTTGATTTAAACTACTATTGTCTAGGTTTTATATGTATGATGCTAATATCGATATAATAGCTCATGTGGATGTAATAGAGTTTACTTTCACACACATGAAAAAATCCTGCTATTATTTCATGGTTACCTTACTATGTGAATGCAGTTATCGTCACAAATGTTAATATGCAAATACAGTAATCATCATTGTATACAATTCCGTTATAATTACATAATTACTACAGGGACCCCCTCCAGAGAGGCAGAACCGGTGGCATTATGATAAAATTGTCTGTGAATTTTAATCATCACCACTACCAGGGAAGCACCCAGAAAGTCAGTAAAACAAAACAGACCGCTTCTGGTATGAAGTGAGATCAATACCTCAATATCACCAAGAAAACTCCTCCAACAATGTAAACAAATGATCAAAAATTCATGAAACTAGCATGATCTTCTTCACCCTACCTCTACCTCTCATTTGTAGGGAAGAGGGGGAAAGGGGCAGACCGGGTCACCAGCTCATAGTAGACTTCTGAGGTACCCTCTTTGTGTGTGTGTCTCTCTCTCTCTGACTCCCATATTCTACTTCAGCTAAGTGGTGGTTTCTTGCCTTTGTGGCTGGTTCAACACACGTTCATGCTGTGTGAGCGAGGAGTATAAGGTGCTTGGAGCTGCATGTGCAGAAAGTTTTCTTTGTGTGCTCCCTAGCATTGCCCTTGTGTTAATACTTGCTTGTAGTTTGCTTCTAATTGGGAAGCAATGTACAGTAGTACAAAACACCCATGGCATTTTCTTCTTTATTATAACAAAATATAAGTAATACATATGTAATGGGCCACATTACTAGCTATCGTGAGTGTGTGTGTGTGTGCTAGGCGAGGGATGATGCTGATCTGGTCTCGGTACTATGATTCTTCAGCCACCTCAGTCATGCATTTTTCTGGGTCTCGCTGTATTCCTTCTCTGGGTTCTCTCGTCGGGCTCGTAGTTTCCAGCCTCCTGGCGAGCTCACTCATGTTAAGGTTTTTTCTGTTTGACAGACGTTCCCTCTCTGTCTTTGCCGGCTTGGGTTTCCAGCTCTGCCTCCTCGGTGGTCGCGCCCGAGATCTTCCACGGCTTCGCCTTTTCCTAGGCTTGGATGAACCTTGATGGGGCTGGTTGGGTTCTGCCTTGAGTCTCTCACCTTTGGTAGGTGGTCGGGTGGCTTTGTAGTTTGTGTCCCACCTGCGTGCTTTTCTTGGCGGCAGTATGGGGAAATTTGGCGGTCCTTCCTTTTCCTTCTGTCCCTTCTTAGGTGGCTGCATTTGTTGGCTTTTCTGGTGAGAGTTGGGGGCTGTTGACTTGCTGCATACTGTTGCCTTGTATTGTGCGGCACTGGCAGAGCCGCTTCGGCTTCCTTTTGGTCTTGGTGTTACATCTGCGCCGTTCGTAGGCTGTCTCGTGCGTTGTTTCACCTCCGGCCTGTTCTTGCACCGCTTGGGCTGTCTTGGTCTCTGGGCAGCGTGCTCTTTCTTCTCCTCGGTTGATGGTGGCCCCTTTGGTTAGGGTTTGTTTTGACGGCTCTTTCTGTGGGGAGCCCCTACGGCTCCCTGGAGCTTATCGGGCTAATGTATGTTATATTAGACCGGGATATTAGCTAAGGAGTTCAGACCTACCAGGGACCAGCGCCAGAACCTGGCCCCTTCAGAGAGGTTTCAGGGAGCAATGGCCCTGGAAAACCCCTTTGTGGTTGGGGTTTTCCTTATCTGCCATCGACCGGGGTTAGGCACCCAGAAAGGTAGGCATAACAAAACAAACCCCACATGGTAAAAAAAAACTAACAAAAACAAAACAGAGAGGTAGAAACTCCCTACAATCACAAGGAAACAAGGAAACAAGCAAACATCACACTTTACTGCCGCGCCGATCGTCCGCGCAGCCCTCCCTGCCCCGAGAGGGGGAGGGGGGAGCCTCGGACCTACAGCGCAGGCTGCCAAGCTTCAGTTCATAAGCTAATGTCAACTGGGATAGACGCTTCTCTGGCCTCAGTTTCCTAGGCAGTGTTTGCCTTGTGTGGCATTCACTGCCGTGTGTTGTGTTGTGCGGTGGCCAGGAGTACCTCATCAGTGCCAGAGCTGCATGCGCTTAGTGGCTGACTTCCCTAAGCACCCTGTGAGTACTGCCCTTGCGTAACAGGGTTATCTTCCCTGGGGCGTTTGGGAACCATTCCCATAGAGGTTCTTGCTGCTCAGCATTTGCCTCGCCCTTGGGGCCAGCTGGGGCTTGGGGCTCTTGTTTGGCCCTGGGTAGTGATTGGTATTGTGCTGGTTAGGGCGTCAAGGTGTTGCACAACCTGCCACCTAAGCGGCGGCCGGTTCCTGTTGCCTCTGGAGACGGTGTACTTTTGCGGGGTTTTTCTTTTGTTTTTATTTTCTTGCCTGGTGGGGGTCTGCATAGTGTGGCTATAGTTCCACTGGTAGTGTTTGGCGGCCCTCTGCTAGGCCTCCGTGATTGTACACGTTGCAGTGGTTTTCAGTGTTATCCTCTACCCTCTTGTTATGTTTGGGTTTCTTAACCGGTTAGCAACACCTTGCCCGGGCTTCCCGTAGTTGTTATCCTACGGGCCCTGGAAACCCCTGTCTGGGCTCGGGGGACCATTGAATGTGTCTTCCGGGTACCAACCCGTCTTGTCCGGGATCGTTGGTTGCTGTGCCCTTGTTTCCGGGTAACAGTCGCCACTTTTACCTCCGTCATGCTGCCTGTTGGGTCACTGACACCTTGACCCGGAGTCTTGCGAGAGATTTTCTCTACTTGTTCTCCAGTACTCTCCTGATGTTATTACTGTTCAGAGTACAGGCGGCGTCTGTGTTGCAAGCTAGGTTAGGTTGCTGCAACATGCTAGGTTGGTTTCCCACTCGGATGCCCCGAGGCCGCCCCGTTTTGGTTAGGTGCTGTTCGCCACTTTCCCTCCCTGTTCCCGGCTCCGGACCGTCTGCGGGTTTCGGGGTCGGGGCGGGGTTTAGTTGGGGCAGAGACTCGGGCGGTTTTCGGGGGCTGCCCCATTCGGGTTGGGGGACGGAGGTTTTAGAGCCTGTTCCTCCTGCCAAGGCTTCTGGGTCTTACCAGCGGCCCTTTCTTGCTGCCTTTCCCATGGACTCTTGCTTTTCTTTAAGGGCGGAGGGCTTGGAGGACGGCTCTGCCCCGAGGCCTCTGTTGCTGGTTCCCGGGGCTGTGGGGGATGCCTGCTAGCAGTTCTGGGGCGGTTTGCCCCTGCCGGGGTTTTCTGCTTTTGGGCGGAGTTTTAGCCTATCCAGTCTGCTTGCTTCCCACTTTTGCTGGCGTGTTTTGAGTATCTTAGCGTCAAGCACAGCCCCTGCTGGCGGCCATTTTCGTCTGCCTGTTTCCTGGCGTGGCCACAGGGCGGCGTTGCGGTTTGTTTACCTGCGCCTGGGTGTGCGAGCAAGCGTCCAGGGTGAGTATTTTCACCCTTTTTTCATGGGTTTTATTCTCCTGTTGTCGTTGCTTTGCTTTTCTGGTGTTTTCTGCCCGTTCCTGTTCCTCTGGGTACGTTGAGTGTTGATTTTACACCAGGTTTCCCATTTTGTCTGTTTTGGGTCTGGGCCCTTGGGTTTGGGCTCAGTGTCCCTGGCTGTTATGCTTGCTCCCACACCTTGTCCCTCGGTTTTCGGTCTGTTATGATCGTTTCCCAGGGGGTTCTGTCTGGGGGCTGCGCTTTGCCTTCTGTGGTGTTCTCCGCCGGCAAATGTGGTGGTTTGGCCTCCCCCTGGTTTGATTCTGGGTTCCTTTGGGTTCTTTGGTTTCGTTCCTGAGGTTTCTTCCTCTTGGGCCCCCTTTTGTGGGTTCAGGGGGCTTTGTTTCCTCGTGTGACCCGGTTCTGCCTTCTGGGGTTCCGGGTCTTCCTGGCTTGCAGACTGATCTTTTTGGGTCTAGGCACATGTTGTGGTTGTGCTGGGACTTTGAGGTTTTGCCTTCGAGGTGGGCCTTTTGATGCAGTTTTGTGCCTTCTTTGCCTGGCCGGTGTGGTGCTCTCTGCCCACTGTGCTTGCGGAGGTTGAGCTCTAGCTCTTTGGTCCCGCCTCTCAACCGTCGTTCAACAGGTGTACAGATTCCTGAGCCTATTGGGCTCTATCATATCTACACTTGAATCTGTGTAGGGAGTCAGCCTCCGCCGGTCGAGGGCTCCTCGGGAGCCGGTCGGAAGAGCGGACAGCACGCTGGACTTGTGATCCTGTGGTGCCGGGTTCGATCCCGGGCGCCGGCGATGAAACAATGGGCAGTTTCTTTCACCCTATGCCCCTGTTACCTAGCAGTAAATTACCTGGGTGTTAGTCAGCTGTCATGGGCTGCTTCCTGGGGGTGGATGCCTGGTCGAGGATCGGGCCGCGTGGACACTAAAATGCCCCGAAATCATCTCAAGATAACCTCAAGATTGCCGCCACATTGCTTCCTAATGCCTGTGTGTACGCTTGTGCATGTGTACGCTGTAATTACCTAAGTGTAATTACCTAAGTGTAGTTACAGGATGAGAGCTACGCTCGTGGTGTCCCGTCTTCCCAGCACTCTTTGTCATATAACGCTTTGAAACTACTGACGGTTTTGGCCTCCACCACCTTCTCACTTAACTTGTTCCAACCGTCTACCACTCTATTTGCGAAGGTGAATTTTCTTACGTTTCTTCGGCATCTGTGTTTAGCTAGTTTAAATCTATGACCTCTTGTTCTTGAAGTTCCAGGTCTCAGGAAATCTTCCCTGTCGATTTTATCAATTCCTGTTACTATTTTGTACGTAGTGATCATATCGCCTCTTTTTCTTCTATCTTCTAGTTTTTGCATATTTAATGCCTCTAACCTCTCTCATAGCTCTTGTCCTTCATTTCTGGGAGCCACTTAGTGGCATGTCGTTGCACCTTTTCCAGTTTGTTGATGTGCTTCTTAAGATAAGGGCACCATACAACCGCTGCATATTCCAGCTTTGGTCTAATAAAAGTCGTGAACAATTTCTTTAGTATTTCTCCATCCATGTATTTAAAAGCAATTCTTAGGTTAGAAAGTGTAGCATAGGCTCCTCGCACAATGTTCTTGATGTGGTCCTCAGGTGACAGTTTTCTATCTAAAACCACCCCTAGATCCCTTTCTTTATCAGAATTCTTTAAAGATTTCTCACATAATTTATAGGTTGTGTGGGGTCTATGTTCACCAATTCCACATTCCATAACATGGCATTTATTCACATTAAATTCCATTTGCCAAGTGTTGCTCCAAATACTTATTTTGTCCAGGTCTTCTTGAAGGGCATGACAATCATCTAGGTTTCTTATCTTCCCTATTAACCTTGTGTATATGTGTGTGTGTGTGTGTGCTCGTGTGCATGTGTATACACATATGTGTCACATATCTTGTATGTTTGTGTATATGTATGTGTATATACATAATGTGTATGTGTGTATTTTTTTTTCGGAAGGGGCTTTGTTCCCTTCTCTGTTGGCGGGGCGCTGGGGAAGCTGCTTGCTCTATTGCCTCTCGCATGGTCCCGCTGTTGGTGGGCACTTTGAGTTGTCTTCCGGCCTCTGGTGGCATCGGTGGACGGCTTCTCCCCCTTTGGGGGGGGTCAGAGCTGGCGGGGTGGGCTTCTTCCCCTGCGTTTCGTCGTGTCATCTTAGTGGGTGTGTTGGACGTGGTCATCCGCCCCATCCTTCTGGGGTTCCTGTTTGCTCTTTGCAGTCATGGGCTTTTCGCATCTGCAGGTCTTCTGGACTTCTTCAGTCTGCGCCCTGGATTCTATGCCCTCCTCGGGGACTGTTGTCGCCTGTCCGGCTTCTGTTGGGGGCCGGGTGCCTGGATGGTGGCCCTGGACCTCCAGGTCACTTCTTGGCACGTTCCTCTCCAGTTTTCTGGGTCTGGCACAGTTGGTGGTGGGGCTTCAGGCTTGCTGCTTTTGTTACCTGCCCTATTTTGTAATGGGCACTTAGTATAATTTTTTTGCATCTTTATCGGATCTTAGTGCCCTGTCTGAGTCTGAGATTCGGTGTCTGGCCTACTTTGACGACTGGCTGGTGTGGGCTCCCAGTCAGTCCGCATGTCTGCTCGCCAGGGGTGTGGTTCCTTCCAGATCGCCGGGTTTGGTTTCCTGGTGATCTGGAGGCTTTTCCATCTGTTTCCGTCCCGGGTTCAGACCTGGGCCTTGTTTAGGGTTATTGGGCCACTCATTGTCTTTCCCTCCTGAAGTGTTCCTGCGGCTGTGGTCCCGCCTTCAGCTGTACATGATGGGGTCCCGGGTTGCTCAGAGGTTGCTTGAGCGGTCGGGCGGGAGTCTGAACTTCGACGTGCTGGTCTGCCCGCGGAATCGGGTTTGGCTTCGGCATCTGTTTGGTTCCTTCGGAGACTTCCCTTCCGCCTCTTGCATTTGTTCGGTTCGTTCCTCCGGGGATCTTGTGTTGGTGCTGCGTCACCAGCTTCCTCTTTGGGGTTTTCGGGGTTCCGTGCCTTGGCGCCTCCCCGAGCCTTCGCTCGATGTGTTCACGGATGGCTCATCTCTCGACTGGGGCTTTGTGTCCAGTGCTCACCAGGTCGGCCGGGGATGGTGGAATCTGTCCGTCCGTCGGGCTCACTGCACGGTTTGGGAGTTCGTGGCTGGTTTGCACTTCGTAGGGTTTGGGTCACTCGGTGCTCGACCATTCAGCTCCGTTCGGACTGTTCTCTGGTGGTTCTTGCTGGAACCACAGGGTTTCTCTTAGGTGTTGACCTTTGGGGTAGGTTCCTTAGAGTGGCTTGTTTGCTGGATTCTCGGGGTTTGGCTAACCGTGAGGTTCATGTCCGGGGTGTGTCCTGCATCCTGGCGGACAGCTGTCTCGGTTCATTCCTCTGTTCGCGGATTGGCCAGTCATCGCCGACTCGTTTTGTTGGCTCTGTCGGACATATGGACTCCTGGCCATGGACGTCTTCGAGTTGGCGTGGTCTAGGCGTCGCCCATTTTATGTGGCGTCCTTACCCACCTACGAGGCGTTCACAGTGGATGCTTTTCGGCAGGACTGGTCGAGGTGGGGGTACCTGTTCCTCTTCTCCCGGTCCAGCTGTTGCTTCGGGCTCTGGCTCGGTTGCAGCCCATTCCACGAGAGCAGTCCTTATGGTTCCTTGGTGGCCGGCCCAGCTTTATTTTCAGACGCTGCTTGGTAGGTGTCCGAACCCGGGGCATTTTCCCGCGGCTCCGCCTCTTTTGGCAGGTCGGATCGGTCCTGTACGTGACTGGTTCGGCCTTCTCCTCGGCTCTTCGCGTCTGGTATTTTGACGCAGGTATCACCATCTCTGTGGTGTTCAGGTGGCTTTGTTGATGGTGTTCCACCTGCAAGCTTCGTCTTGGCGACAGTATGACGTTCCTGGTGTTTCTATGCACTTTTTCTTGCTCTTCGTAGGTTGTCATCTCTTTCACATCGGGTTGTCTTGTCCTTTCTTGGGATTTCAGGACTACAGTTGTTTGATATTTTTACTGTCGCCTTGTTTTGTGCGGCGCTGGCGGAGCCGTTCTGGCTTGCATTCGGGGTGGATGTCATATCTGCCCCGTTTTGTACACTTTCAAACTCTCACAAGTCAAGCCTGGCCTCGGGCTGGGCTTGGGGAGTAGAAGAACTCCCAAAACCCCATCAACCAGGTATCAACCAGGTATCAACCAGGCTTTCTCGTGTTTTGTTTCACCTTCGGCCTGCTCATGCGTCGCCTGAGCTGTCCTGGTCCTTGATCAGGGTGCCTTCTTATCTTCTCATCAGTTTGTGGTAGCCCCTTCGGTTCAGGTTTCTGCTCTTTGGTACTGGTGGTTGATTTGTACATGTGCAGCCTTTCTCCGTCCTGGCGACAGTCGAGACAGGTGCTTTTCGGAGGGGTTCTTGGGTTATTGATGCTTGATTGGTTTGGCCAGGGGTGCGTTCTGTGTTGTCCGGTTGTGCTTTTGCCATTACCTGCGTACCGTGTCTGGGGATGCGATGTGGTTGATCCAGTTCCCCTCATTCCCTGTTTTCAGGGCTCAGGTCTCCCAAGTTGTCCGCAGAGTTTTTCAGTCATCCAGCCTGCGGTCTGTCTTTGTGCCCGTGCTGTTCAGACGTTTGCAGCTTTTACTGCTGTGTTGGTGACGCCTAGGGCTCATTTCGGGCGCAGGGATTTGAGGGTCGCACAGGTTCTTGGCCGCCCATTCTTTATGCGCGTTTGCTCCTGTGCATTCTTGTTGCCTTAGGATGCAGGTTGCAACCTGTTGTCTCGGCTTCGTGTTGCGGAGTTTGAGGCGGCCGCCTCCCGGGTTAGCCCTTTCTTTTCCTTCTCTTTGGGTATGAAGCTCCAGGGAGCCGTAGGGGCTCCCCACAGAAAACCAGCGTTGAATGTAATGAAACGCCATTTTCTGGGTGAGCCCCGGAGGCTCCCTGGCAACCCTCCCTCCCACCGGTTGGCGTTTTTTTTCGCGTTGGTTGAAGCTTAGCTTCCGAACTGAAACTTGGCAGCCGGCGCTGTAGGTACGGGGCTCCCCCCTCCCCCTCTCGGGGCGGGGAGGGTTGCGCGGATGATCAGCGTGGCAGTAAAGTGTGATGTTTACTTGTTTGCTTGTTTCCTTGTGATTGTAGGGAGTTTCTACCTCTCTGTTCGGTTTTTTGTTTTAGTTTTTTACCATGTGGGGTTTGTTTTGTTATGCCTACCTTTCTGGGTGCCTAACCCCGGTCGATGGCAAATAAGGAAAACCCCAACCACAAAGGGTTTTTCCAGGGCCATTGCTCCCTGAAACCTCCCTGAAGGGGCCAGGTTCTGGCGCTGGTCCCTGGTAGGTCTGAACTCCTTAGCTAATGTCCCAGTCTTATAGCTCGGCTCCCTGGAGCTATCGGACTGATATATGCTATATTAGTCTGTGGATTCAGTCACATAGAGTTCTGCCTACCGGGAACAACGAGCCAGGACCTGGCTCCCTCATAGAGGCGCAGGGAGCAATGGCCTATAAAAATTCCGCTCTTTGAGAGTATATTCATGTCTGCCATCGACCAGGGTTAGGCACCCAGAAAGGTAGGTACCCCAAAACAAACCACAACTGGTTTGGTCCAGTTTCTCGCTTGTTTCTTGTTTCAAAACAAGACTGTGCGGATCCTTGGTTCATTCTGAACTTGTTCCATCTGAACTGCTGGATGCCATGCCCCTCCTTTCGGATGAGCGCTCTGTCCCAGGTCTGGCTTCTCTTGGAGCCAGGTTCTTGGATAGTGTCTGGTAGAAAATTGCAACCCATAACCAAACGGAGCCCAAGAACTCCCCCTAAGAAAAACAATGCAACAAGGAAAACATCATTAAACTGATATCCCATCCACCCCCCTGGGAAGAGGAGGGGGGTGGGGCCCGCAAACCTGAGCCGCCGCTTGCCCACCAGTTTGTTAACTGAAGCCGGGTGGGACTGATGTCTCGTCTCGCCTCAATTTACTCCCACAGTTTCACCCTTGCAGTTGTACCTGCTGTGCGGATGGTAAGGTGGCCAAGAGTAAGCTGCACTTCGGGCTGCATAAACTTGCGGTTCTCTTCACTAGGTGCCCTAGTGAAGAGGGCACCTAGTGAAGTTCATTTCACTTCACTGTACAGTGGAAAATTCATTTAC
>WNGS01113158.1:41974409-42004096 GCA_020271785.1 Procambarus virginalis
AAACAGGACTGTGCAATCTTTGGTTCATTCTGAACTTGTCCTGTCTGACCCACTGGATTCCTTGGCCCTGCTTTTGGATGACCACTCTGTCCCAGGTCCATCTTCTGTTAGAACTGGGTTCTTGGATGGTGTCTTTGGACATCTGGGATGCGTATTGGCATGTCCCCATTAACCCCCGAAGTGCAGGGACTGGTTAGGTTTTGTGGTTGGTTGGCAGACTTACCGATTCTTGCATTTCCTTCAGGCTGAATCTGACACTTCGTGTTTTCACACGTCTTACCCGGTTGTGGTGGCTCGTCTGCATTTTCTAGATGTTTGGGTTTTGGCCTACCTTGACTTTGACTGGTTAGTGTGGGCTCCCAGCCAGTCTGCTTGTCTGCTCACCAGGAGTTTGGTTCTTTCCCAACTCGCCAGGTTTGGGCTCCTGGTGAACTGGAAGAGTGCCATTTGGTCCTATCCCAGGTTCAGACTTGGCTGGGCTTCGTTTAGGATTCTGGGACGGCATCTGTGTCTCTCCCTCCTGCAGTGTTGTTCCAGATGCAGTCCCTCCTTCATCTGCTTTTGAGGGGGGTCCCGGATCACTCGGCGGCTGCTCAAGCAGCTGTGCGGGAGTTTGAACATCACCGTGCTGGTTTACCCGCTGGGTTGGGTTTCGCTTTCGTGTCTTTTCTGGTTCCTTTGGGGCCATCCCTTCCACCGCTCTCGCGATTGCTGGGTTCGTCCACTGGAAGTCTTGTGTCGGTTGCTGCATTTCAGGCTTCCTCTTTGGGTTTTTTGGGGTTCGGTGCCTTGGCGCCTTTTGGAACCCTTGCTTGATGTATTCACACATACCACGTCTGTCGGCAGGGGCTTTTGACCAATGCTCACCAGGCCGGCCAGGGGAAGTGGGCTCCGTCATTCCATCAGGCCCATTCATAGCGGCAGGCTCTGTTCCGCTTGGGTATGCTGTCCTCTTGGGGGGTTTTCTTTTTCTCTTTGTTGTCTGCCTGGTGAGGGGGGTCTGCCCTTGATTTGTTTTGGGATGCTTACCTTTCTGGGTGCCTGACCCGGTTGATAGCAGACATAGAATGCTTCCAACCACACAGGGTTTTCGATAGGCCATTTCTCCTCGTGCCTCTCTGAGGGGGGGGGCCAGGTTCTGGCTCGTGGTCCCAGGTAGGCCTTAAGAACTCCATTCACAGTGATTGATGCCAAAGTCTAATATTAGCATATCAGCCTGGATAGCTCCAGGGAGCCAACGGGGCTCCCCCCAGAAAACCAGCGTCAAATGTAATGAAACCCAATTTTCTGGGTGAGTCCCGGAGTATCCCTGGAGCTATCCAGGCTAATATGGATATGTATAAGTTTCTGGCATCAGTCAATGTGCATGGAGTGCTTGCCTACCGGGGACCACAGCCAGAACCTGGCCACAAATGATGCACTCTGGCCTGACTAACCAAGCATCAACAACCCAAGGACCCCTCTGGAAAGCAGCAGACTCATACATTGCCAGAAAATGAGACAGCTGCAACCAAACAAACCTATGACCAGGACCAAAAGAGCAGAAACTCCTGAGCTGGAAGAGAGCATGAAGCTCCCCAACCGGACCCCCTGAGGCCAATGCCAACAGGAAAAGTGCTAAAGAAAACACAACCCCAAACCAAAGAGGTCACAACAAACTGAGGAGAGAAGAAAAAAAGATAGCACACAGTTCAAAGACCAGGATGGCTCAGGCGGTACATGAGCAGGCCGGAGGATAAACAATGCACGAGACAGCTGAGGAAATGGAGCATACGTAACATCAATACTGAACACAAATAGGAGCGGCTTTGCCAGCGCCACATGATATGAGGCGACAGTATCTGGCAGAAGATGACTGTTCAGAAACAACCACGAAAAGAAACTGGAAGACCCCCAGGAACTTCATACTACCGCCGAGACAAAACAAGTTAGTGGGAGAATAACAATGACCCGCACTCCATAGAAGTGGTGATAGACACGCGTCAGAAACTCCAGACGCGAAGACTCAAGGAGAAGAACGATCCAGCCTCAGAACAGGCTGGACCTACCTGCTGAAAGAGGCGGAGCCGCGAGAAGACCTTTGGGTTCGGACACCAAGCCAGCAGTTTCAGGCCCAGCCTGGCTTCAGGCCCAGCCTGGGCCTGAAACCAAGGCTGGGCCAGCCACCAAGGCACCAGAAGAACAACTCTTCCCTGGGAAGTCCCCAAGCAAGCCAGGACCAGGAACAACAGCAGAACTGGAGGGAAGAGAAACAGGGAACCCTACCTAGTCCAGTCCTAATTGAAGGCATCGACCCCAACTTCTTCACAGTCGGGGAAGGGCGCCACAAATACCGTGAGATGTTACAACCATGCCGTCGCGAAGTAGACTGTCCACTTTGTGGAAGGGAAGGAAGCGGGACAGGCCACCACCAGGACCATGGACACCTCCCAAACATGAACTGCCAGGAGAGCCAAACCCCGAAAACTCAGCAGATGAGTCACCCAAAGCAACCAGTCCCAAGCCAAGTACTGCATCGAATCCCCACAATGCTGGGAAAGAATCACTGGGGAACAGTCCAGCTGGAGCCGGATCGTTGATCAGTGAGCAATTGGAATCCTATGGAGTGACATCCACACAGCCGCGAACTCCCACACTGTGCAGTGAGCCTAACGGAAGGATGGACTCCATCACCCCTCCTAAGCGCCTAACCACTTAACCCCGAAATTTGAAGAGGAAGCTGGCAACGCAGCAAAGTCCCCGGAGACCGAACCCAGCAGTTGCAAGAGAGGCAGAAGGGACGTCCCCCGACGGAACCCAAATAGCCGACAAAGCCACGCCTGACCCGGTGGGTAGACCATCATGGCGAAGATTAGGCTTTTGTACAACCCTCGAGTAACCGTCGTGTGACCCAGGAGCCCTCCAGGAATGATGAAGGCGGGAATGCAGGCAAAGCAGATCTGCTGGAAGAAGAGACAAGGAAGTGGTCCGAGTGTCCCCACACAAGACCCAGCCAAGACTGAACCCGATAATCAGACAGGACCAGACTCAGGTAGGTCAGAACCTGAACACCTAACAGATGCAAGCTGGCCACCACGACCCGAGTAAGGTGTGTGAAAACGCGAGGCGCCAGATACAAAGTGAACGGAAGACAAAGAAAACAGTAACCCTGATGCCCCACAACAAAACTGAACCAGTCCCAGAACCGAAGATTGCCAGAACGCACCAAGACGTGTCTGAGAAGTCCAAGGACACCACCCAAGCATCTGGCTCCAACCGAAGATGAACATGGGACAGTGTAGCCATCCGAAGGAGGGGGCAAAAACCCATGGACCAGATGGGACAAGTCCAGAATGAACGGAGGTCCGCACAGTCCCGTGTCAGGATTTGAACAGGTGGGAACCCACTGGGGGAACGAAATCATATCGACCACACCCAAATGAACCACACTGACAAAAATCAGACAGAGCACAGGAGAAGAGGCCCGCGAAAGAACTAATGCACCTACGAGTACCCTAACTGCACGAAGGGCAATCCCCTCGCTGAACAGAACTGAAGGCACGAATATGGCACCACTGGCCCAAACCGTGGCTCACTGGTCAGACCCATATGCATTGGCAGGAGAAACAAGCTAGAATGCGTCCGCCGCCAACCTAGAAGAGGACACCCCCGAAACCACCCAAGTCTCGACACCAACTAGATCCTGTGCCGACTCAAACCCACTGATGGGTCGGGGCCGGAAGCAGAGAAAGGGGGGGGGGGGGACTGGACGCACAATAGAAGGGAGAGGATGGGAGGAAGGTACCAAAGTCGAAGCAACTCCCACCCACAAGTCTGGGGTCCCTAAAACCAAAATGAGGCAGTTGTGGAGCATCTGGGGAAGCAACCAACCCAGTGAGTTGCACCAACCAGAATCTAGCATGCAATGCAGCTGCTGCCTGCACCCTCAAAACATGATCAGTTGTGAGGGTTAACTGGAGCATGTACCAACAACAAACGTCGCATGACTTTGGGTCAAAAGAATCACCGACCCACCAGGCAGTATGGCAGAGGCACAGCCAGTGAATGTCATCCTGAGACAAGGGGACAGAGCAACCACCAATCTCACACAAAGCGAAGAGGAGACTCAAGAGTCACATCCATCGGACCACAGAGCCCCTGCGTGGTTTCCCAGGGCCCTTAGCCTTAGTAACACACTAAGGGAAGCCCAGGCAGGGTTCTGTGAACCGGCGCCTAAAACTACCAAGCAAACTTCTAAAGTTGAACCCCTGGGACATGTCCACTCACGGGGGCCAAGCATGGGGGGTACCACCAAAGACATAAATATATATAAGAGAAGTACCCTATAGATAAGGAGGGAGCAGCCAACCAAAGGCAGACCCCCCCCCCCACACCTGGCAGGAAAAACAAAAGAAAAACACTGCAAGGGGACAACATACCCAGGCAAAACAGAGCCGGCCACTAAAATAGGCGATAACTAGCTATGCAATACCCTGCACCCCTACCAGTGACAAAAACTACCAGAGGCAAACAAGGGCAACAAGAACCCAGCTAACTCCAAGGGCGGCCAAGAACTGAGCAGTAAAGACAGCAGAGTTAGGACACAAGGCGACTTGTGGAAGGTGGTCCCAAGCTCCAAGGGCAGTACTTACTGGGCACCTAGGGAAGGAAACCCTAGGCACATGCAGCCCGAGTACCATAGAATATTACTCCTGGCTCACACACCATGTGTAGAGACAGACAATGCCACAAGGCACAGAAACTGGAACCAAAGAAGGAGCCAGAGGCACATGACCTGCTAGTATCACATGAGCCAAGAACTGGTGGATAGATTGCGGCCGCGAGGGTCTGAGGCTCCCCTTTCCCCCCTCCCGGGGAGGGGGGGTTGTGCAGTCAGCTGTGTGGCGACTTGATGACATCATGCTTGTTTGCTAATTTTCGTTTGGGGAGTTCTGTTAACTCATTTGGCTTTCGGTAGCAATTTTTCACCAAAATTCACCAAGTTTGTTTTGGGGTGCTTACCTTTCTGGATGCCAGACCCGGTTGATGGCAGACATATAATGCTCCCAACCACACTGGGGTTGGGAGCCAATGGCCAATGTTCTTCGTGCCTCTCTGAGAGGGGCCATGTTCTGGCCGTGGTCCCCGGTAGGCAAGAAGTTCATGCACATTCACTGATGCCAGAAAGTTATACATATCCATATCAGCCTGGATAGCTCCAGGGAGCCGACGGGGCTCCCTCCAGAAAATGGTTCTGATGTCCCAGTGTTTGGTGAATATTTCCGAACCTCGGTGCATTTGTATGTCCATGAGTCGTGTCTCTTGGTGGGAGTCTCGTTCTCATCCTGATTCGTACAGTGCTTCCACCTCCCGGCAGGTTCCCACATTTTCTTCCTTCTCTGTGGGTATTTAGCTTTTGGGAGCCACAAAGGAGGTTCTTGCTAGAAAACTAGTGTTGACTGTAATGAAACGCCAGTTTCTGGCATTTCATTCTCTGGGTGAGCCCCAGAGGGTCCCTGATCCCCTTCCCTTCCTCCTTTTCAGTTGGGTGGATGCCTACATCTACCCTAAAACTTAGCTTGGTGATGCTGGCTGGTGGGGTAAACAAGTGGGGAAGGTCTAGCGAACGATCACGCTCTAGTTCCGAGAGAAGAATATCATTTGTTTACATAGTTGGGTAGAATTCATTCGGCTTCGGTCTCTCTTGAATTCAGCAATAGTTTGTTTTGGCTTGCTGACTTTCTAGTTACCTTCCCCAGTTAGGTGGCAAAAATAAATGTTACTTCTCCCTGCACCTCTGTGAGGTGGACTGAGTTCTAGCTCTGGTCCTTGTAGACCTCTAGAACTGTATGGCTAGTTTGACCTAGTAGATGGTATCTATCTCAGCATATAGCTTCAAGGAGCAATCAGGGCTTCCTCAGAAATTGATGTTTCATTATATTTAGCATTAGTTTTTAACAATATTCACATGCTCTGTGGACCATCATTTTTACACCTCAAAATATTTAAAATAACTGAGGAACATTCTACATGCAGTGAGAGTTCCAAATGAAATAAAATGATAGCATTGACATAGTTTAAGATTGCTGTTCTTCCATAATGGTGGTTTTTAGCAAACTAACCTAGTCACATTCATGTACCAGAAGGTACATGCAGAGTAAAGTACAGTACTGTATTTGTTTAAATTATTATGTACTGATCAGTCATTGCAATTAGTTTCAACAGGATAATGCACAAGAGTTATATTGTAAGCCTTGTAAGACTGCAGTTGTAAGTCTTACAACTGTAATGAGTGTTCTTTTATACAAAGTTGTTCCAGCATTTCAGTGTAAAGTATTTCTCTGATCAGTTCACAAGTGAGCCAGGTCTTGTGGAGGCCATGCATGAGTGGAAGAATATACTGGACCGCTTCAGTAAGGGCATGGAGCACAAAGTAATGATGGTTCCTGTAGCCTTGCTCAACAACTTGAAGTCCATGGAATTTCCACACCTTGACCACCTTCTCCAGCTCGTGGACCTCATTGATGTTCCTGTTAACCTCACTGGATCAGCTGAGGTATGAGTTGATACTGTAGAAGCTTTGAGAATATTTAAGGGTGTTTCTTTTCTTCTGTAAAAATGATGATTTATCTTGTGTACATTCTGCTAAACTTGTTATAGAATAACAGTGTTTACTATTATTGAAAATTGCTTTTAACTGTGCCTGGTGTTTATGAAAAGTCTGGTTGCAAAAAACCAGCGTTGAATGTAAAGAAACGCTGGTTTCTGGGTAACCCCGGAGGCTCCCTGGAGCTATCTGAACTGATATAGTGCTATATTAGTTGGGGTTATCAGTCACAGTTCTTATCCCTACCGGGGACCATGAGCCAGAATCTGGGTTCCTCAGAGAGGTGCAGGGAGCAATGGCCAATGAGCACCTTACATTTAAAGTATGTCATATTTGCCATCAACTGGGGAAGGATCCAGAAAGGTAGGCGAATTAAAACAGACAACTGTCTGGTTGAATATTGTGAGCTACATTATGAAAATAGCAAAAGAACTCCCCCATAAAGTAAACAAGCCAGTAAGAATTCATCCAACTAGCCCCCATGCTTATTAGCACTTCCCCCCTCCACGGGGTGAAGGGGGAGCCAGCCCCGGTGAGCCGGCAATGTACCACTTCAATTCTGAAATGATGAGAGCTGCCGACTAAAGGGAGAGAGGGTGTCAGGGAGACTCCGAGGCTCACCCAGAAACAGGCAATTCAGTACATACAATGCTGGTTTTCTGTGGGGAGCCCTGTCAGCTCTGTGAAGCTAACTACCCACAGAGATGGCAAATGGAGACTTACCCAGGAAGGCAGCAGCACCACAGGTCTCAAAACGAGGAAGAGACAGACAGCTGTGACGGGTACCCCTAGCCCACACAAGGCCGCAGAGGAACTGGAACATTTATGAGATACCTGGCTGCCAGGACCCTGTTCATCCTTCAAAACCCCTCGCACCCAAATATCATCCCAAGACATATTATCATTGACAGCCGAAAGGGTGACATACTTTCAAACTAGAGGGTAGACTGCAGGCTGGCTAGACTTAAACATTAAATTGCGCATCACGTCATATGACGTGATGGAGTACCGCACAAGATGTGAATGGCCAGTGGGGTAGGGGAGGCCCCCCCCATACGCTGCCCAGGGGCTATAGTAAACAGCTGCCATTTTGTAAAAAAAAATCCAGCTCACGCTACCAACACGTGGGAGGCCCCAGTTACCCAGCAGCCACCATGGCGAGCACACAGCCGAACGCTTCCCGGGCGCGCACCACGCAATCACTTACCCAAGAGCAAATAACCAGTGAATTATTTTCTGATGGTGAGGAAAGTGATTTTAATGACTCTGACAATGATAAGGACTACACACACTGGACCGATGATAGTAGCACAGACAATGAAAATGAGATACAGCCTCCTCCCATGGCGAGGCCTACATGCTCACCCATGCCACACTCTCGCCCAGTGTCTACTCCAATCCACCCACGACCACACAGTTCCTGTGCTTATTTAGAGTATGAGGATATTTTGGGCGACGAGTCAAAGGAAGTTGATTCATTTTCTGGATTTAGTGAGTGGATTCAGATACCGCCTCTGGTACCGCCTCTGTTGCTAGTACCACTGGATTTACTGGGCGAGAATTTGTCACGTCAGCAGCGTCTCGCCCAGCCAAGCACCAACGCATGGCACTACATGAGGAACCAAGACCCTTATGTTCACGTGATTTCACCTCACGTTAACGTAGGGACCGTACTTTGCGTAGATGGGCTTCAGCTCTTGGTCCATGGTCTGCAACGCTTCCTCGCCGTCATGCCGCTGTTGTGTCTCGCAGGACACCAGGTGTACTTGTGTGGAGCGATGGTGACGATTTTTATTCCTCTAATTCCTGGTTGTGACAATAATGCGTTGGGATTACAGACCTCTTCCTGAATAATGGTGAGGACATGTGTGAAATGGAATATTTTACAGCATTTTATGATGAGCCGCTGATGGAATGTATTGTACACCAAACGAACCTTCATGCGGCTCATCTCATTGGAAAAGAGGTAACAGAATATTCACGATTGCAGCGCTGGAAAAACACAATTGTAGGTGAAATGTGTGTATTTTTAGCAATATGTATGTTGATGAAGCATTGTGTCAAACATGCAATCACTGATTATTGGAGCAAAGCCCAGACCAAGGATGTCAACACCTTTCTTCTGGAAATATATGTCCCGAGACAGGTTTCAGATACTCCTCAGGTGTCTACATTTTGCAAGTAATGAGGACCGGACAGAGGATGAATGACTTTGGAGAGTCGGGCACTATATGAATGAAGTGATTGGAAAGTACAGAGATTTCTACGTACCAGCACAGAAGCTGGTGATTGATGAATCCCTTGTGCTTTTCAAAGGACGTGTTGCCTTCAAGCAGTATATTCCCTCCAAACACAACAGATTTGGAATGAAATTCTTTGTTCTTTGTGACTGTGAAAAAGGATACGTGTTACACATGATTCTGTATTCTGCTAGCGATGTAAACATTCCTGGTAACGACGAAAATGGTTTCTCAGGTAGTGTGGTGAAGTCACTGATGGCACCATGGATGAACAAGGGCCACATTTTGTACTCAGATAACTACTATACAAGTCCCTTGCTAGCTAGGTTCCTGATTGAAAATAGAACTGGATTGGCTGGCACAGTAAAGCCAAGTAGAAGAGAAATGCCAGTGTTTGACAATAAACTTGAAGTTGGTGACTGCTAGCTAAGAAAATGTGATCAAATACTCTCAGTTAGGTGGAAAGACAAGAGAGAAGTGAACATGCTGACAACCGTTTATGATGGTACAATGGTGAACAGTGGCAAGGTGAACCGAGTAAAGCAAGAACCAGTATGTAAGCCAGATTATGTTCTTGACTATAATATCAGCATGCATTTGGTTGATAAATCTGACATGATGGTGGGCACTGTCGAGTGTGTGTGGAAAACATTGAAGTGGACGAAAAAACCAGCGTTGAATGTAATGAAACGCCATTTTCTGGGTGAGTCCAGGAGGCTCCCCAGAGCTTACTAGGCTGTTATGCTAATGTCAGACTTTGGCATCAGGCATGTGTATGGAGTTCTTATGGGCCTACCAAGGACCATGAGCCAGAACCTGGCCCCCTCTAGAGAAGCAAGGGGAGCACTGGCCTATAGAAACCCCCGTGTGATTGGAAGCATTCTATGTCTGCCGTCGACTGGGTTAGGCACCCAGAAAGGTAGGCGTTCCAAAACAAACCCCAATTCTGGTGAAAATTGCAACCAAAAGCCGAACGAGTGGATAGAACTCCCCAAACAAAAATGAGCAAACTATTATGACGTCACCCGTCTTCGTGCCGCTGTCTACGCTGCTCCCCCCTCCCTGGGAGAGGGAAGGGGTAGCCCAGATCCACCGCGCCAGCGATCCACACCCCAATTCTGATGATGAATGTCCAAATGCGCGAAAAAAACACCGACCAGTGGGAGAGAGGGATGTCGGGGAGCCTCCGGGACTCACCCAGAAAATGGCGTTTCATTTCATTCAACCCTGGTTTTCTGCGGGGAGCCTCTACGACGCTAACTACCACAGAAGAAAAGAAGAGGGACTTACCCGGGAGGCAGTTGTTGCTCCCTCCTCAAGCCGAAGTCGAGACAACTGGCTGCATCCGCCGATCCAAAGCGACCGACACAGGCCCGACTGGACCCTGGAACATTTACAAGGTAACGAGCAGCCAGGAGCCTGTTTGACCACCAAAATCCCCACGCCCGAATGTCAGCCCAGGACAAAATGCCAAAGACGGCGGCAAGAGCCGCGAACTTGCGGACGACATGGGCACGGGGATAGACCGCAGGCTGGCTAGCCTTAATAACCCAGCAGACGACCTGGGAGACACGCACCCTCGAACAGGGAAGAAGGGAAACTGGATCAACCCAAAGCGCGTCCACGGATACAGAAGCCGTGGAGTGCAAATAACAGCGGAGAGCCGCAACCGGACATAAAACATGATGCACCCCCGGCCTAACCAACTAAGCATCATTAACCCAGGGACCCCTCCGGAAAGCAGCAGTCTCATTCTTCGCCAGAAAAAAAGAAGGCTGCAAACGAACAAACCAATCTCCCCAACCAAAGGAGCAGAAACCTCTGCGTCGGAGGAGAGCATGAAGCTCACCAACCCGACCCCCAGAGGCCAACGCCAACAGGAAAAGTGCCTTCGAAAAACAATCTGGAACAGAAGGGGCCACAACAAAACGAAGAGAAGAAAGAAAAGAGAGCACTCTGTCCAAAGACCAGGACGGCTCAGGCGGCGCATGAGCAGGCTGGAGGTGAAACAACACCCGAGACAGCATGCGAAATGGCTCAGACGTGACATCAATACCGAAAGCAAGCTGAAGCGGCTCCGCCAGCGCCGCACGATACGAGGCGACAGTGTTAGACATAAGGAGACGGTCCTGGAACAACCAAGAGAGAAAGGACAACACCACCCTAACAGAAAGTGAAGTACAACGACGAAGACGTAAGAAGAACCAGATGGACCGCCAGGAAACTTCATAGTGCCACTGACATGAAGTCCGCAGGTGGGACACTAATAAGGAAGCCACCTCATCACCATAGAGATGATGATAAAATTGAGTCAAAAATACTATATGCGAAGACTCGAGGAGAAGATTGAACCATCAACGTGACGTACTGTCCAATCTGCTGGAAGAGGCAGTGCCGCGGAAAAACCCTCTTAGTTCAGACACATTGTAAGCAGCGCCTGAAGCCACGGCTGGGCCGGCCACCAAGGGGCCAAGAGGACAACCCTTCCTGCCATAAGTTTCCAAGCAAGTCAGTACCTGGAGCAATAGCTGAACCGGGGGAAAGAGGTACAGGAACCCCCACCTCAACTAGTCCTGCCGAAAGGCGTCGACCTCGACGGCCTCGCAGTCGGGAAAGGGCGTCACATACAAGGGGAAGGCGCCGCGACCACGCCGACACGAAGAGGTCCACCTCAGGGCGTATGAACGCCTGGCAAAGCTAACGGAAGGAGTCTGTGTCGACTGTCCATTCCGTGGAGAGGGGAATGAAACGAGACAGGCCGTCAGCCAAGACGTTGGACACTCCCCGCACGTGAACTGCCAGGAGAGCCAAACCCCCGAGAACTCAGCAGACGAGTCACCCAAAGCGACTCGAGGCCTCCAAAGAGCAACCATACCACCGCGAACTCCCACACAGTGCTGTGGGCTCAACAGAAGGACCGACCCCACCATCCCTGGCCGGCCTAGTGAGCACTGGTCACAAAGCCCCAGACGAGAGACGACGCATCCGTGAACACATTGAGCGAGGGCTCGGGTAGGCGCCAAGGTACTGAACCCTGAAAAACCCGAAGAGGAAGCCGGCAACGCAGCAACCGACGCAAAGCCCCCGGGGTCCAAATCCAGCGATCGTGAGAGAGGCGGAAGGGATGTCCCTGAAGGAACCAGAACAGCCGACGAAGCCAAATCCGTCCCGGCGGGTAGACCAGCATCGCGATGTTCAAACTCCCGCACAGACCCTCGAGCAACCGCCGGGTGACCTGGGAGCCCCCAGAAACAGGCACATACGGGACCGCAGGAGAGACTCCGGAGGAAGAGAGAAGGAAGCGGTCCAAGAGTCCCACACAAAGTCCAGCCAGGTCCGAACCTGGGAGGGAACCAAATGGGACTTCCTCCAGTTCATCAAGAATCTGAACCTGGCGAGCTGAGAAAGAACCAGATCCTTGGCCAGCAGACAAGCGGACTGGCTGGGAGCCCAAACCAGCCAGTCGTCGAGGTAGGCCAACACACGAACACCTAACAGACTCAGACAGGTCACCACAACCTGCGTGAGGCATGTGAAAATGCAAGGTGCCAGGTTCAAACTCAACGGGAGACAACAAAAGTGGCAAGCACGAATTCCACAACAAAACCGAGCCAGTCCCGGAACCCCCAGATGAATTGGGACGTGCCAAAAAGCGTCCTGTAGGTCCAGGGACACCATCCAAGCGCCCGGCTCCAACAGGAGCCAAACCTAGGACAGCGTGGTCATCTGAAAGGAGGGGCAATGAACCCAGGGGTTCAGATGGGACAAGTCCAGAATGAATCGCAAACGGGACTGGAAACAGACAAGAAACCCATCTGAGGGACGTCGTCATTTCGACCACGCCCATGCAAACCACTCCAAGACGACTTGACAGAGCGCGGTCTTCAAGAGGAAACTAGATTTATTCCTCCAAGGAGTGCCGGACCAACCGGGTTGTGGTGGGTATGTGGCCCTGCGGGCCGCTCCAAGCAACAGCCTAGTGGACCAAACTCTCACTAGTCAAGCCTGGCCTCGGGCCGGGCTTGGGGAGTAGAACTCCCAGAACCCCATCAACCAGGTATCAACCAGGTATCAACCAGGGGGAAGAAGCCTGCCCAGCCAGCCCCAAAAACCCCCTCCTCCCACAGGGGGAGGGGCCACACAACGCCACCGGAGGCCGTGCAAAACGACCTGAAACGCCCACAAATCGGGGGACCAGGCATGAGCGAATAGCGCAAGCCTCCCCCCCATCGCCCCGCCAATGAGACGAATCGCGAAAGGGCCGGCGCCTCTTATGAGACCCAGAACCTCGCACAGAGCGAACGCCTCGCCGACCAGATGAAGGCGGGTCCGAAGGAGGAACGGAACCCGAACCCGGCACCAGGGGCCTACCACTACAAGAGGAACCCTGAGGCATGGCACGACCCTTCCGGGAAGGTCCACCACGGGACCCCCAGAGAACCTGCAAGTCCGACATAGGACGGCAAGAAGCCGAAGCAGCCTGTATATACTGTGCATCCAAAAGGCCCCAAGCATGCAAGTCCTCCGCCACCTGTGCCACCGAGAGGGAACCTGCACATGGAGCTGAACAACACCAACATCCTGGGAAAGGGCAGGAGCAAACAAGCACTCTTTGAGGTGCTCAAGGTCGCCCACCAGGAAAACTTGAAGCACTGTCGAAGCCTCCCGCCACACAAGCATGCAGGAATGGCAGAAGGGGTGCTAAGCTTCCAAGGCAAAGACAGGACAGTCCGCCAGCCAGGACGACTCTGGAACCTCATAACGGAGCCAGAAGGGGAACAAAGTCTCAAACCTGAAAGCCGAGTAGGGATCCATTGACGAGGCATAACCCAGGTCACACAGGAGGTTTGCCGTCCGCACCACAGCAGGTTGGATGCGATAAGCCGAAAACCTCCGAAGAGACAGAACCGAAGCACCCAGGGGGAACATGGAACCGAACCAGGGGAGGGGCAGACACCAAGTCCAACTCGTACGCAGAGGGGGGAAAAGAAAACCCCACTCCTTGTAAAAGTAAGCCCCACTCCAAGGGCAGAAAAACCCAGGCAGGACCGAACAACCCTCAAACTCGCATGAAGCGAGGGGGGGGGGACAACGGGGTCACATCCATCGGACCCACTCGTCCCTTAGGGGATTCCCAGGGTCCTGAGTGTTTACTTGAAGAGGACTCGCGCTCAGGTAAACCCAGGCAGGGTACTGCTAACTGGCACCCAAAACTACCAAACAAACTGTCTAAAGCTCAACCCCAAGGACGTGTACACTCACGGGGACCAAGCAGGGGGCACCACCAAGTATCAGGGTGAGGGCCAAACACCAGTGGCAAAGAGGGGAGAACCCTCCACCTTGGCAAAAACAAAAAGAAAAACATAACCCTGCAAGAGGACAACGTGCCCCAAGGAACAGAGCTGGCCGCTGTGAGAGATGACAACAAGCTGCGCAACACCCTGCGCCCCTTACAAGTGCAAAAACTGCCTCTTATCCTAAGGTAAACTAGTGAGACAAAACACCCAAGTACCCAAAGGGCGGCCGAAAAACCGAGCAGTTAAATGGACCCACAGAGGCAGACCCCGAGGAACTTGTGGAAGGTAACCCCAAACTCCAAGGGCAGTACTTACAAGGCACCTAGGGAAGGGAACCCTAGGCGCATGTCACACCCCTGGAGGACAGCCACTATACACAAGGCACAGCGCCGCAAAAAAGACTGGAGCCAGAGCACACAACTGAACCAATAGCATCAGCCTCAAGAACTGGGGTGTGGATCACCAGCCCGGTTGGTTTGGGGCTACCCCTTCCCCCTCCCGGGGAGGGGGAGCTGCTCAAACAGCGGCGCAATGATGGTTGACATCATACTAGTTTACTCGTTTTTGTTTGGGGAATTCTATCCACTCGTTCGACTTTTGGTTGCAATTTTCACCAGAATAGGGGTTTGTTTTGGGACGCCTACCTTTCTGGGTGCCTAACCCGGTCGATGGCAGACATAGAATGCTTCCAGTCACACGGGAGTTTCTATAGGCCATTGCTCCCCTTGCCTCTCTAGAGGGGGCCCAGGTTCTGGCTCGTGGTCCCCGGTAGGCCCATAATAACTCCATACACGTGACTGATGCCAAAGTCTGACATTAGCATATCAGCCTAGTAAACTCCGGGGAGCTGTGGGGGCTCCCCCCAGAAAAGTGTTTTTTCATCTTGATGATATGAGCATGCTGAACTGCTACAATATGTATCTGGTGAAAACTGAACGTAAACCAAGTTTCCGTTCGTTTGTTTTTACACTTGGGACACAGTTTGGCAAAGATGTTCCTGGCATACAAAGACCCATCATGAACCCAGTGTTGCAGCATGCTGCTACACCCAGGCTCGCTCACATGGAGGCCTTTCAAGCACACAGACTAAAACATTTGCCACCAACTGGAAAGCGTGCAATAGGCCAACATGATTGCTTAGTTTGTAAAACAACAAAAAGGAGAGATCAGAAACTTAAACTTGTGTAATTACCTAAGTGTAGTTACAGGATGAGAGCTACGCTCGTGGTGTCCCGTCTTCCCAGCACTCTTTGTCATATAACGCTTTGAAACTACTGACGGTCTTGGCCTCCACCACCTTCTCACTTAACTTGTTCCAACCGTCTACCACTCTATTTGCGAAGGTGAATTTTCTTACGTTTCTTCGGCATCTGTGTTTAGCTAGTTTAAATCTATGACCTCTTGTTCTTGAAGTTCCAGGTCTCAGGAAATCTTCCCTGTCGATTTTATCAATTCCTGTTACTATTTTGTACGTAGTGATCATATCGCCTCTTTTTCTTCTATCTTCTAGTTTTTGCATATTTAATGCCTCTAACCTCTCCTCATAGCTCTTGCCCTTCAGTTCTGGGAGCCACTTAGTAGCATGTCTTTGCACCTTTTCCAGTTTGTTGTTGTGCTTCATAAGATATGGGCACCACACAACCGCTGCATATTCCAGTTTGGTCTAATAAAAGTCACGAACAATTTCTTTAGTATTTCGCCATCCATGTATTTAAAAGCAATTCTTAGGTTAGAAAGTGTAGCATAGGCTCCTCGCACAATGTTCTTAATGTGATCCTCAGGTGACAGTTTTCTATCTAGAACCACCCCTAGATCCCTTTCTTTGTCAGAATTCTTTAAAGATTTCTCACATAATTTATAGGTTGTGTGGGGTCTATGTTCTCCAATTCCACATTCCATAACATGGCATTTATTCACATTAAATTCCATTTGCCAAGTATTGCTCCATATACTTATTTTGTCCAGGTCTTCTTGAAGGGCATGACAATCATCTAGGTTTCTTATCTTCCCTATTATCTTAGCATCATCAGCAAACATGTTCATGTAATTCTGTAATCCCTCTGGTAGATCGTTTATGTAGACAATGAACATTACTGGTGCAAGAACTGAACCCTGTGGTACTCCACTCGTGACATTCCTCCAATCCGATACCTTGCCTCTGATTACGGCCCTCATTTTTCTGTCAGTTAGGAAATTTTTCATCCATGTTAGTAGCTTACCTGTCACCCCTCCAATATGTTCCAGTTTCCAGAACAACCTCTTATGGGGAACTCTGTCAAAAGCCTTTTTTAGGTCCAGATAGATGCAGTCAACCCAACCATCTCTTTCCTGTAAAATCTCTGTTGCTCGATCATAGAAACTGAGTAAGTTCATTACACAGGATCTTCCAGATCGAAAACCATACTGTCGGTCTGATATTATATCATTTCTCTCCAGGTGTTCTACCCATTTAGTTTTAATTATTTTTTCCAATATTTTGACTATTACGTTTGTCAATGATACAGGTCTATAATTAAGGGGGTCTTCCCTGCTTCCACTTTTGTAGATTGGAACTATGTTAGCCTTTTTCCACACATCAGCTACAACTCCTGTAAACAGGGATGCCTGAAAAATCAACTGAAGTGGAATGCTGAGCTCAGGTGCACATTCTCTCAGAACCCATGGTGAAACTCCATCTGGACCAACTGCCTTGTTCTTACTTAGCTCCTTGAGCATTTTTTCCACTTCGTCTCTAGTCACCTCTATGTGCTCTATGTTGTTCTCTGGAATTCTTATTGTGTCTGGTTCCCTAAAGATTTCATTTTGTACAAACACACTTTGGAACTTTTCATTTAGTGTTTCACACATTTCCTTTTCATTTTCCGTGAATCTATTTCCCATTATCAACCTCTGAATATTATCCTTTACTTGCAATTTGTTGTTTATGAATTTATAGAATAGACCTGGTTCTGTTTTACATTTGTCTGCAATCCCTTTTTCAAAATTTCTTTCTGCCTCTCTCCTCACTGCTGTGTAGTTGTTTCTCGCATCTTTGTATCATTGGTATGTTTGGGGGTTTGGCCTCTTCCTGTATTGATTCCATTTTTGTGTCTTTTGGTCTCTGGCCCTCGCGCAATTCCTATTGAACCAATCCTGTTTCCTAGTTCTGCATATCTGTTTTGGTATAAATTTGTTTTGGCCTTTATCATATATTTCACAAAGCTTGACATACATCTCATTCACTTCCTTGCCTAGCAACAAGTCTGTCCAATTATACTCGCTAAAAAAATTTCTAAGGTTGCCATAATGTCCTCTCTTGAAGTCAGGTTTTTCAACTGCTTCATCCTCCTTATTTTCTTCCAGATTATAACTCATTGCATACTTTATTCCCAAAAAGACATGGTCACTTTTACCCAAGGGAGGAAGGTACTGAATGTCAAATACTTCGTGAACATGGTGTGAAGCGTGTGTAGTCCCTTTGTGAGCTGTCGACTGCTTCAACGACTACCGCTCTCTCCAAGACTTTTAAATGTGCAATAATTGTGCAAAAACTTGTAAATAGTGCGTGCATGTGTGTAAATATAATAATGAACAATGTGAATACATATTATATTCTCATAATGGAAAACATTTGTGTGCGCATGTGTATGCTCGATGTATGCAACATTTTTGCCATCTTCTTGAGGTTATCTTGAGATGATTTCGGGGCTTTTTTTTTTAGTGTCCCCGCGGCCCAGTCTTCGACCAGGCCTCCACCCCCAGGAAGCAGCCCGTGACAGCTGACTAACACCCAGGTACCTATTTTACTGCTAGGTAACAGGGGCATAGGGTGAAAGAAACTCTGCCCATTGTTTCTCACCGGCGCCTGGGATCGAACCCAGGACCACAGGATCACAAGTCCAGCGTGCTGTCCGCTCGGCCGACTGGCTCCCACAATGCCGGTCGTTGACTATGATGTAACATTACTGTATATGCAACACAATTAGTGAATAATATTAGTGATAAAATATGCCTAGACACTGTAAATAATGCCGCTAAAATAAATTCGTGGCAACTATGGCTGCTTGAAGACCGCGCGCAACGCCTCTGAGACGCACCATGCATGAGCAGTCATGCAGGTTGTGACATCATCGCCCATCTTGTCGACTCAATTACGTCATTGGTAAGTGCAATTAAAAAAATAAATTGTCGTGGTCAGGGAACACAACAGGTTAGAAAGATTTTTTTTTTTTAGTATGCGCCTGTGGGTGACAAAGGCTAATTAGCCTTTAGCAACACAAGGGTTAATGACACTGCTAACAACCTGAGAAACAGGAGCCCTGGAACAGGAAACCAAGGAAACCAGATCAACCCAAAACTTGTCCACCAACACAGAACCAGTGACAGCAGGTAGCAGCATAAAGTAGCTACCGGACACAGAACATGCACCCCCAGCCTAACCAACCAAGCATCCACAACCAGTGGATCCCTTCGGAAACCCACCGTATCATTCTTCACCAGAAAAAAGGGAGACGGCTGCAAACGAACAAAACAACCACCAGGACCAAAAAAACAAATCCCCAGGAGCTTGAGAAGAGCATGAAGCTACCCAACCCGAACCCCAGAGAACAAGGCCAACAAAAACAACATCTTCCAATGCAATCACAAGCCAATGGGGCTACCACAGACCAAGCAGCAGAAAGAAAAGAAAAAATACGGTCCAATGACCAAGAAAGCTCAGGTGGTGCATGAGCAGGCTGGAGGTGAGAAAATGCACAAGAAAGCTTGCGAAACGGAGCAAGACATCCACTCCAATGCAAGTTGCAGCGGCTCCACCAACGTCACAATAAGAAGCGACAGTATTCGGCATGAGGTGTCGATCCAGAAAAAGGCAGGAAAGAAAGGACAAGACAACCCTGTCTGACACTGACGAAATCTGACGAAGAGAAAGAAATTGGCAGAAAGACTGCCAAGAAACTTCATACTGTCCCTGAGACGAAGACGGCACACCATCAAAGAGGCCACCTGATCACCATACAAATGGCGATACACATACGTCAGAAAGCCCAGATGCGTATTACAAAGCAGGTAGGTGAACTAGCGAGGTACCTCACTAGCCCGACCTGCTGAAAGAGGCAGAGCTGTGGAGTAACGCCCGGATTCGGACCCCGAGCAATCAGTGCCTGAAACCAAGGCGACCATGGGGCCAGGATATCTTCCTTGATAGGATTCTAGCTGAGCCAGAACCTGGAGCAACAGCTGGACTGGGGAGAAGAGGTACAGAAATCTCCACCTAGACAAGTCCTGCCAAAAAGCATCCTCTGCAAGGGCCTCGCAGTCGAAGAACGGCTCCACATACAACGGCTCCACATACAATGGGAGACACCGAGACCACACCAACATGAAGTGGTCCACCTCTGGGCACCCGTACGTTCGGCAAAGCCAAAGGGATGAAGTGGCATTGACCAACCCATCCTCGACTCAAGTCCATTACATCCAGAAGTCGACCCCACAGACGCATTCATAAACTTATACATTGTGTTCAGTCAAAACGGAAATTTTCTTAAATATTAATTAATATTATAATATATTAGCATATTGTCCATATATAGGCATAGGTTAGGTTAGGTGTTTAGGTTCTGTTGGCGATTATTTGTATTTGTAGTTTGTGGGTGAAACATTTATAGCGTTGTTGTTCGAACAAAATACAACACAAATACAAATACTTCCTGTTCGACACACCAGAAGTTGAACCCAGTGATCGCAGGAACAGTGAAAGAGGCCGCCCCGAAGATATCAGAACAGCCTCTGAAGCCAAACCTTGCCCAGCAGATAAACCAGCAGAGAAAGTTCAGGCTCTCACACAGCTACTTGAACAACCGCTGAGTGACCCTGGGTACCCCTCATAAACAGCCAACGGTGGGACTCCAACCAGAACATGGCCACCAGAGGGAGAGAAAGGGACTCCGTTCAAGAATTCCACACAAGGCCCAGCCAAGACTGAACCTGGGACGGAACCAATTAGGACTTCCGCCAGTTCACCAGGAACTCGAACCAGGCAAGCTGGCAAAGAGCCAGATCCCTGGCTAGCAGACAAGCAGACTGATTAGGAGCCCACGCCAACCAGTCGTCGAGGTAGGCCAAGACCCGAAGACCTACCAGACACAGACGGGCCACCACAACCCGAGTCAGGCACATAAAAACGTGAGGTGTGAGATTTAAACCCAAACAGAAGACACCATAAGCGGTAAGCCTGTTTCCCCACCATAAAACTTAATCAATCCCTGAATCCCAGATGGATAGGGACATGCCAATACGCATCCTTGAGGTCCAGGGAAATCATCCAAGTGCGCGGATTGAGAATGAGCCTGACCTGGGACAACATGGTCATCCGAAAGGAGGGGCAAGGAATCAACCAGTTCAGACGAGATAAATCCAGAATGAACCGAAGAGCTACACAGGCTCGTTTTGGAACTGGAAACAAGCAGGAAACCCACCTGAGAGGCAAGGGCATTTTGACAATGCCTAAACGAACCCAGTCCAAGATGACCCAACGGATGGATGAGGAAGAGACCTGGCCCGCCAGACCCGACCCCCCGAAGAGAGGAGGGACCACTCAATGCCACTGAAGGCTACAAAAACAACTCAAAAAAGTTGACAAATTGTGGGACGAGGTTCGGGCAGAAAGAGCCAGCCACCCCCTTCCCCTTGGCATATCAATGGGTCGACCCGCGAGAGGGCCAATGGAAACACCAAGAAGCCGACCTCCGGACAGAGGGAACACCGCGCCGACCTGACAAAGATTGCCTCAGCGAGCCCACAGACTCAGAAACTGGCATCAGAGGCCTACCCCGACCAACGAGGCCCAAGCCCTGGCACGACCTTTCGATGAGGGCCAGAATTGACCGCCCCGAAGAACCAACAAGTCCAAAATATGACATTTGTCACCCAAGTGACAGATATGTCACTTGGGTATCACATGTGTCACCTGGGTGATTAACAAACGTCACTTGGGTGAGTAACACAGGTGTCACTTGGGTGAGTAACACAGGTGTCACTTGGGTGAGTAACACAGGTGTCACTTGGGTGAGTAACACAGGTGTCACTTGGGTGAGTAACACAGGTGTCACTTGGGTGAGTAACACAGGTGTCACTTGGGTGAGCAACACAGGTGTCACTTGGGTAACAAGTGTCACTTGGGTGAGCAACACAGGTGTCACTTGGATAACACAGGTGTCACTTGGGTGAGCTGATACAAATATCAGCCACTTGGGCCAGCTAACATGGGTGTCAGTCACTTGTGTCAGCTAACATGGGTGTCAGTCACTTGGGCCAAGTAACATGGGTATCAGCCACTTGGGCCAAGTAACATGGGTGTCAGTCACTTTTGTCAGCTAACATGGGTGTCAGTCACTTGTGTCAGCTAACATGGGTGTCAGTCATTTGGGCCAAGTAACATGGGTATCAGCCACTTGGGCCAGCTAACATGGTTGTCAGCCACTTGGGCCAGCTAACATGGGTGTCAGTCACTTGGGTCAGCTAACATGGGTGTCAGTCACTTGGGTCAGCTAACATGGGTGTCAGTCACTTGTGTCAGCTAACATGGTGTGTCAGTCACTTGGGCCAGCTAACATGGTTGTCAGTCACTTGTGTCAGCTAACATGGGTGTCAGTCACTTGGGCCAGCTAACATGGTTGTCAGTCACTTGGGCCAGCTAACATGGTTGTCAGTCACTTGGGCCAGCTAACATGGGTGTCAGTCACTTGGGCCAGCTAACATGGTTGTCAGTCACTTGGGCCAGCTAACATGGGTGTCAGTCACTTGTGTCAGCTAACATGGGTGTCAGTCACTTGGGCCAGCTAACATGGTTGTCAGTCACTTGGACCAGCTAACATGGTTGTCAGTCACTTGGGCCAGCTAACATGGGTGTCAGTCACTTGGGCCAGCTAACATGGTTGTCAGTCACTTGGGCCAGCTAACATGGGTGTCAGTCACTTGGGCCAGCTAACATGGGTGTCAGTCACTTGGGCCAGCTAACATGGGTGTCAGTCACTTGTGTCAGCTAACATGGGTGTCAGCCACTTGGGCCAGCTAACATGGGTGTCAGTCACTTGGGCCAGCTAACATGGTTGTCAGTCACTTGTGTCAGCTAACATGGGTGTCAGTCACTTGGGCCAGCTAACATGGGTGTCAGTCACTTGTGTCAGCTAACATGAGTGTCAGCTAACATGAGTGTCAGCCACTTGGGCCAGCTAACATAGGCATCAGCCACTTGTGTCAGCTAACATGAGTGTCAGCTACTTGGGCTAGCTAACATGGGCATCAGCCACTTGTGTCAGCTAACATGAGTGTCAGCCACTTGGGTTAGCTAACATGGGCATCAGCCACTTGGGCTAGCTAACATGGGCATCAGCCACTTGTGTCAGCTAACATGAGTGTCAGCCACTTGTGTCAGCTAACATGGGCATCAGCCACTTGGGCTAGCTAACATGGGCATCAGCCACTTGTGTCAGCTAACATGAGTGTCAGCTAACATGAGTGTCAGCCACTTGGGCCAGCTAACATGGGCATCAGCCACTTGGGCCAGCTAACATGGGCATCAGCCACTTGTGTCAGCTAACATGAGTGTCAGCTAACATGAGTGTCAGCCACTTGGGTTAGCTAACATGGGCATCAGCCACTTGGGCCAGCTAACATGGGTGTCAGCCACTGTGTCAGCTAACATGAGTGTCAGCTAACATGGGCATCAGCCACTTGGGCCAGCTAACATGGGTGTCAGCCACTTGTGTCAGCTAACATGAGTGTCAGCCACTTGGGTTAGCTAACATGGGCATCAGCCACTTCGGCCAGCTAACATGGGTGTCAGCTAACATGAGTGTCAGCTAACATGGGCATCAGCCACTTGGGCCAGCTAACATGGGTGTCAGCCACTTGTGTCAGCTAACATGAGTGTCAGCCACTTGGGTTAGCAAACATGGGCATCAGCCACTTGGGCCAGCTAACATGGGTGTCAGCCACTTGTGTCAGCTAACATGGGCATCAGCCACTTGGGCCAGCTAACATGGGTGTCAGCCACTTGTGTCAGCTAACATGAGTGTCAGCCACTTGGGCCAGCTAACATAGGGTGTCAGTCACTTGGGAAAGCTAACACGAGTGTCAGTCACTTGAGCAAGGTAACATGAGTGTCTTTTACTTGAGCCAGGTAACACGAGTTTCAGTCACATATGCCAGCTGACATGAGTGTCAATCACTTGGGCTTGGTAACACGAGTGTCAGTCATTTGGGCCAGCTAACATGGGGTGTCAGTCACTTGGGCCAGCTAGCACAAGTGTCAACCACTGGGCCAGCTAGTATGAGTGTCAGGTATTGAGGCCTGTTAACACGAGTGTCTGTCACTTGAGCCAACTAACAAGAGTGTCAACCACTGGGCCAGCTAGCACAAGTGTCAACCACTGGGCCAGCTAGCACAAGTGTTAACCACTGGGCCAGCTAGCACGAGTGTCAACCTCTGGGCCAGATAGCATGAGTGTCAACCACTGGGCCAGCTAGCACGAGTGTCAACCACTGGGCCAGCTAGCACGAGTGTCAACCTCTGGGCCAGCTAGCATGAGTGTCAACCACTGGGCCAGCTAGCACGAGTGTCAACCACTGGGCCAGCTAGCAAGAGTGTCAACCTCTGGGCCAGATAGCATGAGTGTCAACCACTGGGCCAGCTAGCACGAGTGTCAACCACTGGGCCAGCTAGCACGAGTGTCAACCTCTGGGCCAGATAGCATGAGTGTCAACCACTGGGCCAGCTAGCACGAGTGTCAACCACTGGGCCAGCTAGCAAGAGTGTCAACCACTGGGCCAGCTAGCAAGAGTGTCAGGTATTTAGGCCTGTTAACACAAGTGTTTGTCACTTGAGCCAACTAACAAGGGAGAGTCAACCACTGGGCCAGCTAGCACGAGTGTCAACCACTGGGCCAGCTAGCACGAGTGTCAACCACTGGGCCAGCTAGCAAGAGTGTCAACCACTGGGCCAGCTAGCATGAGTGTCAACCACTGGGCCAGCTAGCACGAGTGTCAACCACTGGGCCAGCTAACTTGAGTGCTACATGTAAAAACTACCTGCAAAATTTCTTCACAGCTTTTGTTATTCTGTAATGTATATTGGAAGATAGGACTTTGTAATTTGGTTTTGATAATTATTTTGTAATTTTGTATAATTACAGACGATTCCGGAAATTTGAAGTCAGCTACTGCTTGGGATAGTCATGTATCGTTACCATGGATTAATTGGAATATGGGAGGAGTGAAGAGGGAACGCGTTGCCACCTTGACTCGACATCACCCACTTGGCCGTGCTCTGCTGCTGCTCTTCTTTCCTGGGACCATCACTCTCTATTATGGAGATGAGCTCGGCGGCCTCTCCCAAACCTCACAGGTATGTGACGTCTTACTGTAATGGATTTTTATAATTAATTTATCAGCTAAAAAATTTCTTGCAGAGGAAGACAAGGTATGAATAACAAAAAGATTTTAACCCTTATGCTACTATGGGCCTAATGGCCTTCAACACTGCCTGGCACAAAAAAAAATAATAAATAAATTTGCCTTATAAAGATTTTATTTGTGTTCCCTGACCACGGGGGGAAAAAAAATTGTAGGTGATGTATTTTGACTGCAATAGGGCGAGAAAGTCTGGCAAAATTGAGGAATTGACATGGTAATCGACGGAGGTGGTCAGCTCTGGGCTCTGGATATTATTACCTAATTATTTCAATGTCTCTGATTGATTTTTCTTAGTTTTTTGCACTAATATTATTCAGTAGTGTGTAGTGTGATATACAGTGGAACCTCGAGTGACGAGCGGCTCCATCTGCAAGCATTTCGAGTAACGAGTGAGCCACTCGCCGAAAATTTGTCCTGATCAACAAGCTTTCGCTCGATTAACGAGAAAACCACATGGTGCTTCCTAGCGTTTTCGCTTGTTCTCGCAAATTCTCGGACACCTCCGACAACAGTGTTGTTGTTGTATCGCGCAGGACAAGCATCCCTCTGCATATATTTGTGCTTTTCTTTGTTTTTTGTGTGGTTTTGTGACTATAATTTGTAACCCACGATGTCGCCAAAGAAGCTGCTTGCTGAAGATAGTGTTGTCAAGAGGAAGAAAGACACAATTACTGTAGATTTGAAGAAGGAAATCATAGCAATGCCGCCTCTTCCAGTGAGATCAGGGAGGTGTTGGGAATATTTGAAAAGGTGACCGCATTCTTGAAAAAGCATCACCCTGATAAAACATTGACAACACGGTGTGTGAACATGTTTACTAACAATTTGCTGTCTCATTTTAAGGACATCCTAAAACGAAGACAAAAGCAGTTGTCAATAGATACGTTCTTTGGAATAGAGTAAAGACGAGCAAGTGATGGTGAACCAAAACCCGGTCCCAGTGGGGTGAAATTCCCAAGAAAGAGAGCCTGACTGAGAGGTGGATTCTCCCTCCACACCATAACCCCTCTCCTCCATCCCACCTCCCCATCGTCTCCCCTCAAGCCAGCAACGACTCTTCATAAGGTTAAGTACAATTGGAAACAGTAAAACAAAACATTTATTATAATTACATTTACAGTATTATATTTACATTATAAAATATCATATTGATGTTTCTTTTGGAGGGAGGGGGGGGTGGAATGGATCAATTTTATTTCCTTTATTTTAAATGGGGAAATTTGTTTCGAAAGACGAGCGTTTCACATGACGAGCTCGGTGCCGGAACGATTTAAATTCGTTAACCGCAGCTCCATTGTATTTATATAATAAAATGTGTGAATCATTGCTATACTCAAAAGTATGATGTGCATATTAGTGATTCAATTACTGTATTATGTTCATAAAACAATAAACAAATAGTTTTGCTGTTATTATACTATACACAGGTTATATATAGGTATCTGCATGTTTTGTTTACCATAATGAACCACTAAGTTGGTATGGTGAGTCCAAAGAACGAGTGGCCTCCACCCACCAGCCAGCAGACACCACCTCCCTCCCTCCTTCACCAACACCTCCCTCACCAAATGGCTCCTCCCAACATTCTTCTTTTGCTGTTATTACACTATACTGTAGAAATTTGCTAATCCGGACTATATGGGAAAGACCCCCTTACCGGATGAGCAGGTTTTCCGGATTAACTGACTTTTCACCGGGGAAGTCCAAAAGTGAACATTTCCAAAAAGTTTGTACCACAAACAACATAATTGAATTTCCACACACTAATTAGTGTGTGGGGGCTGGGTGGGTGGTTATCTGCCTGGCTGGTAGGTGGGCAGGGCAAGTGGGTGGGCAGGCAGGTGGGTGGGTGGGCAGGCAGGCAGGGATAGGTTGCATCAATCAGGTTCAGGCAGACAGGTTTTTGATGAGTGGATGGCAGGCAGATGAGCTTGGTGGGTGGGAGGGCAGGGATAGGTGGGTTCAGGCAGGCAGGTGGGTGGACAGGCAGGGATAAGTGGCTTCAGGCAGGTTCAGGCAGGCAGGTTTTGATGGGTGGATGACAGGCAGATGGGCTTGGTGGGTGGGTGAACAGGTGGGTGGGTCAGCGAGCAGGTAAGTGGGTGGGTGGGCGAGCAGTCAGGTGGGTGGGTGGCCGAGCATGCGGGTGGTGGACGAGTAGGCAGGTGGGTGGGCGAGCAGGCAGGTGGATGAACAGGTGGGTGGGTGGGCAAGTAGGCAGGTGGGTGGGTGGGCAAGCAGGCAGGTAGGTGAACAGGTGGGTGGGCGAGCAAGCGGGCGGGTGGGCGATTAGGCAGGTGGGTGGCTGAGCAGGCAAGTGAGTGAACAGGTGGGTGGGGCGAGCAGGTGGGTAGGTGAGCAGGCAGGTGGGTGGGTGAACAGGTGGGTGGGCAAGTAGGCAGGTTAGTGAACATGTGGGTGGGTGGGCAAGCAGGCAGGTGGGTGGGCAAGCAGGCAGGTGGGTGGGTAAGCAGGCAGGTGGGTGAACAGGTGGGTAGATGGGTGAGCGGGCAGGTGGGTGAACAGGTGGATGGGTGGGCAAGACAACATTGGGGAATGCTTTACACGCTGCTATGACAGGTGTGTCCACTCACAGGATAAGTGCGCTGCCCAAATGAGATAAGTACTCTCCCCTCGGGTCAAAATTTAAAAAACACTGGACAGACAGATTACACGTCTCCTTCCTGTTCACCCCCCCCCCTACCTCACACAAGCCCATCCCAACTCACCCCCCCAGGAATGTCAACACATGGGTGTTGACACGCTGTACGATGACTAACATATGCGCTTTAACCGCCGTGCTGCGCCAAGTTTATCGTGAAATTCCCCCGGTGCGAATGAAATAATGTGTTCCCAAAAAATTCGTTTTTCTTCGTAAAATGATAAATTCCCTTCCCTGAACATGTCTATGTAAAAATAAATACCAAAGTCCACTTACTTTGGCTGTGGGGACGTGGACAAGATGCGCTGTGACATCATCAGGGCCTGGTCGCCAGTGCATGAATCTCTCAGACACGGTTGCGCGGGTCATTCAAGCACCAGGTGTTGCCACAAATATATTTTTAATTATTTGTTTTATGTATTTCCAATGCGGTTTTATTTTTTTTATCATATATGATGCATATTTGTGTCCTTTACAATATGTATACAGTAGAACGTTCATAATGTTCCATGGAACTGTGATACATGTGTCAGTAATGTGTCCACAATAAATGTTTATTGTCGCAATATTACCTGTTAAAAATTTACTAAGATTACAATATGTACAGTTTCACACACTACACAGTAACACACTGTATTACACACTCAATACTTCGGAAGTGAATAATAATCAACAAAGTAGTCCATGGTATACAGCGCGACTTCGCTCTCAGTGCACCAGGTACAGATAAATTTTCACTTCCTTTTTTCTTCATTCTGTGTGCTTGCAAATAACGCACTCACGTACACCCTTGTCTTTAGTACTTGTAGGTTGTATGTAGCCAAGCTTGTAAAGCATAAGGTAGTATTGAAAAGATTATAGGAAAAGATCAATTTGTAAGGTAGTCTTGAAAAGATTGCTTTGTATTGTCCCACACAGGAAAGATTCAGCTTACCTCAAAGAGTGTCCATCAGTCAGAAACAGATTCAGCTAGCAGCCTCAAAGAGTGTCCATCAGTTAGGAAGAGATTCAGATATTCTTGAAAATATCTATGGAAAACACTACCATGGAAGCCGCTAACACTGTTCATCTATGCTACTTGTATCAGATGCATCATTACTGAGCGCAGAAAAGGATTCATCTATGTATCATCTAAATAAATTGCAGATAGCATAGGATTGCAAGGGTGACTCTCAGAGCTACAACCGAATACGCTGGCTGTATAGTCCGCATAGTGCTGTATCACTTGCATCCGACCTTTGTGTTAGGTCCTTATTGCTCCTAGCTTCACCTATTATGACCTTATGTTCTTCACTAAGGTTTGAATTTTCACCAACAGAGCGTTATCTTTCAACACCGCTTCGAACAGTGTTTGGATCCAGAGGCGCGTTCACCCCCCATGGTTGCTCATTCAGTACTAAGCCAGCCAGCAGCCCTAGGGCATCTGGGAATTTTTTCCAAGATGGCTGCCTCTCACTGGAGGTCCTAAGAGTCCATTTCGTACACAACGACCTCGTACACATTTAGAATTGGTACTGAAAAAATCTCTCCAAAATAAGGGTCACTTACATCTGAATATAAAATGTGAACGTTTACCACTGAGAGATAAACAAGTGAAACACCCGGCCTAACACTTATTGTACACCACCAAGATGATGTCAGAAGATAGGATCTTCTGACCAAGATAGGTGGGGAAAGTGGTAGAGACCAAAACCATCAGAAATTTCAAAGTGTTATATAACAAAGAGTGCTGGGAAGACAGGACACCATGAGCATAGCTCTCATCCTGTAACTACACTTAGGTAATTTACCACCAGGGAAGGGAGGGAAGTAGTCGTCAGGGAGGGAGGGAGGATGGGAGGAAGCCAAGAAGGGAGGGAGGGAGGGAGGGAGCCAGGAAGGGAGACAGTCAGGGAGGGAGGGCCGTACTCAGGAAGGGAGGAAGCCAAGAAGGGAGGGAGGGAGCCAGGAAGGGAGTCAGTCAGGGAGGGAGGGCCGTACACAGGAAGGGAGGGCCGTACACAGGAAGGGAGGGCCGTACACAGGAAGGGAGGGCCGTATTCAGGAAGGAAGGGCCGTACTCAGGAAGGGAGGGATGGAGGGAGTCAGTCGGGAAAGAAGGGAGGAGTCAGGTCAGGGAGGGAGGGAGTCAGGGAGGGAGGGAGTCAGGAAGGGAGAGAGTCAGTCAGACAGGGCAGGAGGGAGAATGTGTATGTAGCATATGTGACTGGCATTAACCCCTCCCCCCCAATCAAGGGATGGCGACGGTTAGGTGTTGTAAGAGGTGTTGAATTAAATTGTTTTCTTATTGCCGTGGAGAGCTAGTTATGAATATTAAATAACACACTATAATATTTGAACAGTACAGTATTTGGTTGGCTATTTATTCATTTAAATAGTTACAAGAAAATAAAATGAGTTTTAACAGAGCTTAACCACTTAACTGCGCCAACCGAGAAAACTCTTTTGAT
>WNGS01113158.1:42010836-42027909 GCA_020271785.1 Procambarus virginalis
CACTTTCTATCTGAGGCAAGAGAGAGAGAATAATCAGTGGAAAAGCGCAACCAACAACAACTTGCGCAATTTATCAAGCGCAATTTATCAACCTACTAGTACTAGAACTCATAGACTTGTTTACCTTAAACCAAGCCATGCCTACTACTAGGTGGGTGTCTTGACCCTACGTTGTTCACAGCCATACTATCCTTTTCCATCTCTCATTTGTGAAGCTGAGCTCGGATAACTCCGTGTTACGACTCTGGGTTCTTTAGATGGAAACCAGAGGTCAAAATTGAGCTTATTAACGACAATATGGCAGGGCACGCATAGAGAGTTGAAGCTGTTTGTAATCTTCCCTGCCAGTCGTAAGATTAGTCTTGTCTCTCGAAGAGTATTTAAAGATTGAGCTTGGGGTTGATTATTAAATAATAAAATAGGCACCAACTATGTTTACTAATACTGTCTAATCATTTGTAAAGTAAACCTGAGTAAATTTAGTATCGGGCACCGGTATGATTAGTTGAACAGTCTGCCGGCAGCATAGCTTTCGGAGAGGGAGACAGAGACTCGCGTCCTTCTCAGCTGACTGGTTGTGGTGGAAGGAAGTGCCTCTCCCTCCTCTTATTTATTTATTTCTGTATCTTCGTCTGGTTAAGTTTTCTTTGCTATTTTTATGGTTATATTGTGGCATACCTATCGTTCTATGTGTAGAGTAGTATACCTGGGGTGTAGTAAGTATATTAAAAGTTTTTATCTTACCTGCTAGGCTAACTGGGGTCCCAGTGTACCACGTGGTCCCCTACCCTAAGCTGACTCCAGTGTGTTATAGTAGAGCTTTACCCTAGCTTGTTCCAGTGTAAACCTTGTATCCTGCTTATGTGGACCAAGGCTTTTAACGTAAGATTGTGTGGTAAAGTTAGTATTAAATTGTTATTGGTGTGATTGTGTATGGGGGGTGTTAAGGGGTTAATAAATAAGTAAGTTTGAACAGAGTATCCCTTGTTCCTGTGTGGGAGTACAATAATCTATTCCTAGACTAACCAGGTTTAGTAGCAAGCATTTATTATTGTGGATATTTTACTTTGGGGGCGGGCCTTTTGTTTCTCCCATATCTTGATACCTCTAGTCTACTTACCCTTACCCCTTAATAGTACCAGTTCCCCATAGCAAGCCCACTATTGTTCATAACAAGTGGGGCCTGTCCGGGAGGAACGTTATTATTGTAAAAAATTAGATTTTTGAGTGCCAAAACTAAAAATTCTTGTTTCCGCAGAACGGTTGTGGGCTAGCCTAGGGTCCAGCTCATCTGGCGTAGAACATTCTTTGCACTGACTGGACACCCAGCTGGATCTCTTCACGATTAAGGTTAGTGTGGCCTTGTGTTAGGGGCCGTGCAAATTTTTGTTTTTCCAATTTTTTAATTTTTAATTTTTCTGTGGCTAGGAGCTAAAATTTTAGTCATGTCATCTGAAATGCAGAGACTGGCAATGAACCCTTCAGTGATAGAGATAAAGAAGCTCAACAAAGCAAATTTAATATTGTTAGGCAAGGAATTTGGCCTAGAATTAAATGACGCAGATAGAAAGTGGATTTTGATGAATGAAATTTTACGGCATTGTATAGACCAAGAACTAGTGCCAAGTGATACAATTTATGCGAACCCAATTCAGGGGAAAGTGCAGTGAGTAGAATATAGAATTAGAATTAACACTAGCCAAGTTAAGACTGGCAGAGCAAGAGGCCAGAGTAGCAGAACAAAATGCTAAAGTGGAAGAGCAAAGGCTCAAAAATGAGGCGGCAAGAATGGTACCACCACCTACTGGGGACTCGAACTCCAGACATTCCGATAAAAAACACAACTTGCCTGAATTTTCAGTCAGACCCTGAAAGATTTTTTAACCATTTTCAGAGACTAGCCATGTCCATGAACTGGCCAAGGGAAGAGTGGGTGAAAATCTTGCAGGGGCGGCTTAGGGGTAAAGCACAAGATATTTTTATTAATATGCCTGACGACGAGTGTTTTGTATATGATGAAGTCAGGGAAAGAATTTTGAGGGCGTACGAAATTACTCCTGAAGCTCACCGCCAAACTTATCGCAACCTTAGGCCCACTCACAACCAACCGTTCACTGAATTTGCCAATGAGCAAATTAGATTGTTTGATAAATGGATTCGCTCGGCTAAAGCCGAAACATACCAGGCACTCAGAAATGTAGTCTTAGTAGAACACTTTATAGATAGTATGCCAGAATATATTTCGCAATACCTTAGAGGTAGGGTAGAGTTAAATTCTAAAATAGGGGACTTGGCCAAGATGGCAGAAAACTACCAGTTGGCGGGCAAAGGCCCAATAAAAATATTTTACCCCACAGAGTAACAAACTTATACCCACAGCCAGTCCAGACCAGCTCATTCTAAACCTTCACCTAATGCACCTTCTGTTTCAGACATAACTAACCCTGTTAAATTGTCTACCCCCACGACACTAAAAAGTGAACCGAAGGGTAATTCGGTTAGTAATGTCTCTTCTCCCCGACGTTTCTGTGGTCATTGTAAAAGTTCAACCCCAATATTAGCCGTTGTTGGCAACTGTACCCGGAAAAAAGACCCAATGCTCTCGTTGTGACACAGGGCTTGAGGCCTTCTGAAGGGTTAGGGAGTAAGACTTCCAACCCACAGGGTTGGACCTGCTTACCCCATTCTTATCGAAAGGGAGACTACTTTGTCTGAGGGTTCTTCCTGGAGGGACGTGGTGATCTTCCGAGACACCGGTGCCATCCAGACTTTAATTTTAGAGAGTGCTTTGCAAGGTGCCATACTCTCGACACTGGAGAGGTGGTACTGGTCGAGGGTGTCACTAGTGATACTCGAGCAGTACCCCTCCGTAAGGTTACCCTGGAATCTGATTTCCACAAGGGTATTTGTACAGTCGGAGTCACTTCGTACCTACCTTTCCCTAATGTTGATGTAATATGGGTAATGATTTAGCCGGGGATAAGGTAGGGGACTCCAGACTGCCTGTTATGTTGCCTACCCCAAAGTTTGCCTGGATTCACCCACCGCAGAGGATAATGTTGTGTACCCTGGAATCTGTTTCCAAAATAAAATCCACCCGTCAACCGTTAAGAGCTCATCCCCCAGGGACTGTGCTTGCTCCAGTACTTTTTCTCATCCTTATATCGACATAGACAAGAACACAACCTATAGCACTGTATCATCCTTTGCAGATGACACTAGGATCTTCATGAGAGTAGGCAACATAGAGGACACGGCGAACCTCCAGTCAGATGTAGATCAGGTCTTTCTATGGCTACAGAAAATAATATGGTGTTTAACGAAGACAAGTTCCAGCTCATGCGCTATGGAAAAATGAAAATATAAAAACTGAAACCACGTACAAAACTCAGGCAAATCATAACATAGAACGAAAAGCAATGTAAGGATCTCTGTGTACTCATGTCGGAAGACCTTACCTTTAAAGAACACAATAAGTAGCCGTCACAACTGCAAGAAAAATGACAGGTTGGATAACAAGAACTTTTCACACTAGAGATGCTATACCGATGATGACACTTTTCAAAACGCTTGTGCTCTCTAGAGTGGAGTACTGCTGCACAATGACAGCCCCTTTCACTGCGGGTGAAATTGCTGACCTGGAGAGCGTGCAGAGATCCTTTACTGCTAGAATCCACTCGGTAAAACATCTAAACTATTGGGACCGACTAAAGAGCCTAAATCTGTATTCCCTTGAGCGCAGGCGGGAGAGATACATAATAATTTACACGTGGAAAATATTAGAGGGGCTGGTCCCAAACCTGCACACAGAATAACATCACATGAGACCAGAAGACATGGCAGGATGTGCAGAATACCCCCGTTGAAAAGCAGAGGTGCAACTGGTACTCTGAGAGAGAACTCTATCAACATCAGAGGCCCGAGACTGTTCAACACGCTTCCACTACACATAAGGGACATAACTGGCAAACCCCTCACAGTGTTCAAGAGAGAACTGGATAAGCACCTCCAAAGGATACCTGATCAACCAGGCTGTGACTCATACGTCAGGCTGCGAGCAGCCGCGTCCAACAGCCTGGTTGATCAGTCCAGCAACCAGGAGGCCTGGTCGATGACCGGGCCGCGGGACGATAAGCCCCGGAAGCACCTCAAGGTATCCTCAAGGTAAGTACCCTGCGTGCGTGGTTACTATTCTATGGACTAAATGGTAGGGCAGCCCTGTGCTTGCCACGGTGTAATCCCAGGGACACGAGGGACCTTCCGATGGTAAAGCCCAGTGGACCTTGGGCACATCAGGCCTACCGATGACGGGCCGAGGCATTGTGAGACCTGCCACCACCGCCTACCGAGAGTAGTGGGAGGTGGAGGAGAACACTGTTGAGCCTCGGCCAATGACATCTGACCAAGGCCTGGACGCCTCCTTGAGTGAGTTACAGAAAGCTGACCCCAGTCTTGCAGATTGTCACGAGACAGCCGTCTCTAGGAGAAATTGTAGACGCAGCAACTGGGTACTACTACAATGATCGGATTTTGATGAGAAAATGGAGACCTCAGAGTGCTCCCTTGTCAATGAGTGGGAGGTAGTCCACCAGGTTATGTTGCCGACCTGCTATAGAGAAGAGTTTTTGTCAGCTGCCCATGATGATCCTATGGGGGGACATCAAGGCATTAATATTACTATCACAAAATCTGCAAGTATTTTTTCTGGCCCAAGCTGAAAAGCGATGTGGCAAAATTTTGTAATGCATGTATTGCTTGTCAACTTGTTGGGAAACCAAACCAGACTCCACCTAAAGCTCCTCTAAGCCTATTGTCGTGCCGGAGGAACCATTTTCTCATGTGGTAATGGACTGTGTTGGTCCATTACCTAGACTAAGTCTGGTAATATTTACCTAATTACGATGATGTGTATCACGACTCGTTACCCAGAGGCTTTTGCTGTAAGGAACATCCGAGCAAAGACTGTTGTTGCTCGTATGTTGCAATTTTTTTCCCACTTTTGGACTGCCTCGGGTTGTGCGACTGACAATGGTACTAACTTTAAGTCTGATATTTTTGACAATTTGTAAGGACCATGGAATAACCATAAGGTTTCCAGCCCATACCATCCACAGAGTCAGGGGGTCATTGAAAGGTTCCATCTAACTCTGAAGCGATGTTGAAGACATCGTGCGAGAGTTCCCATACCTTCTGGGACGAGAACTTGCCTTATGTTTTGTTTGCTGCTAGGGAGGGGTTGCAAAGTTCACTGGGTGTTCTCCTTTTGAGAGTTAGTCTTTGGCCATAAATTCGTGGACCCTTGCAAATGTTACAGGAGAATCTGTTAGGGACGTAACGTTAACCGAAGGTTCGGCTTTCTTTGCGCAACACCACCAGAGCTCAAGGACTGCAAGGCTGCGGCACTAAAGTATCTTGGGAAGGCCCAAGAGAATATGAAAGAACGGAACGATGCCAAGGCTAAGTTGCGGTATTTCAGCCCGGTGACCCTGTCCTGGTACTAAAGCCTCGACTGGGGAGCACTATGTCCCACAAGTACGAGGGCCCCTACATTGTGACAGAGAAGACTGGGGACCTCACGTACAAAGTGAGACACTCTGATAAGCGTAAACAGGTAATGCTCGTACACGTGAATCGGCTGAAGAAGTTCCAGGGCCCCAGCCCATTGCCAACCAATTTTCCATTTCCAGGAGGGAGGGGANAATACCCTTGTGAAAATCAAATTCCAGGGTAACCTTACGGAGGGGTACTGCTCGAGTATCACTAGTGACACCCTCGACCAGTACCACCTCTCCAGTGTCGAGAGTATTGGCACCTTGCAAAGCACTCTCTAAAATTAAAGTCTGGATGGCACCGGTGTCTCGGAAGATCACCACGTCCCTCCAGGAAGAACCCTCAGACAAAAGTCCACCAGGTTATGTATCTTGTATCGTGATCCCTCTGCATCTCTATGCACACTGATATTGATCCTGATCAAAATCTTCTGTCTCATATCTACACCAACCAGCACATTGATCATCATTATTGCAAGTATTTCACAGCACACCAGGCTAAAAACAAACTCCAAAATAACACCAGTTTATCAGTTTACAACCAAAATGTTAGATCACTTGGTAAACATTTTGACGATATAAATGCATTACTCACAGTACTAGGTACTAATTATCGTTCATTATTTTAACAGAAACTTGGCTAAATAAAAACTATACCCAACTCTACAACTTAGCTGGTTATAAAGCCATTCATAACTGTAGGCCAAATAAAAAAGGTGGTGGCACAGCTATATATTACCGAGATACATTTATCTGCAACAGTATTATTAGTGACAGAGATGACTACTGTGAATATACTTTTGCTCAGTTTACAATTAAATCCCTTAAATCCTCATTGACTATTGGAGCCATCTATAGATTTCCCAATACTAACATAGCTTCTTTCTCAGACAACCTAAGTAATCTTATTATAAACAACAATCTCAACAAAAACCACATCATTCTGGGAGGAGACTTTAATATTGACCTGGGTCAACAAAATTGCTCTCAAGTTGACTATTTCCTTAACAGCATGAACTCCTGTATGCTAATCCCCACAATCACCAAACCTACCCGAGTCACTCAAACATCAGCCACTACCTTGGACCACATATGGACAAACATAACAGCTCCCCTTGTATCTGGTATAATCTACGACAGAACAACTGACCACTATCCTACCTTTCTCATAGCGAACATGGACATAACACCACCAAAAAGCAAGAAACTTTCATTTAGGCTACACAGTGAATCAGCTTTGGCAATCTTACAATGCATTTCACAATATTAACTGGGATTCTGAATTCAATAATACCCAGGATATAAATTCATTAGCTAACCTCTTCCTCTCCAAAACTCTAAGCCTCTACAACCTTCATTGTCCCCTTCTTACCAAGCAAGTAACTGACAAAAGATTAAACAATCCATGGCTCACAAGCGGCATTCTCAATTCAATCAACAAGAAACATGAATATGAAAAGAAACTTAGGATTGGCCTAGTTTCAAAGGAAGTAGCTAAAAGGTACTCATCAATGCTTACCAGTATCATAAAAAGGCAAAACTTGCATATTATGTGAATAGATTCAATGAAGCAAAAGGCAACATGAAAAGCACTTGGAAAACCATCTCTAGTATCCTAGGAACTAAACAACACTCACATAACCAAATAAAACTCTACAAGGATGGGGATATACCGTCAACTGATTTAGAAATGGCAAATGAATTTAATAGTTTCTTTTCATCGGTTGGTGCTAATCTTGCCAGTAAAATCCCACAGACTCAGACACATATTAACACATATCTCTCAGGCAGCTATCCAAACTCTCTACTCCTTTCACCAATCAGCCCGGCAGATGTTGTGTCCATCATACACTCTCTAAAAACAAAGGCAGGGAACACCAGTGAAATTCCGTCCATTGTATACAAGAGAGCCTCCCATGCCCTTGCCCCACCCATAGCCCTACTGTTCAACAAATCTATAGAGTGTCACACCTTCCCTGATATCCTCAAAAAAGCAAGAGTAACGCCAGTCCATAAAGGAGGCAATCCGGCGGACATAAACAATTATAGACCAATATCAAATCTACCCATTCTATCAAAAATATTTGAAAAAATTATTTACAAACAGCTCTATTCCTACCTCGTAAAATTCGACATACTCAGCCCCTGCCAGTTTGGCTTCAGGTCCCAAAAGAGCACCAACGATGCAATCATTAGTCTCCTTGACGTAATCTACTCAGCACTTGACAAAAATGAGTTTCCGATTGGACTCTTCATTGACCTAAGAAAAGCCTTTGATACTGTTAATCACAACTACCTCTTACTTAAACTCCAGCATTATGGAATCCGAGGCCTTGCCCTTGACTACATCCGATCCTATCTTAGTGACAGACACCAATATGTAACTATCAATGAAACAACTTCTTCCACTCTACCAACTACCGTTGGAGTGCCACAGGGCAGTATCTTAGGACCTCTTCTATTTCTTATATATATAAACGATCTGCCTAATGTCTCTAATATTCTCAAACCTATATTGTTTGCTGACGATACTACTCTTATCTATTCAGACCTCAACCCACATACACTAAATAATGTTGTGAATAATGAATTAAAAAAAGTCCACTTATGGATGTCAACTAACAAACTAACAATAAACATCGAAAAGACTTACTACATCTTATTTGGAAGCAAACCATCAAATGCAATTCAGCTACAGATAGATAACATTAACATCAGTAATAAAAATGATGGCAAGTTTCTTGGCCTATTCCTAGACAAGAGACTCAACTTCAGCACCCACATTCAACACATAACTAAGAAAGTCTCTAAGACAGTTGGTATACTCTCCAAAATCAGATATTATGTTCCTAACTCTGCTCTCCTCTCTCTCTATTATGCAAGAGTTTTACATTCTTGTAAAGCCACTAGTACGCGTAGCGTTTCGGGCAGGTCCTTAACCCTAATTTCCCCGGAATACGACCCCGCCGAATCGTTTAACAACCAGGTACCCATTCACTGCTGGGTGAACAGAGGCTACAGTTAATGATTGGCGCCCGGTCAATCCTCCCCGGCCAGGATTCGAACCCAGGCCAAAGCGCTTGCGAAACGCCAAGCGAGTGTCTTACCACTGTGCCACGGGGACTGCTATGCTCTAATCTACCCCTATCTTAATTATGGTATCTGTGCATGGAGGTCTACCACTGCAAACCACCTTAAGCCCATCATCACCCAGCAAAAATCTGCTATCAGAATAATAACTAACTCTGCTTTCAGACAACACTCAGCTCCCTTGTTTAAATCCCTAAACTTGCTAAATATTAACTCCCTCCACACATTCTCTTGTGTCAACTACGTCTACAAAACCCTGTTCTTAAATGCAAACCATGCTCTGAAACTCTCTCTGGACAGATGTAATAGGACCCATTATCACCACACCAGAAATAAATATCTCTTTGATATCCCCGGGGTCAAACTTAATCTGTGTAAACACTCTATGCAAATTAAGGGACCTAGTCTATGGAACTCACTCCCTAGTGAATTGAAAAACTGTAAAACTTTTGCCTTATTTAAAAACAAAACCAAAAAGTACTTAATTTCATCTTCTTAGTTTCCTACACTGAGCTTTATTTTTTGCTCTGTATCTAGTGTTACCCAATCTCCTAATTCTTATGTATTTAACCCAAACAACCTTATCATTGTGTTCATTGCTGTCTTCCTTTATGTGCTAGCCATTTGCTGTATTGTGCCTACCAAATTTTGTCAACTACCATTCAAGCTTTCATTGCAATCAATCTTAGCTACCTAAGTGCTTTATTATACTGTACCTACAATTTTCTCTCATCTTTTTTTTTTCTTTTTTTCTTTTCTTGCCATGTAACTGTTATCATTTCTTTTTTATAATTTTTGCTAGTATTTACCTACTAAAAATTTTCTTAGATTAAGGACCTGCCCGAAACGCTGCGCGTACTAGTGGCTTTACAAGATTGTAATTACCATATTATATATTCTCACATTCCCAATGTACCTTCTTGCATATGAATAAATAATAATAAAAATAAATAAATAAAGTAGTCTCCCTTTTGATAAGAATGGGGTAAGCAGGTCCAACCACTGTGGGTTGGATGTCTTACTCCCTAACACTTCAGAAGGCCTCAAGCCCTGTGTCACAACGAGAGCATTGGGTCTTTTTTCCGGGTACAGTTGCCAACAACGGCTAATATTGTGGGTTGAACTTTTACAGTGACCACAGAAACGTCGGGGAGAAGAGACATTACTAACCAAATTACCCTTCGGTTCACTCTTTAGTGTCGTGGGGCTAGACAATTTAACAGGGTTAGTTCTGTCTGAAACAGAAGGTGCATTAGGTAAAGGTTTAAAATGAGCTGGTCTGGACTGGCTGTGGGTATAAGTTTTGTTACTCTGTGGGGTAAAATTATTTTTATTGGGCCTTTTGCCCGCCAACTGGTAGTTTTCTGCCATCTTGGCCAAGTCCCCTATTTTAGAATTTAACTCTACCCTCCCTGGAAACACAAACCGAAACTGTCTCTATTTTCTGCTTGTTACAACTTGTAATAAAGTTGTTACATCTTGGCTTAACGTGTTTATGACGTATTAGAACGTTGTTACAACTTGTTATATTAGTTGTTATAACTGGTTAGGAGGTGTTAAAACTTGTTCGAACGTTGTACCAACGTCTTAGTTTCGGTGTGTGTTTGGCGGGCTACCTCTTAGGTATTGCGTGATGCATTCTGGCATACTATCTATAAATTGTTCGACTAAGACTAAATTCCTGAGTGCCTCGTATGTTTCGGCTTTAGCCGAGCGAATCCATTTATCAAACAATCTACTTTGCTCATTGGCAAATTCAGTGAATGGTTGGTTGTGAGTAGGCCTAAGGTTGCGATAAGTTTGGCGGTGAGCTTCAGGAGTAATTTCGTACTCCCTCAAAATTCTTTCCCTGACTTCATCATATACAAAACACTCGTCGTCAGGCATATTAATAAAAATATCTTGTGCTTTACTCCTAAGCTGCCCCTGCAAGATTTTCACCCACTCTTCCCTTGGCCAGTTCATGGACATGGCTAGTCTCTGAAAATGGTTGAAAAATCTTTCAGGGTCTGACTCTGAAAATTCAGGTAAGTTGTGTTTTTTATCAGAATGTCTGGAGTTCGAGTCCCCAGTAGGTGGTGGTACCATTCTTGCTGCCTCATTTTTGAGCCTTTGCTCTTCCACTTTAGCATTTTGTTCTGCTACTCTGGCCTCTTGCTCTGCCAGTCTTAACTTGGCTAGTGTTAATTCTAATTCTATATTTCTACTAGCTGCACTTTCCCCTGAATTGGGCTCGCATAAAATTGTATCACTTGGCACTAGTTCTTGGTCTATACAATGCCGTAAAATTTCATTCATCAAAGTCCACTTTCTATCTGCGTCATTTAATTCTAGGCCAAATTCCTTGCCTAACAATATTAAATTTGCTTTGTTGAGCTTCTTTATCTCTATCACTGAAGGGTTCATTGCCAGTCTCTGCATTTCAGATGACATCACTAAAAATTTTAGCTCCTAGCCACAGAAAAAATAAAAAAAAATTAAAAATTGGAAAAAACAAAAATTTGCACGGCCCCTAACACAAGGCCACACTAACCTTAATCGTGAAGAGATCCAGCTGGTTGTCCAGTCAGTGCAAAGAATGTCCTACGCCAGATGAGCTGGACCCGAGGCTAGCCCACAACCGTTCTGCGGAAACAAGAATTTTTAGTTTTGGCACTCAAAAATCTAATTTTTTACAATAATAACGTTCCTCCCGGACAGGCCAACCACTTGTTATGAAAGGTTGTGGGCTTGCTATGGGGAACTGGTACTATTAAGGGGTAAGGGTAAGTGGAATACAGAGGTATCAAAATATGGGAGAACTAGAAGGCCCAGCCCCCAAAATAAAATATCCACAGTAATAAATACTTGCTACTACACCCCGTAAATCTAGAGATAGATCATTGTACTCCCACACAGGAAAAAGGGATACTCTGTTCAACTTACTTATTTATTAACCCCTTAACAACCCCCCATACACACTCACACCAATAACAATATAATACTAACTTTACCACACAATCTTACGTTAAAGCCTTGGTCCACATAGGCAGGATACAAGGTTTTACACTGAAAACAAGCTAGGGTAAAGCTCTACTATAAAACACTTGAAGATAGAGTCAGCTTAGGGTAGGCGGACCACGTGGTTCCACTGAGACCCCCTTTGGAATAACTAGTACAATAACACTTTAAAACACTTACTACACCCCAGGTATACTACTCTACAAATAGAACAAGGGTATGCCAGATATATTACCAAAATGAGTAATGGAGTACTTAACCAAACTAAGACAGAAATTATGAATTAAGAGGAAGGAGGAGCACGTCCCAACACCACAGTCAGCCAGCAGAGAAGGACGCGCGAGTCTCTCGTCTCCCTCTCCGAAAGCTATGCTGCCGGCAGACTGTTCAACTAATCATACCGGTGCCCGATACTAAGTTTACTCAGGTTTACTTTACAATTGATTAGACAGTATTAGTAAACATAGTTGGTGCCTATTTTATTATTTAATAATCAACCCCAAACTCAATCTTTAAATACTCTTTGAGAAACAAGAATAGTCTTACGACTGGCAGGGAAGATACGACATATGCAGCTCGCGAAGCGTGTTTACTATATGGTAGCTCAATAAGCTCAAATTTTGACCTCTGGTTTCCATCTAAAGAACCCAGAGTCGTAACACTCCCTCCTTGGCAAGTGACACCTTGACCTCCTTGACACTCCATCAGCAAGAACTCCTTTTTTAGGAGGAGATCTTTTCAACCTTCAAACGTGTTTATATTAGTAGAGTGCAGCCATTTTTCGAATAGTCCTACCTTCTTCCTAAGAATATGAACATAGGACTGGGGAGGTGAGCGTCCTAAGTTCCTAAATTGTTGCCTATGAGTCTCGAGGGGTTAATTCATAACTATTTAAGATGGTTTGCTTCATGAAAGAGTAATTAAAACACACTGCTCTACTGGCAACGATGCGAAAATTTCCTGGGCTTTTCCGGTGAGTCTACTTTGAAATCTAGCTGCCCACTGATTCTCGAGCCACGCCAGACTGGTTGCTACTTTCTCAAAATGGTTAAAAAATAAATCAGGGTCTGACTCAGTAAAAGTAGGTAACGTTACTTCCTTATTTAAATTAGCAAGAGTTAGGGACTGCACGAGGTCCTCCTGAAGATTCCCCCGGCACCTATTCTACTTTGCTCTGTGGCACGTTCATCGGCCGCCATCTTAAGTTGGATTTCCAATTGTTTGGTCTGCTCCTGTTGCAGTTCCAAATCTAACTAGCACTGTTTATGTTGTTATTGTTATAGATTCAGCTACTCGGAACAAGTTCCAAGTAGCACGGGCTATGGTGAGCCCGTAACTTACCTGGCACAGGAGCGGGGCAAGTAGCACCGGCTATGGTGAGCCCGTAGTGGACTTGGGCTGTTTATGAGCTGCCTCTACTTTAAAGTTTTCTAATTCCAAACGTTAAAGAGCCAAAACATCCTCAGGACCTGCCTCTAGCTCCCCCAAGGCCTCCTGGTCTAAATACTCCTCCACCACCAACCTTTCTACAATGGTAGTTACCAGGTGCCTTTTCAGCAAGTTGGGGGTTAAGGGTTAAGTCCACTTTCTCCCTAATCGCGACGAGAGCGGCCTTCTTAAGACCTTGAAGTCCCTGAACTGAGGGAGACTCAAAAAAGTCGGCTACTAGGGCTTCCATAATGAGGGATATAACAAAAAATGGGGCTCACTAATCACTGGGCACTCACAGCACTGTGCTTAAAAAAATTCACTAATAATAATTCAAAACATAAACTAGCATGGCCAACCTGGCACAAGCTGATGACATGTACCTTAATCTAGAAGTGTTGAGTAAGCAGTCAGACCCTTCGCTCACAATATTTTTCTCCCAAAGTACGAAAATATCAACAGTCACTAGGCTCCAAAATCAGTATCATACCTAAAACAGCAATGAATTAGTAGGGTTCAAGAAAGTGTAAATCAATTTAAATATTATGACTGTTAGCTCAATACATTCCCTAAAACTCGGTAAGAGTCTAATAACGCTAGCAAGTGTTCAATAAAATGAATAAACAGATGCCACAATAACAAATTCATTCATTGCTAAAAAAAGAAGTTTTATACAGGTAACAATTATAGACACTCAATAATTAACATTGACTTTTTAATAAATCATTTTTAAATTTAAAAAAAAAATGATTAAATAAATGCAGACTCTTATACACTCCCAGGCACTAAGTACAAGACAATGTATAAGAGGTCCTGTCACGGTCGCCAAAATATGCCATGAGCCCCGTCTAATAATGCTCGAGAATAGAACAGAATCCCATTAATCTCCCCCCCCCCACTCCATACATATGGCATAGAACGAGTATAAGGAAAGTTGGAATCGTCTAAACTCTAATTTATTTACAAGGCTGGACACACAAGACAAGTTAATTATACCACGTGGCTCGCTCTGAAGGACACAGAGATACGGGTAAGGAATTATCTATTAATGAAAATATACAAGTTCTATGCACTGGAACGGACAATGAAATAGGCTTCTTCTTGAGGTTATCTTGAGATGATTTCGGGGCTTTAGTGTCCCCGCGGCCCGGTCCTCGACCAGGCTTCCACCCCCAGGAAGCAGCTCGTGACAGCTGACTAACACCCAGGTACCTATTTTACTGCTAGGTAACAGGGGCATAGGGTGAAAAAAACTTTGCCAAATGTTTCTCGCCGGCACCTGGGATCGAACCCAGAACCATAGGATCACAACTCCAGCGTGCTGTCCGCTCAGCCGACCGGCTCCCAGCTTACACTATACACTAACATAAATCACTTTAAACTTATCCTACTTGCACAAACAAGAACTTAACCTAATAGCCAATATGGCTGCACTGATTAGACCACTATCCTCGATCTTGTCAGCTAAGTGAATGAGAGGGAGGTCTGTTGTTGTTGTTGTTGTCGTTTTAGATTCAGCTACTCAGAACAATAAGTTCCAGTAGCACGTGCTATGGTGAGCCCGTAAGTGGAGGCTCTTTAGAGCCATTATCTGTATCAGTGGCTGATACTAGAGATCTGGCGATGGATGGGGGTCTTCATGATGATTTTCAGCCTAGAGGGCTGGCTATACCTGTTATGCAGCTGGTGGGATTAGTGTAGACCTCTGGGTTTTCCGTTTTTTCTATGCCTGCGACTTTGGCTGAGCAGTGCTGTCGCTGGAGTTTGGTGACGTGGCCTCCATGAAGAAGTCTTGAACCGTGTAGGTGTCGTATTTGTGATGCGGCGCTGGAACTCCTACTATGATTTCCTCGTCTGAGGAGTCTGTAACCTCCGTAGTGGGCGTTTTTGTCTTTCGCCTCGCAGCCTTAGGTAGGCTTAGGTGTCGTTGATTGGTCGTTGTAGCTATTTCAGGAGCGCTGGTGGTGCTGTTATCGTTTGTAGACAGCACGTCTGCTAGCGCGGCTGCCGAGATAGTGATGGTAGGAGTGTTGGGAGCTGGAGAAGGAATTACCTCTGTTTGTGTCGCCCGGGTCATAGGCGATTCTGGAGTCGGTGTTGAAGTTGTCCTAATGGTCGTCCTGGTGGTAGTCTCCGGAGTGGTAGAGGAGGCAGTGAGATTTACGCCAGTGGCTATGATGGGGGCCAGGCCATTGTCTATGTATAATGCGTTTAGTTCACTAACAAAGCGCTGGTTGTCTGGTCCTGCAAGCCTTTCTGCTAGTCTAATAAGACCAGGGATAATGCCTGCACGTGATGCTGGGGGCTGTAAAAGAGCCTGTGGGACCTTGGGTCCCCAATGAGAAGGCTGTGTCGCCTGCTGGGAGGAGCCACATGTTGGTAAGACCGGAAAGTCTTCTGGTCGATTAGTGAGAGCTAAGGTGGTGGGTTGAACACTTGGAGCTCTGGTCGAGGAGGTAGAAGGGTTGTTTCTCTTGGCTTCAACCTGGGCCTTGATGCTTTCCTGTCTGCGAGAGCAGCGGTAGGAAATAGCGGGGTGATTGCTATCACAGAGCAAGCAGCGATGGACTGTTGCCTAGCATATGGAGTAGTGATTGTCCAGTGCGCATAGGCTGCACTTCTGGACAGGGTGCTGACACTTATTGGTCGGGTGGGAGAGCTCGTAGCACTTAAAGCACTGCTGGATCTCATGGTATCGTTCCTTTTTTATTTGGTGGGGTGGAATTTTTAAGCTGAAGCAGTAGAATCCTTGTGTGGCAGAATCCTTGTATGGTGGTGAACGTAATCTTCATTGATGTTTTGTCGGTGTTGCAGAACTCTAGGTTGAATACAGCCAGGTTTGGATTTTTGTCCTCGATATTGTCCTTGATATGATGTTGAGGTCGGTCAGAGATCCACTGGCTGGTCCTGCTGGTAAAAACAGTTCTTCCGGCCAGGAACTAACGTGGGAAGTAAGGATGTAGGTGGTGCTCTTTACAAAGAATGGCATCGTTAGTCAGGAGTTTTTCTAGCTCCTCTTCCCATGAAAAGAAGAGCACGGTATCTTCACCTTCCTGACTAATGTCAGCGGGTTCGAGGCCAGTAACGTCCTTCAGAGCAAAGTCCCAAGAGCAAAACGTGATTGGCAGAAGAAGAGCCAATGATTTTTGTTAGATAGGTTTTGTGAAAAGATTAGGGATAGTGCATTTAGTTACATCAAGTCAGAGTATAGGATGCTTTGTTTCAGATGGATTGGGTAATTGCTGGACTGTCAACCTGACAGTCAAATGCTGGGATCCGCATTTTTTTTATGTTTATTGTGATGCAATCTGCTGATTGAATTGATTTTAGGAAGGGTAGACTTTTTTGAGGCATTGTTTAAAATTTTGTTATTATAAAGTAATGGATTTGAATAAGAAACATTGTGGTTACTTAGTAAAAACAATGTTTCCTAAATACGTAGGCGAGGGGGTTGTAACAAGCTAAGTTACTTTAGAGGCTTATAGACCTTGAATTATATGATTTACATAGTAGCTGTGGATATAAATGATATACCTGGTATTGTATACTCGGATAATCTACATGCAGGCGATGAGTCACATAACGTGGCTAAAGTATGTTGACCAGACCGTCGAAACGTCGTCGTCCCTTCACCTTCTAGTGTGTGGGTTTGGTCAACATACTCGGATAATCTAGTTGGTTGAGTCAAGGGAACGTTTACTTGGATTTCAACAAGAGTTTTCCCCAAAAGATTAGCTGGGGGAAAGGAGGGGGATCAATCAACATTGTCACATGTCTCCTGTGAGCGTAATTCATCACATTAGGAGAATTCAGTTATTAAAGTAACGGTAGTATTAATCAATCTTGTTTAAGTACTTATGTTAGATTAACATCAATTGAAAGGAAAGAGTCAGTCTCAGATGTTGTCAAAGAGACAATTGACTCCACTTAGAATAGGGGACTAGTTGATCTGGCTCAAATGGCCTCTGACTCATCCTGAGTCAAGAAGTTAACGGACGAGAACACA
>WNGS01113158.1:42077965-42121607 GCA_020271785.1 Procambarus virginalis
AAAATCACTTTCGCAAACAGAGTGGTAGACCGTTGGAACAAGTTAGGGGAGAAGGTGGTGGTGGAGGCCAAGACCGTCAGTAGTTTCAAAGCGTTATATGACAAAGAGTGCTGGGAAGACGGGACACACGAGCGTAGCTCTCATCCTGTAACTACACTTAGGTAATTACTTAGGTAATTACTCTCTCTCTCTCTCTCTCTCTCTCTCTCTCTCTCTCTCTCTCTCTCTCTCTCTCTCTCCTCTCTCTCTCTCTCTCTCTCTCTCTCTCTCTCTCTCAAAGGTCACATGGTTCACCTCAACATCCATAAATCCCTTCCTGCCTGCCTCATTCCCAGTATGTCTGCCTGCCAGCCTGCCTGCCTGCCAGCCTGCCAGCCTGCCTGCCTGCCTGCCTGCCTGCCAGCCAGCCAGCCAGCCAGCCAGCCAGCCAGCCAGCCAGCCAGCCAGCCAGCCAGCCAGCCTGCCTGCCTGCTGCCTGCCTGCCTGCCTGCTAGTCAGTCAGCCAGCCAGCCTGCCTGCCAGCCTGCCTGCCTGCCAGCCTGCCAGCCTGCCAGCTGCCAGCCAGCCAGCCTGCCAGCCTGCCAGCCAGCCTGCCTGCCTGCCTGCCTGCCTGCCTGCCTGCCTGCCTGCCTGCCTGCCTGCCTGCCTGCCAGCCTGCCAGCCTGCCAGCCTGCCAACCACCTGCCAGCCAGCCAGCCAGCCTGCCTGCCTGCCTGCCTGCCTGCCTGCCTGCCTGCCTGCCTGCCTGCCTGCCTGCCTGCCTGCCAGTCAGCCAGCCAGCCTGCCTGCCTGCCTTTCCCTCCCTCCTAATTCTCACTACATCCCTCCCTTCCTGCCTACCTCCTAGCATCTCTCCTTACCTCTCCCTCCCTTCCTGCCTACCTCCTAGCATCTCTCCTTACCTCTCCCTCCCTTCCTGCCTACCTCCTAGCATCTCTCCTTACCTCTCCCTCCCTTCCTGCCTACCTCCTAGCATCTCTCCTTACCTCTCCCTACCTCCCCCTCCCTCCTAGCATCTCTCCCTCCCTTTCTGACTAATTCTCCCCCTCTCTCTCACTGATTCTCCCCCCCCCTCTCTCATACTGCCTCCCACCTAAGCTCTCCCATCCATCCACCCACCAGTCAGCCATCACTGACACAATGCGTGCATTTGGAGCTGACATGGGGCAAAGATGTTTCTTAATTGTGCAGATAAGTAAAACAAAAGCACAGAATGAACATTCCAGCCTTATGACAATTCAAAATAATAGGAATAATAGGCCGTGAATCTGTGAAGTCACAGTGGGCAAATTGGACCATCTCCCACCCACCACCACCACAGGCCGGCGTGACGCTTGGCGGGCCGAACAAATGGCTCCCAACCCCAATCGGGAAACTGGAAGTTTCGGATAACTATAGTTCGGAAACCAAGTGATGCTCTGTAACCTTATAAAATCATGGTGGATGAAATGTGATATCTACTTCATTAAGCTGCTTTGGTAGATCATCTAGCATCAGTGAGAGTATTCTCATGCAGTTTATTATTATTTTCTTCTAGTTTTAGCAGTACAGTATTATGTATTTTTCAAGATTTTTTGTTTAGTGGCACCTCGATTAACGAGCGGCTATCTACGAGCATTTTGAGTAAATAGCAAGCCACTCGCATCAAATTTGTCTATATTGATGATCTTCACCTCTATTAACGAGCAAAACCACATGGTGCTTTTCCTAGCGTCTCGCGGGTTCTTGCAAATTCTCGGACGCCTCCAACGCCAGTGTAGTTGTTGAATCAAAAAAGCATCCCTCTGCATTTATTTGCGCTTTTCTTTGTTTTTTTTGTGGTTTTGTGACTACAATTTGTAACACACGATGCTGCCAAAGAACCTGCTTCCTAAAGACAGTGTTGGGAAGGGAAAGAAAGAGACAGTTACCGTGGAACTGAAAATCACCTTGATAAAGCAGTGACAACCTGGTAAGTGAACATGTTTAACCCTTAAATTGCGCATCGCATCATATGATGCTTTAGAGTACTACACAAGATTTAAACGGCCCACGGATACACGGGGTTCACCACACCTTCATCAGGGCTCTTGTAAACATACGCCATTTAAAAAAAAAATCGTGGGCCAAATTCCTGGGTGTTAGGGGCCTCAGTATTGAGTAAGCTACCAAGCCTGATGCATGTAGCATGAGCTCACAGCACTGCTGTTCAGCTTGTGACCACAGCATCGCCTAAAAATGCCATAATATACTTGTTCATGCTATTATGTAGCAATGATATTATTACAGAAGACCCCTGACTGATAAAACTGACCAGGGTTCTGATAATAGCAGGATTGTGGTGATATTTAGCACTGTGCTCCATGGAGGGAGGAGTAATGCTGTGGGAGGGAGGGTGCTGGCATTGTCTTCTGACTGTGTGTGGCCACCTTTTATTGACTGCACTCACCATACCAGCTTAGTGGTTCGCTATTGTGAACACAAATGTAGATACTTATATATAACGTATGTATAGAGGATATAAATAGCAATAGGAGAAGGTTGGGAGCCGCCATTTTGGTGAGGGAGGAGCATCGTCTGCATGACTTATCATGTTGTTTACTGGTGACCACTATGGTCTTTGGGCACCATACCAGTTTACTTGTACAAGTATGGTGAATAAAACAGGTAGATACTTATATATAATGTGTGTATATAGAGTAATAACACCACAAACAGTATTGTTTGAGGAGAAATATTAGTGCTTCTGGCCTTGAGGGCAGCCACCAACAGCTGACTGTGTGAGTAGCTACGTCTTTGTGCCTTTACTCACCATACAAGCTTAGATGTACAGTTATGGTGAACAAAACATGTAAATACTTATATATAACGTCTGTACATAAAAGCAAAAACAGTATGGTGGGAGGAGAATGGTGGCAAGTCAGGTGAGGGAGGGAGGGAGGTAGGGAGGGAGTGGCAGCCAGTGGCGGGCTGCCACTGCCCGCCACTGCCACTCAGCATACCAACTTAGTGGTTCGTTATGGAGAACACGAATGTAGATACTTATATATAGCGTCTGTATATAGTGAATAAAAGCAAAAACAGTATGGCGGGAGGAAAATGTGGGTGAGTCAGGTGACTTGAGGGAGGGGAGGAAGTAGCAGCCAGTAGCGGGCTGCCACTGCCTGCCACTGCCACTCAGCATACCAACTTAGTGGTTCGTTATGGTGAACACGAATGTAGATACTTATATATAACGTCTGTATATAGTGAATAAAAGCAAAAACATTATGGTGGGAGGAGAATGTGGGTGAGTGAGGTGTTGAGGGAGTGAGTGGCAGTGAGTGGCTGGCTGGTGTGTGGCGGTCACACCTCGTTACTCTTTGACTCATAATAGCAACTTAGTGGTTCGTTATGGTGAACAAACATGCAGATACTTATATATAACCTGTGTATACAGTGTAATAACTGACAAAGTATTTGTTCACTGTTTGATGAACATAATAATTGAATCAACAATATGCACACCATATTTTTGAGTACAGCGATGATTCACTCATTTTATTATATTAGTATATTTTGGTAGCAGTCTTTCCTGTAGACATATGTTATTAAATATGACCGAAAAAGTAAGATTAATAATTCTAACACGAATTTTCTCAATTTTCCTTATGTTTGTTTTACTGATGACGGTAAATGAAAAATCAATTCTCCAAAATTCATTCTTTATTTCTTAGTCTGACGCGACACTTGAACGCGTTTCGTAATAACTAATTACATTTTCAAAGACTTTTAGTTTTCACACACAACTATAACCTGAAAGCACTAAACAGTTCTTTACTATGCTATGATTTAAACAGCTTTCATCTTTCATTTTATACCCGCGTTTTGGGTGAGGTGATATGTTACAACAGTTTTTAATGAGGTGAACAAAACTTTCAACAAAGGACAGAATACGAAAACAATGGATATTAACTGGATATTAACTGGGTAAATTGAAGGTATGAATGGAAGTAACTGCGGAAGGGCCTATTGGCCCATATTTCTTGATGCTTCTATATTGGAGCGGGGTCTTGAAGTGGGTAGAATATAGTTGTGCATTAATTGACTGTTGATTGCTGGTGTTGACTTCTTGATGTGTATCAAGAAGTCAACACCAGTGTTACACATCAAGAAGTCAACACCAGCAATCAACAGTCAATTAATGCACAACTATATTCTACCCACTTCAAGACCCCGCTCCAATATAGAAGCATCAAGAAATATGGGCCAATAGGCCCTTCCGCAGTTACTTCCATTCATACCTTCAATTTACCCAGTTAATATCCAGTTAATATCCATTGTTTTCGTATTCTGTCCTTTGTTGAAAGTTTTGTTCACCTCATTAAAAACTGTTGTAACATATCACCTCACCCAAAACGCGGGTATAAAATGAAAGATGAAAGCTGTTTAAATCATAGCATAGTAAAGAACTGTTTAGTGCTTTCAGGTTATAGTTGTGTGTGAAAACTAAAAGTCTTTGAAAATGTAATTAGTTATTACGAAACGCGTTCAAGTGTCGCGTCAGACTAAGAAATAAAGAATGAATTTTGGAGAATTGATTTTTCATTTTATTATATAAATATATCACACTACACACTTTTGAATAATATTACAGCAAAAAAACTACGAAAAATCAATCAGAGACATTGAAATAATTAGGTAATTATCTCTTTGTGGCAACTCCGGCCTGACAGCTGGCGAGCAACAGACCATCTGGTACGCACGCTGAGTCAGCGCTTGTTTTTTGCCAGACTTCCCCGCCCTATAGCGGGCAGTATATGCCACTTACGATTTTTTTATTAGTTTTCCATGATCAGTGAACACAAATTAACAGGTTAGGACGAAAAAAGATTTTTTTTTTTGTATGCGCTTGTGGGTGTCAAATGGTATATAGCCATGCGCCATTTAAGGGTTAATGACAATTTGCTGTCTCGTCTTAGGAACATCCTAAAACAAAGACAAAAGCAATTGTCAATAGGTACGTCCTTTGCAAAAATAGAGAAAAGAAGAGCCAGTGATAGTGAACCACAACTCGGTCCCAGTGGGGTGAAATTCCCAAGAAGAGAGAGCCCACCTGACTCAAGAGGTGGATTCCCCTCCCACACCATAACCCCTCTCCTCCTTCCCACCTCCCCATTGTCTTTCTCAAGCCAACAACGACTCTTCATAACGTAAAGTAAACATGAAAACAGTACAACAAAACATTTATAATTACATGTGCAGTCTTATATTCGCATTATAAAATGTCATACAAGTTTGGATGTTTTTGGAAGTGGAACGGATTAAATTTATTTCCTTTATTTTAAATGGGGAAATTTGTTTCTTAAGACTAGTTTTCCACATAACGAGCTCGGTGCCAGAATGGATTAAACTCATTAATCGAGCTGCCAATGTATTTGAATATGGGACAAATTTTGTGTATGTGGTGGCTGTAGCTCTATCTTTTAACTGGATATGTCCTAGCCATGTGATTTTTTCTCATTGATCATGTAGTGTGGCCTCTTGGTTCTTAACCCTTTAACTGCACAGCCTATAAATATGACACCCCCCCAGTGCGCAAGAAATAAATTCTCGGGAAAAAATTCTTTTTTGTTCTGAAAGTGTCAAAAACCCCTGCCTTGTATATGGATATAGCAACGGAATTTCGAAATTGTACTTACTTTGGCTGCTATGGGGTCCGTAAGGTGGCGCGTAACGTCATCATTCCCGTGCACCCGTGCCGTAAGCTTCCGGGGGCGGTGTGGCGCCCTGGGCGGGGCGTGCGAGTTGCCGCGAATATATTTTTGCTCGTTTTTTGCGCACAGTTCCAAATACATTTTATTTGTTTTTACGTGCTAATCCTATGTATAATGAACACGTACACAATATTATGGCAGTAAAACATCCGTACTGTCCAAGGACACTTGTGTTACATGCATGACACTTGTGTACACATATGTTGCACATATTTGCCATGTAACATTCTAATTTATGTATATATACAATTTACAGACTATTCTATTATTCTATTCTATTATTCTATTTATAATCTATTTACAGACTATACACTGTAACACACTATATACATTCACCACCAACACATTCAGAACACCACGAGTTAAATGGAATGCATTAGGAAGCGATGTGGTGGAGGCTGACTCCATACACAGTTTCAAATGTAGATATGATAGAGCCCATTAGGCTCAGGAAACTGTACACCTGTTGATTGACGGTTGAGAGGCGGGACCAAAGAGCCAGAGCTCAACCCCCGCAAGCACAACTAGGTGAGTACAACTAGGTGAGTACGAGTGTGAGCAGCCACACCCAGCCAGCCCTCCCTCACTCCTCCAACATTGTATTCGCCAACATTGCTCCTCCCATCATACAGTTATTCACACCAATGTTTATGTTCATTTATGTATATTTACAACATGTGTACACACTATACACTGTCACACATTATATACATTTACCGTCAACACATTCAGAACATCGCGAGTGTCAGCAGCCACACCCAGACAGGCCCTTCCTCACTCCAACATCTTACTCGCCAACATTGCTCCTCCCACCATACTGTTATTGTTTTTATTACACTATTTACACATGTTATATATACTTATCTACATGTTTTATTTACCAGAACTATGCAAGTAAGCCGGTATTGTGTCCAAACAGTACAGAGGCCACCATACACTGCATGAGAAATCACACAGTAGACAGCAGACGGCGCTACGATTACGACGTCACCTCCCTCACCAACATAGCTCCACACAACATACTCCTGTTGCTGTTATAACACTATATACACACACACACTGTATATACCCATGTACATGTGTGTTTCCCATAGCGAACCACGAAGCTAGTACGCTGAGCAAAACAAGAGTGGCTGCCACACAGTGAGGCTACCTCAATTCTCTCCCTCCCTCCCTCACCAAAATTTCTCCTTCCACAATACTATGCACAATGCTAATTATAACCACAATCCTGGTCACTAATTTCTGTAAATGAATAATTGACCACAAGTTTATTTTGAAAAGGAACCTAAGAAGTCGTTTGAAGATTCCTAGATGGACGAAATAATGCTGTGGTGCTGTGGCTAGCGCTGTGAACATCGTGAACAGCATTGAATCACTGATATTTGAACATTGTACCCAGTCATTATCACACTCAGGCTTTTCTATAATACTATCATGGCTAAATAATACAGGTTATATATATATTTTGACATTATTAGGTGATGCTGTGGTCACATGCTGAACAGCAGAGCTGTGTGCCCATGCTGCGAGCGCCAGCCTTGGTTGCTCACTCACTACTGAGGCTCTCACACCCAGCAATGTGGACCATAATTTTTTTTAAAGATGGCGTCTGTTTACAAAAGCCCTGAGGAAGCTGATGTAAACCCCATGTAGCCGCGGGAGTTTTGAATGGAACATGAAAAATAAATACACCCGGAGGCGTGTTGTGCACCCGAAGCCTGGGCCTGCAGGCACGTTGCGCAGTTAAAGGGTTAATAATTTTCCCCCCTTTTCTTTGAATATTTCTTTATTTGTGAGTTGAACAAATGTCTATTAGCAGTAGTAGTAAGTAGTCAGGTTCAATTAAGTATGAGTAAATAAAGAGGTATTTTTAGGGTCCCGGTAGTACAATCGGGTTTGTTCTCGATGCACAGACTTGAAATCCATAGACTGGGAAGCATATGAAGCTAAAACAGAAGATTTCTGGACCTGTAAATTTGTAGACCTCATCCTGGAAACATTCTTGTATCAACATGTTAAACAAGCTACGAGGATGAGGGAAGGTGACGTTCCCTCCATGCTAGATTTGATATTTACCAGGAAGGAGGAAGAAATATTTGACATTCAGTACCTTCCTCCCTTGGGTAAAAGTGACCATGTCTTTTTGGGGATAAAGTATGCAATGCGTTATAATCTGGAAGAAAATATGATGGTCGATGCAATTGAAAAACCTGACTTTAGGAGAGGACATTATGGCAACCTTAGAAAATTTTTTAGGGAGTATAATTGGACAGACTTGTTGCTAGGCAAGGAAGTGAATGAGATGTATGTCAAGTTTTGTGAAATATATGATAAAGGCACAAAAAAATTTATACCAAAACAGAGAAGCAGAACTAGGAAACAGGATTGGTTCGACAGAAAGTGCGAGAGGGCCAGAGACCAAAAGACACAAAAATGGAATCAATACAGGAAGAGGCCAAACCCCCAATCATACCAGCGATACAAAGATGCGAGAAACAACTACACGGCAGTGAGGAGAGAGGCAGAAAGAAATTTTGAAAAAGGGATTGCAGACAAATGTAAAACAGAACCAGGTCTATTCTATAAATTCATAAACAACAAATTGCAGGTAAAGGATAATATTCAGAGGTTGAAAATGGGAAATAGATTCACGGAAAATGAAAAGGAAATGTGTGAAACATTAAACGAAAAGTTCCAAAGTGTGTTTGTACAAAATGAAATCTTCAGGGAACCAGATACAATAAGAATTCCAGAGAACAACATAGAGCACATAGAGGTGTCTAGAGACGAAGTGGAAAAAATGCTCAAAGAGCTAAATAAGAACAAAGCAGTTGGTCCAGATGGAGTTTCACCATGGGTTCTGAGAGAATGTGCACCTGAGCTCAGCATCCCTCTTCAACTGATCTTTCAGGCATCCCTGTTTACAGGAGTTGTAGCTGATGTGTGGAAAAAGGCTAACATAGTTCCAATTTACAAGAGTGGAAGCAGGGAAGACCCCCTTAATTATAGACCGGTATCATTGACAAGTGTAATAGTCAAAATATTGGAAAAAATAATTAAAACTAAATGGGTAGCACACCTGGAGAGAAATGATATAATATCAGACAGACAGTATGGTTTTCGATCTGGTAGATCCTGTGTATCGAATTTACTCAGTTTTTATGATCGAGCAACAGAGATATTACAGGAAAGAGATGGTTGGGCTGACTGCATCTATCTGGACCTAAAAAAGGCTTTCGACAGAGTTCCACATAAGAGGTTGTTCTGGAAACTGGAAAATATTGGAGGAGTGACAGGTACGCTTCTAACATGGATGAAAAACTTTCTGACTGATAGAAAAATGAGGGCTGTGATCAGAGGCAATGTATCGGACTGGAGAAATGTCACAAGTGGAGTACCACAGGGTTCAGTTCTTGCACCAGTGATGTTTATTGTCTACATAAATGATCTACCAGTTGGTATACAGAATTATATGAACATGTTTGCTGATGATGCTAAGATAATAGGAAGGATAAGAAATTTAGATGATTGTCATGCCCTTCAAGAAGACCTGGATAAAATAAGTATATGGAGCACCACTTGGCAAATGGAATTTAATGTTAATAAATGTCATGTTATGGAATGTGGAATAGGAGAACATAGACCCCACACAACCTATATATTATGTGAGAAATCTTTAAAGAACTCTGATAAAGAAAGAGATCTAGGGGTGGTTCTAGATAGAAAACTATCACCTGAAGACCACATAAAGAATATTGTGCAAGGAGCCTATGCTATGCTTTCTAACTTCAGAATTGCTTTTAAATACATGGATGGGGATATACTAAAGAAATTGTTCATGACTTTTGTTAGGCCAAAGCTAGAATATGCAGCTGTTGTTTGGTGCCCATATCTTAAGAAGCACATCAACAAACTGGAAAAGGTGCAAAGACATGCTACTAAGTGGCTCCCAGAACTGAAGGGTAAGAGCTACGAGGAAAGGTTAGAAGCATTAAATATGCCAAAACTAGAAGACAGAAGAAAAAGAGGTGATATGATCACTACATACAAAATAGTAACAGGAATTGATAAAATCGACAGGAAAGATTTCCTGAGACCTGGAACTTCAAGAACAAGAGGTCATAGATATAAACTGGCTAAACACAGATGCCGAAGAAATATAAGAAAATTCACTTTCGCAAACAGAGTGGTAGACGGTTGGAACAAGTTGGGGGAGAAGGTGGTGGAGGCCAAGACCGTCAGTAGTTTCAAAGCGTTATATGACAAAGAGTGCTGGGAAGACGGGACACCACGAGCGTAGCTCTCATCCTGTAACTACACTTAGGTAATTACACTTAGGTAATTACAGTCAAGAATTCCGGGTTCGAATCCCAGGCGGGACAGATATAACTGGGCACATTTCCTTTCACCTAGCAGCAAGTAGGTACTCAGGAGTTAATCAATGTGTTGTGGGGTTGCATCCTGGGCGGGGTCAGTAATTCGACCCTGGGGTGGAAGACCTCGATAAAAGCCTAACGTGTATGAATACACTCTGGCTTCCTGTCCCCCAACACAGTATATTATTATTAAATTATTTAAACCCATGGACTGATGAATTCATTAAATACATCTCCCCACTGTTGTGCAAAATAACAGCGTTGAATGTAATGAAAGACCATTTTCTGGGTGAGCCTAGAGGCTCCCTGAAGCTATCAAACTGATATGTACCATATTAGTTTGTTACCATCAGTCCCTGGAGTTCGAGTGCCTATCATGGGCCATGAGCTAGAACCTGGCCCCCCCTCAGAGAGGTGCAGGGAGCAATGGCCATATGAGCACTCTACATTTTGAGTTTGTCATTTATGCCATTGACCGGGGAAAGCACCTAGAAAGGTAAGTGAACCATTACAAACCTCTAACTGGTTATATGGCAACCTATGTCTGAACAGAGGCCCAGGGGCCAGATTCACGATTATAGAAGAGCCTGAGCACTTACGCAAGCACTTACGAATCTGTACATCTTTCCTCAATCTTTGGCGGCTTTGTTTACAATTATTAAACAGTTAATGAGCTCCGAAGCACCAGGAGGCTGTTTATAACGATAACAACAGTTGATTGGGAAGTTTTCATGCTTGTAAACTGTTTAATAAATGTAACCAAAGCCGTCAAAGATTGAGGAAAGATGTACACGTTCGTATCTGCTTGCGTAAGTGCTTTCGTGAATCTGACCCCTGAACTCCCCCCACACAGAAAACAGTGAAACAAGCAATACATCATCCAACTAGTGCACATGGTCGTAAGCCCCTCACCCTCCCTTGAAAGAGGGAGACCCTACCCAGGCGAGCAGGTCGCACTACCCCCAGTCTGGAGAATGATAAAAACCGTCGACTAGAGGAAGGGAGGGTGTCAGGGAGTCTCCGGGATTCACCCAGAAAATGGCGTTTCATTACATTCAATGCTGGTTTTTTGAGGGGAGCTCCATCGGCTCCCTGAAACTATCTGCCCACAGATAAGTAAAAACAGGGACTTAACTGGGAAGCAGCAGCACAGCAGGTCTCAAGACAAAGAAGAGACAACAAGCCGCAAAAGATGTCCCAAGGAAATACAAGGCCACAGATGACCCAGGACATTAACACGGTATCTGGTGGCCAGGTCCCTGTTCGATTTCCAAAACCCACGGGCTCAAATATCGACCCAAGACATATTTCCAAAGACAGCAGCAAGAGCTGCATACTTCCGCACATCATGGGCGCGAGGGTAGACAGCAGGTTGGCTAAACATGATAACCATGCGGGCAACCTGAGAGACATGAGCCCTGGAGCAGGGAACCAAGGAAACCGGGTCCACCCAGAGCGCGTCTACTGTCGCTGAACCAGGATCTCACAGGTAGCGGTGTAAAAATGCTGAACACAACACATGATGCACCCCTAGTCTAACCAACCAAGCATCAACAACGAGCTGTCTCATTCTTCTCCAGAAAAGGAGATGGATATAAATGAACAAGACAATGTTCAGGCCCAAAAGGGGCAGAAACCCCTGCGCCAGAGAAGAGCATGAAGCTACCCCACCCGACCCCCAGAGGATAAAGCCAAAAAAAACAAAGACTTGAGAAAACAATCCTGGACCGAAGGGGCCACCACAAACCGAGGAAAGAGAGAAACGAGAGCACCCAGTCCAAAGACCAAGAAGGCTCAGGCACACACGAGCAGGCCGGAGGTGAAAAAACACACGAGAGGGCTTGCGGAATGGAGCAGAAGTGACATCCACCCCGAACACAAGCTGGAGCGGCTCCGCCAGCGCCGCACGATAAGAAGAGCATTATTCGGCAAAGAAGCTGGTCCTGAAAGAGCCAAGAAAGGACAAAACAACTGGAACAGACACTGACAAAATCCTGCAAAGGGAGAGGAAATGGCGGAAAAACCGTCAGGAGACGTCATACTGTTGCTGAGAGGAAGACCGAAGGTGGGACACCATCAATGAAGTCACCTGAGCACCATACGAATAGAGATACCTGTGTAAAAAAAAAAACAGACACGAAGTGCAGAAGAATAACTTGAACCAACGAGGTACTGTACCTCACTAGCCCGACCTGCTGAAAGAGGCGGAAAAACTCCCGGGTTCAGACACCGTGCAAGCAGCATCTGAAACCAAGGCTGGGCTGGCCACCATGGGGCCATGAGAATCACTCTCCCCTAATAAGATTCGAGCCGTACCAGAACCCGAAGCAACAGCTGGACCAGAAGTTGAAAGTACAGGAACCCCCACCTTGACCAGTCCTGCTAGAAAGCATCCACTGCAAGCGCCTCACAGTTGGGGAACAACCCCACATATATGGGAAGGTGCCTGGACCAAGCCAACGCAAACAGGTCCCACCTCCAGGCGCCCGAGCACCAGACAAATCCAAAGGAAGTAGGTGGCGTCGACTATCCACTCCGTGGAAAGAGGAATGAGGCAAGACAGGCCATCTGACAGGACGATGGACACCCCCTAAATGTGAGCAGCGCAGAGAACTAAACCCCGAGAACTCAGCAGAAGAGCTATCCGAAACTATTAGCTCCAAAGAGCCATGGACCAACAGCAACCTCCTCCCCCCTGGTTGAGACAATGAACCATGGGAGAGTAGTCCGAATTTAGCCAAATCCCCAAGGCAACCAAATCCGCATTAGTGCCTGCTACACAACGGCAAACTCCCACACTGTGCTGTCAGCCAAATGGAAAGACGATGCCCAATGCCCCTGGCTGGCCAGGTTAGCACTGGTCACTAAACCCCAGCCGAGAGACAAGGTGTCTGTGAACACATCGAGCGAGGGAAGGGGGAAGGTGCCAAGGCACCGAACCCCGAAGAGGAAGCCGGAGACGCAGCAGCAGTAAGGATCCTGGAAATTGAACCCAGCGATCATAAGAGCGGCAAAAGAAGCTGCCTCAAAGATACCAGAACAGCCTCTGAAGCCAGACCCTTCAGAGATGGGTCTAGAAGATGAATATAGCCTGAGCTAGACTGGAACACCAGCAGAAGTTGAACCAGATGATATAGCCCAAGTTAAACTAGAACACTAGCAGAAGTTGAACCAGGAGATGATATAGCCCAAGCTAGACTGGAACACCAGCAGAAGTTGAACCAGGAGATGATACAGCCCAAGCTAGACTGGAACACCAGCAGAAGTTGAACCAGGAGATGATATAGCCCAAGCTAGACTGGAACACCAGCAGAAGTTGAACCAGGAGATGATATAGCCCAAGCTAGACTAGAACACCAGCCAAAGTTGAACCAGGAGATGATATAGCCCAAGCTAGATTAGAACACCACCAGATTTTGTTATAAGAGTTACAACTTCAGAGTGGTTGCCTCCTTTTGTTTTAAGTGAGCATATTATGTAACATCTGAAGAACTTGTTAATGATTGATAAGGAGATCATTTTGCAATACAGATGTAATGTACCCCGTAATGTCAGATATTATGTACCCCGCCCTGGTGACTATCTATTACTCCCTCATCTATCCATATCTCAACTATGGTATTTGTGCTTGGGGTTCTACTACCCAAAATCATTTACGTCCTCTAATTACTCAACACAAAGCTGCTATTAGGACAATATCCAACTCTGGCCCCAGACATCACTCGGTACCCCTACTCAAATCTCTCAATATGTTAGATATTAAGTCACTGCACATTCTCTCATGTGTATCATACATATATAAAACGCTGAACTGTAATGCCAATCCTGACCTCAAAAGCTTCATTGAAGGTTGTAACAGAACCCATGAGCACCACACCAGAAATAAATAGTTTTGATATTGCAAGAGTACGACTTAATCAAACTAGAAATGCTCTACAAATCAAGGGACCCAGAATGTGGAATGACCTTCCCAACCATGTTAAAGACTGTACCTCTCTCAACCAGTTTAAGATTAAAACTAAACACTACCTAATAAATTCCCTGTAACCTACCCTACCCCTCTATTGTCAACCCATGTCTTTTTTTTTTTATACAATGCTGTTTGTCGACCTAATTGTATTTGTGCTGCTTTTTCAGCCATGTTCCCCCCTTTTTTATCTCTATTTTTATTTGTTCTCAACACATTTTATTCTTTATACTCAATTAGTATTAAGCTTTAGTCATTTAAGTTTTTCATGCCCGAAACGCTTTGCGTAATAGTGGCTTTAGGCATTGTATGTATTAGCCCTATCCATAAATCAACAAGGGGGGTAGAAATAGCCTAAGCTACTCTATCCCTTTGAGATGTATTTCTTGCTTATCTCAATAAACATACTTGAACTTGAATAAATCAATCATTCTTTGTAAAATCTCTTGTATGTATGTACCTTACCTAAATAAACATTTTATTTTTTATTTATTTTATTTAATACTGGACAGGTGTAACAGAACCCATAATCACCATACCAGAAATAAATCTCTCTTTGATATCCCCAGAGTCAAACTTATTCTGTGTAAACACGTTATGCAAATAAAGGACTTAGTCTATGGAACTCACTCCCTAATGAACTGAAAAGCTGTCCAACTTTTGCCTTATTTAAAATAACCAAAAAGTACCTAATTTCATCTTCATAGTTTCCAACCTCGTGCTTTATCTCGCACTGTCTCTAGTGCTACCCACTTCCCCAATATATGTTCCTAAGCCATACAACTTTACCAGAAATCATTGCTTTACCGTATATCATGGTTGTTATATTGAACGCATATTTTACTGCATTATAGCTTTAAATAATTTTCAAATTATGCTACAATGTACCTGTTGATAACCCCTAAAATTTTACTTTAATATACCTACTAATCTTTCTCCAATTTTCTTACACTGTACCTGTAAACTTTTTTTTCAATTTTGCTAGAAATTACCTACTTAATATTATGTGTTAGATTAAGGACCTGCCTGACACGCTATGCGCTCTAGTGACTTTACAAGAATGTATAAACATGAATGCTATGTACACTCCTAAAGCAAGTGTACCTTCTTGTATATAAATAAAATAAATAAAATCAAATAGATTGGGATGGTTCCTGTGGTCATGAGCAAGATAGGATAGTTATCACTTGTTCTACCAGTTGTTATGCCAGAGGTGAAAGGGATTATATGGGATAATGATCTATACATAATCACAGACCTGTCGTATTTTCCATTCGTTAATCTCTGATGGCTTACACCATGACGCAATAACTCACACACTATATTTACCCGTGGATGGCTCCTGGCCCGTGTTTACGTCTCGTTTTCTGTTGACTGTTGAAGGATGGGAACGAGGGGACTGGTCAAGTCGTCTACTGCAATTTCGTTTACCGGGCTAGAAACAACTTCGTTCACTGAGGATTTGTACATACAACCATTCCGTTCGTATATGCGCTGGTTTGTGTTCGCTGCCATTAATACATGGCACTTGTTCATATAATTAGCGCTTATTTTTTCCATTATTTTTCTTCCATTATTTTTCCATTATTTCCATTTTTTTTTTCCATTATTTTTCCATTATTATAATAGCAAGGTGCAACCATACCCCCTTACAGTTTAAATCTATTTATTTATATACAAGAAGGTACATTGGGTTGCGAGAGTACATAACATATTAATTAAGAGGTACATTGTAGCAAGATTTGAGATTAAAGGATTTAAGACTAACACGTTTAGAAACAAGGCGCCCCCGAAGGATAGGATATTCACTGAGAATACTCAGTGAATAGTGGCTATTTTTACATTATCATTTACAACTAACTTAAGTAAAATAACAACCATTACTGTTTTTTTCTAATGCTAGTTTAGGAACTTCCTGGGATAAAACGTGAACATTCCTTAAGGAACTGTGAGGTGCTTATCTGTTTTTCCTCGTAACGGTCCCAAAGTTTCCATAAATGTTCTTGTTTTTCCTTATTGCCCTTGCGGCGACTGGACTTTAGCTTTAACTCAGAAACCAGTTGGTATTGCAAGGTTACAAGGGACGCCTCACGGTACAGTAAGGGATTAAAATATATAAAGATAAGTTGTCCCTCACTGCCCTTTGATTCAGACGCTGGTGCCAGCCTTCTACGTCATTGTTGGTCCTCACCAGTCGTCTGAATGCACACCAGTTCCCCACTTCCCACACACTGTTGCACAGCCACGTATTTTTTATGTAACTGGTTAACTGTGTCGTTAAGGGTGAACTACTAGCCGACTTTTCTAATTCAGTAAACGCCTTACTTATGTGGCGCTTCGGTAAGTATGGCAAGGCTAGTAATTTTTTACTAGGCTATACACCTGGCCGTATTCCATGTAAGCAGCTGCCAGCCCAAATTCTTGAACCTTTCGCCAAACTGCTTGTGTCCAGTGGAATGTGCAGCCGTGAATGTGTACAGCTGGTAACAGCTCTCTCACTACACCCCACAAAGCAACCTCGAAATCCATCACCACCTCTTCTACTTCAAGCTCTTGTCCGATCATTATTGTCTTGAGGACTCGATCACCTGAAACGTACAAATAGGATGGAAAATTAAATCACACTGAACAGTACTTACAAAACATCTGGTAGCAAAATAGGTTACTTATTTAATAATGCCACCATATTTAAGACCTAATTAATATCCCCCCCCCCCTATACCGTTCCCACTGCCGCTCTCAGGACAGGTATGTGTTTATATTTTTAATGAACTAACTAACGACAATAAAATCAAAACCATTGTTATTTATATTTTACTACCACTGTCATAATCTGCAAGACAATCGGATACATTCTCGCTTCATAGTCGAGATTAATTCCATGTTTGAAATCCAGGCGAGACAGCAATTATTGGGCGCGTTTTATATCACCTAATAAGCCTGTTAACCTAGCAGTAAATAGATACCCACGAGTTAGCCAGGTATAACGTAATATATATATATATATATATATATANGGAAGCATAAAACAGGAAAGCTGCACCCTGCAAAATCAGCCCGAAAAGCTTCAACAAGGCAGCCAACGAACGCGCTGCCAAGGACAAGGCGTAGGACTCCGGGACAGACCCAAGCGTCCTCACATCCTCCACTAGCCAATCCGAGGACAGCTCCAGGAGGGAAAAGAACCGCAAGGCCAAAGTTAAAAGGCTCCATGTGCGCAAGTCCTCCGCCACGAGCGCTGCCGAAAGGGTGGCAACCTGCACATGGAGCTGAACAATGCCCACGCCCAACAAGCACTCTTTCAGGTACTCAAGATCGCCCCCAGGAAAACCTGAATCACCGTGGAAGCTTCCTGCCACTCCAGCGTGCGGGAACGACAGAAGGAATGCCAGGAATCCAGAATAAACAAGGGGCAGTCTGCTAGCCAGGAAGACTCCGGAACCTCGTAAAGGAGCCAGAAAGGGGACGAAGTCCCAAACCTGAACTCGGACGGATCCATTTCCGAGGCATGATCCGGGTCACGCAGGAGGTACGCTGCAAGGGCCACCTGCATCACACCAGGTTGGATGCGATAAGCCGAAAACCTCCGGAAAGACGGAACCCACGCACCCGGAAGAACACGGAACTGAACCCGGGGAGGGGCCGACATGACATCCAACTCGTATGCAGAGGGGGGAAATAAAACCTCACACCTTGTAACAACAAGCCCCGCTCAGAGGGAAGAAAAACCCAGGTGGGGTCCAGTGGGGCCCAAGGGCCCCCAAGTCAGCCCCTCCCCAGCCTCGAGGTCCTTCACAGTAGGACCTGGGGCAGAGTCCTCTCCCCAAGCACCAACCCCACAAGACAAGGACGGAGCAGCTATAGAAGCCGGAAAAAAGGGGGCCCCCCACTAGTCAGACCCAGAAGCTTCAGCCGGGAGACAAGACTCGAATGCCTCTGACAACCCCCCGGGAAGGGGCATCCCCCGAAGCTGCCCGAGTCTCGAGATCAAGTAACCACTGCTCCGACTCCGAAACCCTCAGACGTTTTGGGGCCGGAAGCAGGGGGGAGGGGACAAGAACGAACAACAGGAGGCGAAGGATGAGGAAGTGCGGACTGAACCAGGATCGAAGCGACCCCCACCCCAAGTCCGGGTCTCGAAAAGCAAAGAGGGGCAGCCCCGGGGCATCCGGGTGAGCAACCAACCGAGTGCATTGCAACAGACAAAACCTAGCTTGCAATGCACGCGCCGCCTGTACCCGAATAGAATCATCAGAGGATTGGTTAAATTGAGTCACAAGCAAGCAGCAACACTCACAGGACTCAGGGTCGAAAGTATCACCGACCCAACAGGCAGCATGGCAGAGGAAAAAACAATGAGGGTTCACCCCGAGACAAGGGGACCGAGCAACACTCAAACTCGCACACAGCGAGCAGGGACTCCGGATCACATCCATCGGACCCACGCGCCCCCTAGGGATTCCCAGGGTCCTGAGCGTTTACTTTAACCCTTGTATGGCGCCTGGCTATTTAGCATGTGTCACTCACAGGCACATAAAAAAAAATCTTCTAAACCTGTTAATTTGTGGTCACTGATCATGGGAAAAATAATAAAAAAATCGTAAGTGGCATATATTGCCCGCTTAGGGTTAATATGCTTCACTTGTTGTGTGGACCACTCTGGCTGGTGTTTGGTTAATATACTTCACTTGGGTGGTCCAGTCTGGCTGGTGTTTGGTTAATATGGTTTACTTATTGTGTGGACCAGTCTGGCTGGTGTTTGGTTAATATGGTTTACTTATTGTGTGGACCAGTCTGGCTGGTGTTTGGTTAATATGGTTCACTTGTTGTGTGGACCAGTCTGGCTGGTGTTGGGTTAATATGGTTCACTTGTTGTGTGGACCAGTCTGGCTGGTGTTGGGTTAATATGGTTCACTTGTTGTGTGGACCAGTCTGGCTGGTGTTGGGTTAATATGGTTCACTTGTTGTGTGGACCAGTCTGGCTGGTGTTGGGTTAATATGGTTCACTTGTTGTGTGGACCAGTCTGGCTGGTGTTGGGTTAATATGGTTCACTTGTTGTGTGGACCAGTCTGGCTGGTGTTGGGTTAATATGGTTCACTTGTTGTGTGGACCACTGTGGCTGGTGTTGGGTTAATATGGTTCACTTGTTGTGTGGTCCACTGTGGCTGGTGTTGGGTTAATATGGTTCACATGTTGTGTGGACCACTGTGGCTGGTGTTTAGTTAATATGGTTCACTTGTTGTGTGGACCACTGTGGCTGGTGCTGGGTTAATATGGTTCACTTGTTGTGTGGACCACTGTGGCTGGTGTTGGGTTAATATGGTTCACATGTTGTGTGGACCACTGTGGCTGGTGCTGGGTTAATATGGTTCACTTGTTGTGTGGACCACTGTGGCTGGTGTTTAGTTAATATGGTTCACTTCTTGTGTGGACCACTGTGGCTGGTGTTGGGTTAATATGGTTCACTTCTTGTGTGGACCAGTCTGGCTGTTGTTGGGTTAATATGGTTCACTTGTTGTGTGGTCCGCTGTGGCTGGTGTTGGGTTAATATGGTTCACTTGTTGTGTGGACCACTGTGGCTGGTGTTGGGTTAATATGGTTCACTTGTTGTGTGGACCAGTCTGGCTGGTGTTGGGTTAATATGGTTCACTTGTTGTGTGGTCCGCTGTGGCTGGTGTTGGGTTAATATGGTTCACTTGTTGTGTGGACCACTGTGGCTGGTGTTTAGTTAATATGGTTCACTTGTTGTGTGGTCCACTGTGGCTGGTGTTGGGTTAATATGGTTCACTTGTTGTGTGGACCAGTCTGGCTGTTGTTGAGTTAATATGGTTCACTTGTTGTGTGGACCACTGTGGCTGGTGTTGGGTTAATATGGTTCACTTGTTGTGTGGACCACTGTGGCTGGTGTTGGGTTAATATGGTTCACTTCTTGTGTGGACCAGTCTGGCTGGTGTTGGGTTAATATGGTTCACATGTTGTGTGGACCACTGTGGCTGGTGTTTAGTTAATATGGTTCACTTGTTGTGTGGACCACTGTGGCTGGTGCTGGGTTAATATGGTTCACTTGTTGTGTGGACCACTGTGGCTGGTGTTGGGTTAATATGGTTCACATGTTGTGTGGACCACTGTGGCTGGTGCTGGGTTAATATGGTTCACTTGTTGTGTGGACCACTGTGGCTGGTGTTTAGTTAATATGGTTCACTTGTTGTGTGGACCACTGTGGCTGGTGTTGGGTTAATATGGTTCACATGTTGTGTGGACCACTGTGGCTGGTGTTTAGTTAATATGGTTCACTTGTTGTGTGGACCACTGTGGCTGGTGTTGGGTTAATATGGTTCACTTGTTGTGTGGACCACTGTGGCTGGTGTTTAGTTAATATGGTTCACTTGTTGTGTGGACCGCTGTGGCTGGTGTTTAGTTAATATGGTTCACTTGTTGTGTGGACCGCTGTGGCTGGTGTTGGGTTAATATGGTTCACATGTTGTGTGGACCACTGTGGCTGGTGTTTAGTTAATATGTTTCACTTGTTGTGTGGACCAGTCTGGCTGGTGTTGGGTTAATAAGGTTCACTTGCTGTGTGGACCATTGTGGCTGGTATTGGGTTCATATGGTTCACTTGTTGTGTGGACCAGTCTGGCTGGTGTTGGGTTAATATGGTTCACATGTTGTGTGGACCAGTCTGGCTGGTGTTGGGTTAATATGGTTCACTTGTTGTGTGGACCACTGTGGCTGGTGTTGGGTTAATATGGTTCACTTGTTGTGTGGACCAGTCTGGCTGGTGTTGGGTTAATATGGTTCACTTGTTGTGTGGTCCACTTGTGTGATACAACATGTCATATGAAGGAATTATTAATCGTAAAATGTGATAGAATGGGAAAGTTTTCCACCAGTCTGTTAACTCTGTCCCAACATCTTAAGGAAATCCGCACATTCCCCGCTTCGGCGAACCACTTGTTTGTCGAACTGCGTAAGTAAATCCGGCCTTAAAAGTGTGTGACCTAGCCGAAGATTCATTGAATTGGGGTACGTTGAATCAAGATTGTACTGTACTGAGGTCCTCTCATCCAGGATAGGCGATGAAGCAAAAGTGAGCCCCTATGTACCGTGGGAGTTTCAAATGTTACGTGGTACTTTAAAACAACCCTGCTTGATGGGGTTCTGGAGTTCTTCTACTCCCCAAGCCCGGCCCGAGGCCAGGCTCGATTTGTGAGAGCTTGGTCCACCAGGCTGTTGCTTGGAGCGGCCCGCAGGCCCACATACCTACCACAGCCCGGCTGGTCCGGAACTTCTCTTAGAAAACAGTCCAGTTTTCTCTTGAAGATGTCCATGGTTGTTCCGGCAATATTTCTTTTAGTCGCTGGGAGGACGTTGAACAACCGCAGACCTCTGGTGTTCATACAGTGCTCTCTGATTGTGCCTATGGCACCTCTGCTCTTCACTGGTTCAATCTTGCATTTTCTCCATATCGTTCACTCCAGTACATTGTTATTTTAGTGTGTAGATTTGGGACCTGGCAATCCAGTATTTTCTATGTGTATACTGTAACCCCGCGATTATCCGGGATTCGAACATCCCAAAAACGCCCTTATACGGCCAAAATCGTGATCGAATAAAGTTATCACAATATCCGGCCAAAATGGCCACAGGAACCGGATTAAAGCTGGTTTGGCTGGATGAACATTCGGCCATACCATATTAACCCTTTAACTGCGCAACGCGCCTGCAGGCTCGCGTCTGGTTTGCGCAACGCGCCTCCGGGTATTTGTATTTTTCACGTTCCATTCAAATCTCCCGCGGCTACACGGGGTTCACATCAGCTTCCTCAGGGCTCTTGTAAACAGACGCCATCTTTAAAAAAAATCGTGGTCCACATTCCCGGGTGTGGGAGCCTCAGTAGTGTGTGAGCAACCAAGGCTGGCGCTCGCAGCATGAGCGCACAGCACTGCTGTTCAGCGTGTGACCACAGCATCGCCTAATAATGTCAAAATATATATATAACTTGTATCATTTAGCCATGATAGTGTTATAGAAGAGCCTGAGTGTGATAATGACTGGGTACAATGTTCAATTATCAGTGATTCAATGCTGTTCACGATGTTCACAGCACCACAGCATTATTTCGTCCATCTAGGAATTTTCAAATGATTTCTTAGGTTCCTTTTCAAAATAAACGTGTGGTCAATTATTCATTTACAGGAATTAGTGACCAGGATTGTGATAATAGCAGGATTGTGGTTATAATTAGCGTTGTGCGTAGTATTGTGGAAGGAGGAAAGTTTGGTGAGGGAGGGAGGGCGAGAATTGAGGTAGCCTCATTGTGTGTGTGTGGCTGCCACTCTTGTTTTGCTCACCATAATAGCTTAGTGGTTCGCTATGGGCAACACATATGTACATGGGTATATATAGTGTGTGTATATAGTGTAAGAACAGTAACAGGAGAATGTTGAGAGGAGCTATTTTGGTGAGGGAGGTGACGTAATCGTAGCGTCGTCTGCTGTCTGCTGTGTGATTTTCATGCAGTGTATGGTGGCCACTGTACTGTTTGGACACAATACCGGCTTACTTGCATAGTTCTGGTAAATAAAACATGTAGATAGGTATATAGAACATGTGTAATAAGAACTATAACAGTATGGTGGGAGGAGCAATGTTGGCGAGTAAGATGTTGGAGTGAGGGAGACTGGCTGGGTGTGGCTGCTCTCACTCGAGGTGTTCTGAGTGTGTTGATGGTGAATGTATATAGTGTGTGACAGTGTGTAGTGTGTAAATAGATTATATGTATACATAAATTAGCATGATACATAGTAAATATGTGCAGCATATGTGTACACAAGTGTCATGCACGTAACACAGTGTCTTCGGACAGTACGGTTGTTTTACTGCCATAATATAGTGTACGTGTTCACTATACATAGGATTAGTACGTAAAAACAAATAAAATGTATTTGGAACTGTGCGAAAAAAATGAACGAAAATATATTCGCGGCAACTCGCGCGCCCCGCCCCGACCGCCCCACCCGCCCCGGGAGCTTACAGCACGGCGCACGGGGAATCATGACGTCACGCCCCAACTTACGGACCCCATAGCAGCCAAAGTAAGTACAATTACGACTTTTTTTTTACATACCCATACTGAGGGAAGGGTTTTTGACACTTTAAAAAGAAAAAAGAATTTTTTCCAGAGAATTTATTTCCTGCGCACCACGGGGGTGTCATATTTGGAGGCAACGCAGTTAAAGGGTTAATCCCGTCTGTGGCTCTAGACGCACGGTGGAGGAGGGGTTGGGTGGGTGGGTGGTGTCGGGAGGGTGGGAGGAGAGCGTCGGGAGAAACCACCTGGGTACAGGAATTACCATTAATTTTAGAACAATTAATCATAGCCAAAAACAAATGAAATAAGTACTAGTAATTATGTAATAAGAAATAAATAAGTTTTCTAAAAGCAATGTGCACAGGCTGAAGTTTCCTTAAAAAATATTCTCCTGGCAGCCTACGTAAGGTGCTATAGCTGCCCCACGCCAAGTGGACCCGTCCAACACTGGTCAACCCATGTGCGTCCGTCCCTCGTGTTATACACAGTGCTGCGCCATTAGTGAAATATTTTTTTAAATAACTTTTTTATTTTCATAGTAACTTTAAACATTTCTGGCCAAGACTATGTCTGGTAGCAGCATCAATCGTTCTGGAGGTGTTAAGAGGAAGAAGGCTGTCCTGGCAATTAAAGACAAGTTACGTGTTGTTCAACCAGTGAGGTGCCACAGGAAAGTCAAGCACCTTCAACAAGTGAGGTGCCACAGGAAAGTCAAGCACCTTCAACAAGTGAGGCGCCACAGGCAAGCCAAGCGCCTTCAACAAGTGAGGCGCCACAGGCAAGTCAAGCGCCTTCAACAAGTGAGGTGCCACAGGAAAGTCAAGCACCTTCAACAAGTGAGGCGCCACAGGCAAGCCAAGCGCCTTCAACAAGTGAGGTGCCACAGGCAAGTCAAGCGCCTTCAACAAGTGAGGCGCCACAGGCAAGCCAAGCCCCTTCAACAAGTGAGGTGCCACAGGAAAGTCAAGCACCTTCAACAAGTGAGGCGCCACAGGCAAGCCAAGCGCCTTCAACAAGTGAGGTGCCACAGGCTAGCCAAGTGCCTTCAACAAGTGAGGCGCCACAGGCAAGCCAAGCGCCTTCAACAAGTGAGGTGCCACAGGCAAGCCAAGCGCCTTCAACAAGTGAGAGCATGCAAGCGACTTCAACAAATGAGGCCTCACAGGCAATCCAAATGCCTTCAACCAGTGAGGCTTCAGCAGCTGGCAGTCAAAACTAACTTTGCTTAATGAACTGTACAGTAATTTTAAGTGTTAATTTTAGTGTTGTGTTAGTATAGGTTACGTGAATTGTTAACAATTCTTAACTTCAAGATGTGTGGCATCAATCAAGAAGACGAACACCAACAAGGTAAGTTGAGGTTTCAAGTTGAATATTTAATAATTATATGTGGCAAGGCAATTCAAATTATGTTGTTTGTAGTATAAAAATTGTTGGAAATGGTCACTTTTGGACTCGTAGGTGAAAAAGTACGATTATCCGAAAAACGTGATAATCCGGCTGGGGGTCCTTCCCATATAGTCCGGATGATCGAGTGGAGACAGTATTATTTGGTATCTCTCTAGTCTCCTTTCTAGAGAATACATTTGGAGAGCTTTGAGACGATCCCAATAATTTAGGCGTTTCATCTCGTCTATGCGTGCCGTATATGTTCTCTGTATTCCCTCTATTTCAGCAATCTCTCCTGCTCTGAAGGGGGAAGTGAGTACTGAGCAGTACTCGAGACGGGACAACGCAAGTGACTTGAAGAGTACAACCATTGTGATGGGATCCCTGGATTTGAAAGTTCTTGTAATCCATCCGATCATTTTTCTGGCTGACGCAATATTTGCTTGGTTATGCTCCCTAAACGTTAGATCGTCGGACATCATTATTCCCAAATCCTTGACATGCTGTTTTTCTACTATGGGAAGATTCCATTGTGTTTTGTACCCTGTATTATGTTTCATATCCTCATTTTTGCTGTACCTGAGTACCTGAAATTTATCACTGTTAACCCTTAAATGGCACATGGCCATATACCATTTGACACCCACAGGCGCATACAAAAAAAAAAAAAATCTTTTTTCTTCCTAACCTGTTAATTTGTGTTCACTGATCATGGGAAAAATAATAAAAAAATCATAAGTGGCATATATTGCCTGCTATAGGGTGGGGAAGTCTGGCAAAAAACAGGTGCTGACTCAGCGTGCGTCCCAGGCGGTCTGTTGATTGCCAGCTGTCAGGCCAGAGTTGCCACAAAGAGAAAATTACCTAATTATTTCAATGTCTCTGATTGATTTTTCGTAGTTTGTTTGCTGTAATATTATTCAATAGTGTGTAGTTTGATATATTTATATAATAAAATGAGTGAATCATTGCTGTACTCAAAAATATGGTGTGCATATTGTTGATTCAATTATGTTCATCAAACAGTGAACAAATACTTTGTCGGTTATTACACTATATACACAGGTTATATATAAGTATCTGCATGTTTTGTTAACCATAACGAACCACTAAGATGCTATTATGAGTCAAAAAGTAACGAGGAGTGACCACCGTGTACCAGTCAGCCACTCACGCCCTCCCTCAAGTCAACTGACTCACCCACATTCTCCCACAATACTGTTTTTGCTTTTATTCACTATATACAGATGCTATATATAAGTATCTACATTCGTGTTCACCACAACAAACCACTAAGTTGCTATTATGAGTCAAAAGTAATGAGTGGCTGGCTGGTACCGCCGTGTACCAGCCAGCCACTCACGCCCTCCCTCAAGTCACCTGACTCACCCACATTCTCCTCCCACAATACTGCTTTTGCTTTTATTCACTATATACAGACGCTATATATAAGTATGTACATTCGTGTTCACCATAACGATCCACTAAGTTGGTATGCTGAGTGGCACTGCCACTGGCTGCCACTCCCTCCCTTCCTCACCTCACCTGACTTGACTTGCCACCATTCTCCACCCACCATACTGTTTTTGCTTTTATATACAGACGTTATATATAAGTATTTATATGTTTTGTTCACCATAACTGTACATCTAAGCTTGTATGGTGAATAAAGGCACAAAGACATAGGACCTCACACAGTCAGCTGATGGCTGCCGCCCTCAAGACCAGACGCACTAATATTTCTCCTACAACAATAATGTTTGAGGTGTTATTACGCTATATACACACATTATATATAAATATCTACCGGTTTTATTCACCATACTTGTGCAAGTAAACTGGTATGGTGCCCAAAGACCATTGTGGTCACCAGTAAACAACATGATAAATCGTGCAGACGACGCCACCACCCTCACCAAAATGGCGGCTCCCAACCTATTCCTCTTGCTGTTTATACCCTCTATACACACGTTATATAGAAGTATCTACATTTGCGTTCACCATAGCGAACCACTAAGCTGGTATGGTGAGCGCAGTCAATAAAAGGTGGCCAGCTGCCGGAGAAATATACGAAAATTCAGTTTTGTAAACAGAGTGGTAGACGGTTGGAACAAGTTAAGTGAGAAAGTGGTGGAGGTCAAGACCGTCAGTAGTTTCAAAGCGTTATATGACAAAGAGTGCTGGGAAGACGGGACACCACGAGCGTAGCTCTCATCCTGTAACTACACTTAGATAATTACACTTAGATAATTACACAGTCAGAAGACATCACCATCACCCTCCCTCCCACAGCATTACTCCTCCCTCCATGGCGCACAGCGCTAAATATCACCACAATCCTGCTATTATCAGAACCCTGGTCAGTTTTATCACAGTCAGGGGTCTTCTGTAATAAAATCATCGCTACATAACAGCATGAACAAGTATATTATGGCATTTTTAGGCGATGCTGTGGTCACAAGCTGAACAGCAGTGCTGTGAGCTCATGCTGCGTGCATCAGGCTTGGTAGCTCACTCAATACTGAGGCCCCTAACACCCGGGAGTTTGGCCCACAATTTTTTTTTTAAATGGTGTCTGTTTACAAGAGGCCTGATGAAGGTGTGGTGAACCCCGTGTATCAGCGGGCCGTTTAAATCTTGTGTAGTACTCCAAAGCATCACATGATGCGATGCGCAATTTACTGCAAGTCGGTCAAAGCATCATATGATGCGATGCATAATTGAAGGGTTAAACACCCTGAGTGAGTCATGCAACTTATGGATAATTGGCAAGGGCATCCTTGATGTGTTGTGCAGCTGAAGGGCTACAAGTTCAGGAAAGTGTTACAGTCTGTGAAACGGGCAATGATGCACAAAGTAACACCACAATCCTCACACCATGCCACTTGGGCTGGACGGTAGAGCGACAGTTTCGCTTTGTGCAGGTTGGTGTTTGTTCCCAGACTGTCCAAGCGGTTAGGCACCATTCCTTCACCCCATCCCATCCCAAATCCTTATCCTGACCCCTTTCAAGTGCTATATAGTCGTAATAGCTTTGTGCTTTCCCCTGATAGTTCCCTTCCTTACACCATGTTGCTCTGATTTCTATTTCTGATCCCTATGCAATATTGTATTGCACAGTATGCATTTCTGCCAAGTCCTGGCTTGCTTTCAAACAGATGGCAAGTAGTCAGTGTGGTGCAGCAACATGAACTCCTTAATAGACAGTCTGTTCATTAAATGGTACCTCAAGGTTGAGCTGGTCATGGCACTGTCAGCAATATGTGACATCTGTTCAGTGCAATTTTTGAATATCTGAGAAACAAAAGACACATAAATTTGCACATTGATGTAGTCAGTCAAGTTTTCATCTTGAACAGGTTATACATCTTCAGTATAATGGGGTGACCAGGGACATAGCAGAATGAACAAAATACATTATACAGTAAAACCAATGGGCTCCACTCCATTTAGTTTATTGAGGGAAGGTCACACTACACCAGCGGTGGCCAACCAGTGATCCACAGACCACCAATGGCCTGCGAGACAATTTTATTTGTGTATTATACGTAACTGTGTATTTTCTTTAACTGTTATATTTAATGACATCAAATAGTTTGCTTAAATAACTATTATTTCTTGTTTGGTGGACTGCAGGATTCATATTAGTGGTCTGTGGAATTTAAAATTATGAATTTAGTGATCTGCAAGCTCTGAAAGGTTGGCGACTGCTGCACTACACTATATACACTGAACAGTATTATATTATCTTGATATTCAGAGATGAATATAATAGTTTTTGCTAACCTGCACCTCTGTAGCCATGCCATTGGAAGTAGTTGTAATAGAAGTTGGTGTTATGAGAGGCAGGGAGTCTATACCAGGGGTGGTCACTCCACACAAACCACCCTGTCCCATTATGGATTCGTCCTGTCGCACCATTACACCTAGAAAAATAAAATCACAATGAGAATAAGTATTTGTTGGCTTTTACAAATTAAAGTCAATGTTCATAAGTCAATTAAATAACCATATTGTACTGTACTTTTAATTTCATAAGCATACTTCAGCTTTTGCTATTTTACTTTCAAAAGTGATTTTCTCCAAAGACAATTTTCTGATGCATTTCATATTTTTGGTATCTTACTAACTTCACACACATAGTACTTTCAATGCTTAACCACTGCAATGCGCAAAGCACCTTGAGGCACTAGATCAGGGGTGCACAAAGTGCCTTAGGGTGCTCATAGGTATAGCATAGCATTCAAAACTCCAGCGGCTACATGGGGTTGGTTCACATCAGCTTCCTCGGGCTCTCGTAAACAGACGCCATTAAAAAAAATCGTGGGCAACATTTCTGGGTGTGAGAGTCTCAGTAGTGAGTGAGTAACCAAGGCTGGCGTATGCAGCATGAGCTAACAGCATTGCTGTTCAGCTTGTGACCACAACATCACCTAAAAATGTCAAAATATATATGTAACTGGTATTATTTACTGATGATAGTATTACAGAAGACCCCCTGACTGTGATATAAATGACCAGGATTATGATAATAGCAGGATTGTGGTGAGACTTAGCAGTGAGGGTAGTATGACAAAAGGAGTATTCTTGGCGAAGGAGGGAGGGAGAGGAAGCATCATCTGCTAACTGGTGTGTGGCAACTTGTAATTGTCTGGAATCACCATACCAGCTTTGTGGTTCACTATGGTGAACAAAACTGTAGATACATTATTTATATATAATGAGTGTATATAGTGTAATAACAGCAAAAGGAGTAGATACATTATTTATATATAATGAGTGTATATAGTGTAATAACAGCAAAAGAAGTAGATACATTATTTATATATAATGAGTGTATATAGTGTAATAACAGCAAAAGGAGTATGTTAGGAGGAGCCATTTTGGTGTGGGCGGTGGCGTCGTCTACTGGCTGGTGTGTGACTTGTCATGCTGTGTATGGTGGCCACTCTGTTGTTTGGACACCATACCACCTTAGTTGTATAGTTATGGTGAATAAAACATGTAGATATTTATATATAACGTGTGTAAATAGTGTAATAAAATTAATAACACTATGGTAATGTTCCAGCGATGTGTAAATATTTCATTCAAAATGATCTGCTACCAGAAATTTTAGCCAAATATCCCCAGTTTGCTAACTGTAGGTAGTAACTGAGTGATTGTAACCTATCCACCGCTGCCCACTGGATGGGGGGGCGGTGTGCAGGACAAACATATCAATTGTGACACTAGCTCTCCACATATGTCAGTTGCTTAATTTAGAACCTGTACTTGAGGTCGATCTCGAACCCATTGTTGATGTGACGACTTATATTGAATTTTGTAACTAGCTCATCAAGATTGTAACTTGCTTAGCTAAATGAATTGTGGGGCTCAGTCCCTGAGCCCATTATGTGCCTCTGTAACCCTTTCCACTACCGACCACAAGATGGTATGGGGTGCATAATAAATGAACTAAACTAACTAAACTGATTGATTGTAGAATATAATATACTGTACATGTCACACATATGAGCCCCATAATTTTGAACATAGAGTTGTTTCACACATTGAACTATATAAATTCCACACTTTTGAATAATATTACAGCAAAAAACCAGAGAAGAAATGAATGTGAAACATCAAAATAATTGTGAAACATTATATTTGCGGCAACTGCTGCTCCACGGGGTGGCAGAGTCCAGTGACCCCGAGTACTCCCTCGCTCAGCGCCCATAATTTACTGTACTCAGCTTCCCAGCTCCATCATGGCTAAAGTACGTCACATACAATATTTTTTTTTTAGCTTCTCGTGATCAGAGACTGTATTTTAATAATGCAAGAAAATAATTTTTTGGATAGAATTTTTTTCGGCGCATCACGAGGGGCATCATATTTTAATGCAGAGCAGTGCAGTGGTTAATAATGCCCTGGTTATGTCATATTTAATCCTTTCAGTATAGGCAAAATATAAACTACACTTTGAGTAAAATGAAACGCACTTTTCTGAGCCCCAGTCAGTTGGTTGCTCCTTGACCCCTGGGCAGCGTTTGTGATTGTAGCCTGCAACACCGCCAGGCACAAGAAAAAAATTAAAACTTTTTTTTTCTAAGATTGTTAAAATGTATTTCCTGATCACGGGAAAAATAGTAAAAAATTGTAGGTGACATATTTTGGCCACAATATGGCAAGAAGTCTGGCAAAGCTGAGGCACTGACATAGTAAGCATCCCGCGCTGCTTGACACCTGCTTGATGGGTTTCTGGGAGTTCTTCTACTCCCCAAGCCCGTCCCGAGGCCAGGCTTGACTTCTGAGAGCTTGAGCCACCAGGCTGCTGCTTCGAGCAGCTCGCAGGCCCATATACCCACCACAGCCCGGTTGGTCCGGCACTTTTTTTTAGAAAAAATCTAGTTTTCTCTTGAAGATGTGCACGGTTGTTTCGGCAATATTTCTTATAGTCGCTGGGAGGATAATGAACAACCGCAGATCTCTGATGTTTATACAGTGTTCTCTGTTTGTACCTATGGCACCTCTGCTCTTCACTGGTTCTATTCTGCATTTTCTTCCATATCGTTCACTCCAGTACATTGTTATATTACTGTGTAGATTTGAGACCTGGCCCTCCAGTATTTTCTTATGTGTATATTATTTGGTATCTCTCTCGTTTCCTTTCTAGTGAGTACATTTGGAGAATTTTGAGAGCTGGTTTCCTCCACCTGCGCTGTCAGGCAGGCGTTGCCACAAAGATATTATTACCTAATTATTTCAATGTCTCTGATTAATTTTTCTTAATTTTTTTGCAGTAATATTATTCAACAGTGTGTAGTGTGATATATTTATATAATAAAATATGTGAATTATTGCTATACTCAACAGTATGGTGTACATATTCATGATTCAATGAATATGTTCATAAAACAATAAACAAATAGTTTTGCTGTTATTACACTATATACACACATGTTATATATAAGTATTTGCATGTGTTGTTCCAACCTGTCCTCTTAACACTTTCGCGCTTCTGGGTTCTGAAAAAAAACATCCGGCTTGTGCTTTCGGCGTTTCGCGCGCCCAAGCGGTAAGACCGAAAAGTGTATACTCTTTTGGCTGTCGTGACACTAATTGTAGACGTACGTATTTAAATTTGGTATCACTGTGTTCACAATAGAATTGTCTATCTCCCTACCTCCCTCATCACCATCCCTCTCCCTACCTCCCTCAACACCATCCCTCTCCCTATCTCCCTCAACACCACCCCTCTCCCTGCCTCCCTCAACACCACCCCTCTCCCTGCCTCCCTCAACACCACCCCTCTCCCTGCCTCCCTCAACACCATCCCTCTCCCTGCCTCCCTCAACACCACTCCTCTCCCTACCTCCCTCAACACCACCCATCTCCCTCCCTCACTACCACCACCAATACTCTCCCTACCACCCTCACCACCACCCCAACACTCTCCCTGCCTCTCCCCCTCAATGCCTCCCTCCATCAATCACTGCCTCCCATCCCTCCCACAAGGCCTTGGAGGTCGATGGCCTGTTGCCACGTGAGGGGCCGCCGATGCCAAAACAAACTCAATACGACCATCGGTAATATCGACCGCCAGACTGGTATATGAGGGTCCAGATACCGATCTCCCAAACCGGTCGTTATTACCGGCAGATCGGTATAAAAGAAGCCGTTAACCCTTTAACTGCATTGCCTCCAAATATGACACCCCCGTATTGCGCAGGAAATAAATTCTCTGGAAAAAATTCTTTTTTCTTTTTAAAGTGTCAAAAACCCTTCCCTCAGTATGGGTATGTAAAAAAAAGTCGTAATTGTACTTACTTTGGCTGCTATGGGGTTCGTAAGTTGGGGCGTGACGTCATGATTCCCCGTGCGCCCATGCTGTAAGCTCCCGGGGCGGGTGGGGCGGTCGGGGTGGGGCGCGCGAGTTGCCGCGAATATATTTCCGTTCATTTTTTTCGCACAGTTCCAAATACATTTTATTTGTTTTTACGTACTAATCCTATGTATAGTGAACACGTACACTATATTATGGCAGTAAAACAACCGTACTGTCCGAAGACACTGTGTTACGTGCATGACACTTGTGTACACATATGCTGCACATATTTACTATGTATCATGCTAATTTATGTATACATATAATCTATTTACACACTACACACTGTCACACACTATATACATTCACCATCAACACACTCAGAACACCTCGAGTGAGAGCAGCCACACCCAGACAGTCTCCCTCACTCCAACATCTTACTCGCCAACATTGCTCCTCCCACCATACTGTTATAGTTCTTATTACACATGTTCTATATACCTATCTACATGTTTTATTTACCAGAACTATGCAAGTAAGCCGGTATTGTGTCCAAACAGTACAGTGGCCACCATACACTGCATGAAAAATCACACAGCAGACAGCAGACGACGCTACGATTACGTCACCTCCCTCACCAAAATAGCTCCTCTCAACATTCTCCTGTTACTGTTCTTACACTATATACACACACTATATATACCCATGTACATATGTGTTGCCCATAGCGAACCACTAAGCTATTATGGTGAGCAAAACAAGAGTGGCAGCCACACACACACAATGAGGCTACCTCAATTCTCGCCCTCCCTCCCTCACCAAACTTTCCTCCTTCCACAATACTACGCACAACGCTAATTATAACCACAATCCTGCTATTATCACAATCCTGGTCACTAATTCCTGTAAATGAATAATTGACCACACGTTTATTTTGAAAAGGAACCTAAGAAATCATTTGAAAATTCCTAGATGGACGAAATAATGCTGTGGTGCTGTGAACATCGTGAACAGCATTGAATCACTGATAATTGAACATTGTACCCAGTCATTATCACACTCAGGCTCTTCTATAACACTATCATGGCTAAATGATACAAGTTATATATATATTTTGACATTATTAGGCGATGCTGTGGTCACACGCTGAACAGCAGTGCTGTGCGCTCATGCTGCGAGCGCCAGCCTTGGTTGCTCACACACTACTGAGGCTCCCACACCCGGGAATGTGGACCACGATTTTTTTTAAAGATGGCGTCTGTTTACAAGAGCCCTGAGGAAGCTGATGTGAACCCCGTGTAGCCGCGGGAGATTTGAATGGAACGTGAAAAATACAAATACCCGGAGGCGCGTTGCGCAAACCAGACGCGAGCCTGCAGGCGCGTTGCGCAGTAATTACCTAAGTGATTACCTAAGTGTAGTTACAGGATGAGAGCTACGCTCGTGGTGTCCCGTCTTCCCAGCACTCTTTGTCATATAACGCTTTGAAACTACTGACGGTTTTGGCCTCCACCACCTTCTCACTTAACTTGTTCCAACCGTCTACCACTCTATTTGCGAAGGTGAATTTTCTTACGTTTCTTCGGCATCTGTGTTTAGCTAGTTTAAATCTATGACCTCTTGTTCTTGAAGTTCCAGGTCTCAGGAAATCTTCCCTGTCGATTTATCAATTCCTGTTACTATTTTGTACGTAGTGATCATATCGCCTCTTTTTCTTCTATCTTCTAGTTTTTGCATATTTAATGCCTCTAACCTCTCCTCATAGCTCTTGTCCTTCATTTCTGGGAGCCACTTAGTGGCATGTCGTTGCACCTTTTCCAGTTTGTTGATGTGCTTCTTAAGATAAGGGCACCATACAACCGCTGCATATTCCAGCTTTGGTCTAATAAAGTCGTGAACAATTTCTTTAGTATTTCTCCATCCATGTATTTAAAAGCAATTCTTAGGTTAGAAAGTGTAGCATAGGCTCCTCGCACAATGTTCTTGATGTGGTCCTCAGTGACAGTTTTCTATCTAAACCACCCCTAGATCCCTTTCTTTATCAGAATTCTTTAAAGATTTCTCACATAATTTATAGGTTGTGTGGGGTCTATGTTCTCCAATTCCACATTCCATAACATGGCATTTATTCACATTAAATTCCATTTGCCAAGTGTTGCTCCAAATACTTATTTTGTCCAGGTCTTCTTGAGGGCATGACAATCATCTAGGTTTCTTATCTTCCCTATTATCTTAGCATCATCAGCAAACATGTTCATGTAATTCTGTAATCCCTCTGGTAGATCGTTTATGTAGACAATGAACATTACCGGTGCAAGAACTGAACCCTGTGGTATGTATGTGCTGATGCATCTTCGCTTTTGTGCTCTGCGTGTAGTGTTCCTGCATACTATGCACACACATTTACCCTTCTCCCGTGATGCTGTGCCTGGCATATACTCCAGCATGTGTACCCCGAAGTTCTCATTACCCCGCAGTCTGTCTGGAGCTGCATGTGGCATTGTTGCTTGCTCCCCGCATGGTACTACGGAGCCCTCCCCTGCCATACTTTACCAGCAGGTGTGACACAACGCTGGCACTGAAGGTACATATAGACGGTTTCCTGCCGGACTTCACTAGATACATATAGAAGCAGTTGAGCACTGCAACATCCATGAGATGGAAGAAGAACTTTTTCGTCCACTTCACAGACCTGCGCACGCACTCCACACCACCAAGCATCATGTCACATTTATCGACGAGGTGCATGTTCACGTTATAGTCTATGACACAGTCCGGCTTGTACATGGGGTTGCGTGTCTGAAAATGGATCTTGCCACTGTCTAGCATGGCACCGGTGTGAATCATCGTCAGCATATTCGCCTTGCGTCTGTCCTTCCACCGCACTGACAGCATATTGTCACACTTGCGCAGCTGGCACTCACCAACGCCTATACCTATACCGAACACTGGCATTTCCTTCCTGAGGACCTTCACAGTGCCACATACGCCGGTATTGTGGGCAAGGAGGTATCTGGTCAACAGGGGGCTGGTGTAATAGTTGTCGGTGAACAGTATATGCCCCCTGTTCAGCAACGGTTCCATCAGGGTTTTTGTAACACTGCTGGTGAACCCGTGTTCATCTTGAGCTGGTCTGTCGACGTCTGTACCAGAATACAAGATCATGTCCAGGACAATATCAGTCTCACAATCGCACAGCACGAGAAACTTCAGGCCAAAACGATGCCACTTAGAAGGGATGTACTGCTTGAATGCCAATCTGCCCTTGAACAGTACAAGCGACTCGTCAATAACGACATTCTGTTCAGGTACAAAATAATCCCCGAACTTCCCTCGCAGGTCACTGAATACCTTGCGTACCTTCCACAGTCTGTCGTGTCTGTCCTCATTTGCATTGTTCTCGAAATGCAGGCACCTGAGAATCAACAGGAACCTATCCCGCAAAATATACCGGTTGAAGACGGGCGATGGAACAAGGCTGTCTTTATTCCAATAGTCCTAGACGACAGCTTTCTCGGAGTGTTTCATCATCATCATAGTGCCAGAAACACGTACATCTCATCGATTGTCGTATCCTGCCATTGCATGAGGCAGGTAATATGCCGCCGTCTATGAGGGTGTGGGCGTACGTGTTTGTCTCGGTCACAAGATGAGTCATGAAGACATTGTCAAAATATGCCTGGAAATATTCCATGTCTGCCACATCATCACCGGTATACAGGAAAAAAGCTGGAACACCAACGACGGTATCATCAAACATTGGTATTTGAGGGACCAATGTGGCGCAATCCTCCCACACAAGTACACCAGGGGGTTTGGTGTTGGCGCCAACACCACCACGAGCACCAAAACCACGGATACATCGTCTGCTGCTGCTGCTGGAGGTGCATGAGGGTATGCTTGGCGCTGAGGCAGATTTTCGTACCGTAGGCCTACCACGAACACCTGATGTTGAAGGCCCACTGTCGTCGTGCTGTGAGACACGTTGCCACCTGCCTCGATGTGTTGCTGAGGCAGAAAAACCCCGCCTGGTACCACCCCCGCTGCTAGTACTCGGGTCGTCCACACTACTCATATCGGAGACAATGTCACTGAAGCCCGAGAAAGATTCGTCACATGTACTGTCACTGAATAATGAACTAACGTCTGGAGACATACATGATGGTGGTGGTGATAACGGTGTTGACCCAGGGTGGCGAGACAGGCCGGGCGAGGAGTGTGTACCGTACATGCTCGCCACATCATCCACTTCCGTCTCTCCCTCACTCCTATCACACCTCTGTGTCAGATCTTTCTCCGGATCATAATCCAGGTCATCATCCATAGCACCGTCGTCATTCCAAATATCGAAAAGCTCCTCCTCAGAGAGTTGTTTTCCATGCCTGCGGGTCACCGTGGAGTGGGAGCTCGTTGACGAAGCATCAGACATGGTTGCTGCTTAGGAACTGGGGCTCCCCATGGCAGCGGGGCATGCTGGGATTTTTTTTCAAGATGGTGAACGATCACTGGGGCCCCCAGCCATCCATTCCATACCCGCGTCACCGTGTGCCACTTTTAAATCGAACATGAAAAGTACAAATACAATGGGGCCTCGACTTACGATGTTAATCTGTTCCCAGAGACGGATTGTAACTCGAAATATCGTTAAGTCGAAGCGATTTTTCCAATAAGAATTAAAGGGAACTGAATTAATCCGATCCCCCACTCTCCAAAATATTAACATATAATAACAAATAATAACAAAATATTACATTTTATACTAAATACAATGTTTTTTCTAACTACAATACAGTACCTAAGTTGATCTTACCTTTATGGAGGACTCTTGATGGCGTATGGAAGATGGTGACGAGGGGGAGGAGGAGAGTTGTTACTGTTTGGAAGGGAAGTCCACTTCCATTATAACATCAGGCAGTGAGGACCTTTCTAGTGTGCACTCCCTGGCACGTTTTGCCTGCATACCACTAGGACTTGGTTGTGGTTCAGTGCTTGTTTGTCTCACTACAAATTGTCGAGAGACATTTGTTTTTCCCTTTGTTTTAACATTTGTCTGTAATAATGCATCACAGTATCATTGAATAGGTTAAGGCAACGGCCTACTGCAGCTTGATTTGGGAGAGTCGTTTCAGCAAAGGTTTGCAATTCTTCCCATGCTGCACACATTTTCTTAATTGTTGAGGAAGAGACATTCTGTATTCTTGTTTCTGCTCTATGGTCATCCTTACATAGGTTTTCATATGTTGAGCCTTACCACTGACTTTCCTGGGACTCATGGCATGATATATAATAATTACTTTAATGTTCAAAACGCAAAAAATCACCACAAACGCGGAATTTCTTATAGGCGCGATCGTCACTAAGCGGGCAGCTGTAGTAAACTGAGGCAGGTCGGACCGCGTGACCGGGAACCACACGCTTGGTCGACCTGAACGTGTACCAACAAATATCGGAAGTCAACACCATCGGATGTCCGAGTCACATTTTTCGATCAAATTTACATCGTAACTCAAAATTATCGTAAGTAGGGGCAATCGTAAGTCGAGGTGCCACTGTACCCCAAACGTGGGCCTGCAGGCGCGTTGAGCAGTTAAAGGGTTAAAGAATGAACCATCGATGACATTTCATTCCAGTGATTCTGCAAGATATTCAGTCGCCCCAAGGTGGATCTCTTCACATTGGTGTGGAACCGGTGTCTATCATCTTACGTGGAGCCATTTCCCAATTGCGAGTCTTTCTATGTAGATGATTTTCAGCTGATCTGGTGGAGATGTGTGAGTGCATTTACCTCTTTCCCCTGGTTCAGTTGACGCTTCTGGCTACTTTGTGGCCGGATCAGCCGTGGTTTCCATCTCTTCTAGCCCTGTGTCTGAAATCAGACATTTTACCACAGCTCCGACTTTTTCAGAGAATCAGTCCAGTGACGTTCCTTGCTGGTTCGACCTTCTCCGCATCTTTTCATATCTGGACTTTCTGACATGGGTTTATCACTACCTGTGGACCAATTTTGTGGCCTATAGGTGGCTGTATTATTAGTTCCCACATACATTTGTCTTCCAGACACCAGTACAATATGAAGAATCTTGGCGCTCATTTTGCCTTTTTCTGTCCCTTCGCTGTGTTTCTTCAATTTCAGTTCATATAGCATTATCTTTTCTTTCATGGTAATTTCTTGATCTGCATCTCATCCCCAATACTGTCACCTCTTATCGTGTGACAATGGCAGAGGTGCTGCTGTTGATGGCTTTCAATGTCAATTCTTCTGCAGCTCTGTTCCTTAAGTTGTTTTGAACATTTTCCCCCCTCTGGTCCACTCATGCTTCTCCAGAGCCATCTTGGTCCCTGGACAGGATACTAGAAATTGTCTCCTCCCTTTGGCTCATGTCTGCCATTTTGCTGCGAAACTCCATTTTTAAGGCGATGTCTTTGCAGGCTCTTGCCTCCAGGTGTTGGGCTGGTGAGCTTCATGCTCTTCTCTGAAGGCAGGGTTATGCTTTTTGGCCCTGTGTTGGTGTTTTCTTCACTTGCAACAATTTCCTTATTTTCTGGCAAAGAACAAGGGAGCCGGTCGGCCGAGCGGACAGCACGCTGGACTTGTGATCCTGTGGTCCTGGGTTCGATCCCAGGCGCCGGCGAGAAACAATGGGCAGAGTTTCTTTCACCCTATGCCCCTGTTACCTAGCAGTCAAATAGGTACCTGGGTGTTAGTCAGCTGTCACGGGCTGCTTCCTGGGGGTGGAGGCCTGGTCGAGGACCAGGCCGCGGGGACACTAAAAAGCCCCGAAATCATCTCAAGATAACCTCAAGATAACCTCAAGATAACAAGTCAGTGGGTTTCCAGAGGGGTACTTTGGTTATTGATGCTTGGTTGATGCAGCCAGAGGTGCATCATTTGTTGTGTCCGAAGGAGGCGATTCGTTGCTATCTGCAAGCCACTGCTTCAGCCTTGGTGGATGCTCTTTAGATAGATCCAGTCTCCTTGGTCCCCTATTCCAAAGCTTGTGTGTCTCAGGTTGTCTACAGTGTCATCAAGGCTAACCAGCCTGCAGTCTATCCCTGGGTCCACGATGTTCGCAAATACGTTGCACTAGCGGCGGTCTTCTCTAATGTCTTAGGCAGATATTCAGGCTCGGGGGTTTTGGCAGACTAACATGGTCATGGCGGTCAGGTATTTAGTGTATTTAGTCAACGTTCCTGGGTCATGTTTTCCAACCATTGGTCTCTACTTCATTTTAGTTTCTGCTGCCTTTTCTCCTCTCTGTTAAGTCCTTCTAATTTTCTCTGTGGTTATTTAGCTACAGGTAGCCACCAAGGGGTTCCCCCCCCCTAGAACCCATCACTGAATGTAATGAAATGTCTCTTTCTAGCAGAGCCCTAGTGGCTTCCTGTCTCCCTCCCTCCCTCCCTTCCATGTTTATCAGTTCATGGCAGTGTTAATCTGCACCTGAACTGATCTGAAGGCTCAGGCTAGACACTGAGCTGCCTGGTGGATGCCTTTGACAGCATTTGGTACTTTTGGGTTTTAGCTAGTTGTGTTTGCTTTTATTTTTGTTTATTTTGTTTTCTTGAAGGGTTATTTGGCATTTTAGAGGTTCTTGGGAACTGGAACTTGGGTCTTGGGAACGAAGCAGTTACCCGTAAAGTTTCGCTGACTTTTTAGATGCTTTCCCGGTGAAATGGCTGATTATCATTTGCTCTCTGCACCTCATGTGACGGGGCCAGGTTTTAGCTCTGGTCCCTGGTAGGTCAAATGAACTCATACAACTGATGTGATTGGTACACTGGAGCAATCTCGGTGAGATAGCTGCAGGGAGCCACCAGGGCTCTAACAGAAAGAGGTGTTTAATTACATTCAATGCTGGGTTTTTCCTAGTCCTGGCTCCTGGTAGGCGATGCTGGTTTTTCAAAGGAATTGTGTATTGGGCTTGGTGGCAACATAGCTAAACTTGGGAAGCTACTATGGGATCCTTCTCAGAAAGATAAAGTATACAAATTATAAACTTTACAAATAATGTTAATACTTACTACATAATAACACCAGCTGACTGTGAAATAATTAATAAAGTATTAATAAATATTTAACACTGTTATAACAGATATGATTTAAACCACTGGAGAGATCTAAAAGCTAAATCTCATAGCTAAATCTATGTTAAAGTGTACTGTATTTTCAAGACAAGACAAATTTTATTTAAGCTACAACATATGGTTACATTCACATTATGGTAAAAGAATGCAAATATAACCTTACTTGAATGGATGACAGTGGTGGTGTGTTCAACTTTGAATGAAGCACCAGAGGTGGGCCAGAAAGAAAAAAGTACAGAGCACCACTTGGTTTCCGAACCCCTTGGGGACGAGACCCGTCGCTTAACATGTAAGTTCGTAAACGAGAAATAAAGGGAAAAAATAAACTAGAAACGTAAAAAAAATACAAAAAATTTATGGAAAAAAACTCTAGGGGAAAAATTGACAGGTTCATAACGTAAATGCGACCGTATTTTGTTTGTACTCACCAATAAGTGAAGTCCTGATCTGCTTTATAAAAGTTCTTAATTGTTCCTAGCTGATTATTAAGACATTTGGCAAACATCCTCTAGATGTTTCCTGCCAGCCTGCCTGCCAGCCAGTCTGCCAGTCAGCCTGCCAGCCAGCCTGCCAGCCTCCCTCTCTGCCTGCCATCCAGCCTGCCTGCCATCCAGCCTGCCTCCCTCTGCCTGCCATCCAGCCTGCCTCCCTCTGCCTGCCATCCAGCCTGCCTCCCTCTCTGCCTGCCATATCAAGTCTGCCTCCCTCTCTGCCTGCCATCCAGCCTGCCTGCCTGCCTGCTTGCCTGCCTGCCTGCCTGCCTGCCTGCCTGCCTGCCTGCCTGCCTGCCTGCCTGCCTGCCTGCCTGTCAGCCTGCCTGTCAGCCTGCCTGCCAGCCTGCCTGCCTGCCTGCCAGCCAGCCTGCCTGCCAGCCAGCCTGCCAAAAATATACAATGATGTACATTTAAGAAACAAATCTGGGTCACAGGTTTGTCAAGTATGGTTAGGCTTACGGAGTCAGCCAGTTCCTCCCCCACCACCGACACCCCCCCCCCGCAACTCATACACATACACACACTCTGGAAGAAAATATGACAGTCGATGCAATTGAAAAACCTGATTTTAGGAGAGGACATTATGGCAACCTTAGAAAATTTTTTTGTGAGTATAATTGGACAGACTTGTTGCTAGGCAAGGAAGTGAATGAGATGTATGTCAAGTTTTGTGAAATATATGATAAAGGAACAAAAAAATTTATGCCAAAACAGAGAAGCAGAACTAGGAAACAGGATTGGTTCAACAGAAAGTGCGAGAGGGCCAGAGACCAAAAGTCACAAAAATGGAATCAATACAGGAAGAGGCCAAACCCCCAAACATACCAGCGATACAAAGATGCGAGAAACAACTACACGGCAGTGAGGAGAGAGGCAGAAAGAAATTTTGAAAAAGGGATTGCAGACAAATGTAATACAGAACCAGGTCTATTCTATAAATTCATAAACAACAAATTGCAGGTAAAGGATAATATTCAGAGGTTGAAAATGGGAAATAGATTCACGGAAAATGAAAAGGAAATGTGTGAAACATTAAACGAAAAGTTCCAAAGTGTGTTTGTACAAAATGAAATCTTCAGGGAACCAGATACAATAAGAATTCCAGAGAACAACATAGAGCACATAGAGGTGTCTAGAGACGAAGTGGAAAAAATGCTCAAGGAGCTAAATAAGAACAAAGCAGTTGGTCCAGATGGAGTTTCGCCATGGGTTCTGAGAGAATGTGCACCTGAGCTCAGCATTCCTCTTCAACTGATTTTTCAGGCATCCCTGTTTACAGGAGTTGTAGCTGATGTGTGGAAAAAGGCTAACATAGTTCCAATCTACAAAAGTGGAAGCAGGGAAGACCCCCTTAACTATAGACCGGTATCATTGACAAGTGTAATAGTCAAAATATTGGAAAAAATAATTAAAACTAAATGGGTAGAACACCTGGAGAGAAATGATATAATATCAGACAGACAGTATGGTTTTCGATCTGGAAGATCCTGTGTATCGAATTTACTCAGTTTCTATGACCGAGCAACAGAGATATTACAGGAAAGAGATGGTTGGGTTGACTGCATCTATCTGGACCTAAAAAAGGCTTTCGACAGAGTTCCACATAAGAGGTTGTTCTGGAAACTGGAAAATATTGGAGGGTGACAGGTAAGCTTCTAACATGGATGAAAAATTTCTGACTGATAGAAAAATGAGGGCAGTGATCAGAGGCAATGTATCGGACTGGAGAAATGTCACAAGCGGAGTACCACAGGGTTCAGTTCTTGCACCAGTGATGTTTATTGTCTACATAAATGATCTACCAGTTGGTATACAGAATTATATGAACATGTTTGCTGATGATGCTAAGATAATAGGAAGGATAAGAAACTTAGATGATTGTCATGCCCTTCAAGATGACCTGGACAAAATAAGTAATGGAGCGCCACTTGGCAAATGGAATTTAATGTTAATAAATGCCATGTTATGGAATGTGGAATAGGAGAACATAGACCCCACACAACCTATATATTATGTGAGAAATCTTTAAAGAATTCTGATAAGAAAGAGATCTAGGGGTGGTTCTAGATAGAAAACTATCACCTGAGGACCACATAAAGAATATTGTGCGAGGAGCCTATGCCACGCTTTCCAACTTCAGAATTGCGTTTAAATACATGGATGGCGATATACTAAAGAAATTGTTCACGACTTTTGTTAGGCCAAAGCTAGAATATGCAGCGGTTGTGTGGTGCCCATATCTTAAGAAGCACATCAACAAACTGGAAAAGGTGCAAAGACATGCTACTAAGTGGCTCCCAGAACTGAAGGGCAAGAGCTACGAGGAGAGGTTAGAGGCATTAAATATGCCAAACTAGAAGACAGAAGAAAAAGAGGTGATATGATCACTACATACAAAATAGTAACAGGAATTGATAAAATCGATAGGGAAGATTTCTGAGACCTGGAACTTTAAGAACAAGAGGTCATAGATATAAACTAGCTAAACACAGATGCCGAAGAAATATAAGAAAATTCACTTTCGCAAACAGAGTGGTAGACGGTTGGAACAAGTTAGGGGAGAAGGTGGTGGAGGGCCAAGACCGTCAGTAGTTTCAAAGCGTTATATGACAAAGAGTGCTGGGAAGACGGGACACCACGAGCGTAGCTCTCATCCTGTAACTACACTTAGGTAATTACTTAGGTAATACT
>WNGS01113158.1:42129333-42139952 GCA_020271785.1 Procambarus virginalis
GTACTGAACCTCATTGTCAAGAGAATGAGTAAACTGGAATACAAGCAGAGAACATGACTCGCAAGACTCCAGGTAAAGGTGTTATTGACCCAACAGGCAGCTGACGGAGGCAAAACCAGGTAACTGTTACCCTGAGACAAGGGCACAGAGCAATCTTTAAACTCGCACAAGGCGAGTTGGAATCAGAAGATGCATCCATCACTCAAATGAGTCCCAATGGGGATTTCCAGGGGCCCACAGGCTGACTGCTACGGGAAGCCCAGGCATGGTACTGCCAAATTGGTGAGACCCAAACTAACACAGGAAAACTGCTACAGCTGAACTCCTGTGACGTGTAATCACGGGTCCTAGAGAACGGCCACCAAAATAACAGAAGTCGACCAATAGCCAAATACGACAAACCCCCTCCAGGCAAGGAAAAAAAAAGAACCAGCGTTGAATGTAATGAAACGCCATTTTCTGGCGAGTCCCAGAGACTCCCCAGAGCTATCCCAGGCTGATATGCTAATGTCAGACTTTGGCATCAGTCATGTGTATGGAGTTCTTAGGCCTACTGAGGACCACGGCCAGAACCGGGCCCCTCAGAGAGGCAAGGGAAGCAATGGCCTATAGAAACCCCCATGTGGTTGGAAGCATTCTATGTCTGCCATCGACCGGATCAGGCACCCAGAAAGGTTAGCGCCCCAAAATAAACCCCTATTCTGGTTAAAATTGCTACCAAAAGCCGAACTAGTGGATAGAACTCCACAACAGAAAACAAGCAAACTAGTGTGATGTCACACGTCGCCGCGCAGCTGTCTGCGCAGCTCCTCCCTCCCCGGGAGGGGAAAGGGGGAGCCCCAGAACCCTTCACACCGGTTACTCACACCTCAGTTCTGAGGCTGGATGTCAAAAACACGAAAAAATCGCTGACCAGAAGGTGGGAGGGAAGCCGGGAGCCTCCGGGACTCACCCAGAAAATGGTGTTTCATTACATTCAATGCTGGTTTTCTGGGGTGAGCCCCAACGGCCTCGCGATCAGGGAAAGGCGCCGCATACACGGGAAGGCGCCTCGACCACGCCGACGCGAAGAGGTCCACCTCGGGGGGCCCGAACGTCTGGCTAAGCCAACGGAAGGAAGCGTCGTCGACCGTCCACTCCGTGGAGAGGGGAAAGAGAGACAGGCCGTCGGCCAAAACACTGAACACTCCCTGTACGTGAACCACCAGGAGAGCCAAACACCGAGAACTCAGCAGATGAGTCACCCAAAGCGACCAACCCCAAAGAGACAAGGACCGCAACGAACCTCCGTGGTTCAAGCAATGAACCATCGGAGAGAAGTCGAATGGAGCCGAATCGTTGATCCACGGGCGACCTGAACCCTCCGAAGAGCAAACCACACCGCCGCGAACTCCCACACAGTGCTGTGAGCTCGACAGAAGGACGGACCCCAACGCCCCTGGCCGGCCTGGTGAGCACTGGTCACAAAGCCCCAGCCGAGAGAAAACGCATCTGTTTACACATCGAGCGAGGGCTCGGGTAGGCACCAGGGCTCTGAACCCCGAAAAACCCAAAGAGGAAGCCGGCGATGCAGCAGCTGACGCAAGGCCCCCGGGGGACGAACCCAGCGATCGCAAGAGAGGCAGAAGGGGCGACCCTGAAGGAACCAGAATAGCCGATGAAGCCAAACCCGACCGGCGGGTAGACTACCATTGCGAAGGTCAGGCTCCCGCACAGCCCCTTGAGCAACCACCGGGTGACCTGAGGGCCCACCAGAAACAGACGAAGGCTGAGGGCCCGCAGCCGCAGGAGAGACTCCGGAGGGAGAGACAAGGAAGTGGTCCGAGAATCCCAAATGAGACCCAGCCAAGTCCGAACCTGTGAGGGGACCAGATGGGACTTCCTCCAGTTCACCATGAACCCGAACCCGGCAAGCTGGGAAAGAACCAAATCCCTGGCTAGCAAACAAGCCGACAGGCTGGGAGCCCAAACCAGCCAGTCGTCGAGGTAGGCCAACACCCGAACACCTAAGAGAAGTAAAAGGGCCACAACGACCCGCGTAAGGCGCGTGAACACACGAGGTGCCAGGTTCAACCCGAACGGGAGACAACAAAAGCGGTAACTTAGATGCCCCACAACAAAACCGCAGCCAGTCCTGAACCTCGGATGAATCGGACATGCCAATAAGCGTCCGGAGGTCCAGGGACACCATCCAAGCGCCGGCTCCAAGAGGAGCCAAACCTGAGACACGAAGTCATCCGAAAGGAGGGGCAATGAACCCAGGCGTTCAGACAGAACAAGTTCAGAATAAACCGCAGGTCCGCTCATACCCGTTTCGGGACCAGAAACAGACAGGAAACCCATCTGAGAGACGACGTCGTTTCGACGACACCCAAGCGAACCCACTCCAAGATGACTTGACAGATAGCAGGGAAGAAACCTGCCCTGCCAGCCCCAACCTCCCCAATGGGGAGGGGGCACCCACGCCATCACAGCCGACAGATACGACTCAAAATGCCCACAACTCGTGGAACCAGGCGGGGTGAACAGTGCAAGCCTTCCCTCATCTCCCCATCAATGGGGCAAACACAAAAGGGCCGGCGACACTTACAAGGCGACACCCAGAACCCCGCACAGAGCAAAAACCTCGCCGACTAGACGAGGGCGGGTCCGAAGCAGGAGCCGAACCCGAACCTGACACCAGTGGCCTACCACGACGAGAGGAACCCTGAGCCCTGGCACGACCCTTCCGGGAAGACCCACCACGGGACCCCCGAAAACCAACATGTCCGACATCGGACGATAAGCCGATGACGCAGCCTGTATAACTGCGCCACGGCCGACTCCTCAAACAGAAGAGGACAAAAGGCAACGACGCCTAACAGCCAGAGCCCAAGCAGATTCCACGGAGGAACCCATCACCGCTGCTAACACGCGAGACGGGAAGCATAAAACGGAAAGTGCACCCTGCAAAATCAGCCCGAAAAGCTTCAACAAGGCAGCCAACGAACGCGCTGCCAAGGACAAGGCGTAGGACTCCGGGACAGACCCAAGCGTCCTCACATCCTCCACTAGCCAATCCGAGGACAGCTCCAGGAGGGAAAAGAACCGCAAGGCCAAAGTTAAAAGGCTCCATGTGCGCAAGTCCTCCGCCACGAGCGCTGCCGAAAGGGTGGCAACCTGCACATGGAGCTGAACAATGCCCACGCCCAACAAGCACTCTTTCAGGTACTCAAGATCGCCCCCAGGAAAACCTGAATCACCGTGGAAGCTTCCTGCCACTCCAGCGTGCGGGAACGACAGAAGGAATGCCCGGAATCCAGAATAAACAAGGGGCAGTCTGCTAGCCAGGAAGACTCCGGAACCTCGTAAAGGAGCCAGAAAGGGGACGAAGTCCCAAACCTGAACTCGGACGGATCATTTCCGAGGCATGATCCGGGTCACGCAGGAGGTACGCTGCAAGGGCCACCTGCATCACACCAGGTTGGATGCGATAAGCCGAAAACCTCCGGAAAGACGGAACCCACGCACCCGGAAGAACACGGAACTGAACCCGGGGAGGGGCCGACATGACATCCAACTCGTATGCAGAGGGGGGAAATAAAACCTCACACCTTGTAACAACAAGCCCCGCTCAGAGGGAAGAAAAACCCAGGTGGGGTCCAGTGGGGCCCAAGGGCCCCCAAGTCAGCCCCTCCCCAGCCTCGAGGTCCTTCACAGTAGGACCTGGGGCAGAGTCCTCTCCCCAAGCACCAACCCCACAAGACAAGGACGGAGCAGCTATAGAAGCCGGAAAAAAGGGGGCCCCCCACTAGTCAGACCCAGAAGCTTCAGCCGGGAGACAAGACTCGAATGCCTCTGACAACCCCCCGGGAAGGGGCATCCCCCGAAGCTGCCCGAGTCTCGAGATCAAGTAACCACTGCTCCGACTCCGAAACCCTCAGACGTTTGGGGCCGGAAGCAGGGGGGAGGGGACAAGAACGAACAACAGGAGGCGAAGGATGAGGAAGTGCGGACTGAACCAGGATCGAAGCGACCCCACCCCAAGTCCGGGTCTCGAAAAGCAAAGAGGGGCAGCCCGGGGCATCCGGGTGAGCAACCAACCGAGTGCATTGCAACAGACAAAACCTAGCTTGCAATGCACGCGCCGCCTGTACCCGAATAGAATCATCAGAGGATTGGTTAAATTGAGTCACAAGCAAGCAGCAACACTCACAGGACTCAGGGTCGAAAGTATCACCGACCCAACAGGCAGCATGGCAGAGGAAAAAACAATGAGGGTTCACCCCGAGACAAGGGGACCGAGCAACACTCAAACTCGCACACAGCGAGCAGGGACTCCGGATCACATCCATCGGACCCACGCGCCCCCTAGGGATTCCAGGGTCCTGAGCGTTTTACTTTAACCTTGTATGGCGCCTGGCTATTTAGCATGTGTCACTCACAGGCACATAAAAAAAAATCTTCTAAACCTGTTAATTTGTGGTCACTGATCATGGGAAAAATAATAAAAAAATCGTAAGTGGCATATATTGCCCGCTTAGGGTTAATATGCTTCACTTGTTGTGTGGACCACTCTGGCTGGTGTTTGGTTAATATACTTCACTTGGGTGGTCCAGTCTGGCTGGTGTTTGGTTAATATGGTTTACTTATTGTGTGGACCAGTCTGGCTGGTGTTTGGTTAATATGGTTTACTTATTGTGTGGACCAGTCTGGCTGGTGTTTGGTTAATATGGTTCACTTGTTGTGTGGACCAGTCTGGCTGGTGTTGGGTTAATATGGTTCACTTGTTGTGTGGACCAGTCTGGCTGGTGTTGGTTAATATGGTTCACTTGTTGTGTGGACCAGTCTGGCTGGTGGTGGGTTAATATGGTTCACTTGTTGTGTGGACCAGTCTGGCTGGTGTTGGTTAATATGGTTCACTTGTTGTGTGGACCAGTCTGGCTGGTGTTGGGTTAATATGGTTCACTTGTTGTGTGGACCAGTCTGGCTGGTGTTGGTTAATATGGTTCACTTGTTGTGTGGACCACTGTGGCTGGTGTTGGGTTAATATGGTTCACTTGTTGTGTGGTCCACTGTGGCTGGTGTTGGGTTAATATGGTTCACATGTTGTGTGGACCACTGTGGCTGGTGTTTAGTTAATATGGTTCACTTGTTGTGTGGACCACTGTGGCTGGTGCTGGGTTAATATGGTTCACTTGTTGTGTGGACCACTGTGGCTGGTGTTGGGTTAATATGGTTCACATGTTGTGTGGACCACTGTGGCTGGTGCTGGGTTAATATGGTTCACTTGTTGTGTGGACCACTGTGGCTGGTGTTTAGTTAATATGGTTCACTTCTTGTGTGGACCACTGTGGCTGGTGTTGGGTTAATATGGTTCATTCTTGTGTGGACCAGTCTGGCTGTTGTTGGGTTAATATGGTTCACTTGTTGTGTGGTCCGCTGTGGCTGGTGTTGGGTTAATATGGTTCACTTGTTGTGTGGACCACTGTGTGGCTGGTGTTGGGTTAATATGGTTCACTTGTTGTGTGGACCAGTCTGGCTGGTGTTGGGTTAATATGGTTCACTTGTTGTGTGGTCCGCTGTGGCTGTGGTTGGGTTAATATGGTTCACTTGTTGTGTGGACCACTGTGGCTGGTGTTTAGTTAATATGGTTCACTTGTTGTGTGGTCCACTGTGGCTGGTGTTGGGTTAATATGGTTCACTTGTTGTGTGGACCAGTCTGGCTGTTGTTGAGTTAATATGGTTCACTTGTTGTGTGGACCACTGTGGCTGGTGTTGGGTTAATATGGTTCACTTGTTGTGTGGACCACTGTGGCTGGTGTTGGGTTAATATGGTTCACTTCTTGTGTGGACCAGTCTGGCTGGTGTTGGGTTAATATGGTTCACATGTTGTGTGGACCACTGGCTGGTGTTTAGTTAATATGTTCACTTGTTGTGTGGACCACTGTGGCTGGTGCTGGGTTAATATGGTTCACTTGTTTGTGGACCACTGTGGCTGGTGTTGGGTTAATATGGTTCACATGTTGTGTGGACCACTGTGGCTGGTGCTGGGTTAATATGGTTCACTTGTTGTGTGGACCACTGTGGCTGGTGTTTAGTTAATATGGTTCACTTGTTGTGTGGACCACTGTGGCTGGTGTTGGGTTAATATGGTTCACATGTTGTGTGGACCACTGTGGCTGGTGTTTAGTTAATATGGTTCACTTGTTGTGTGGACCACTGTGGCTGGTGTTGGGTTAATATGGTTCACTTGTTGTGTGGACCACTGTGGCTGGTGTTTAGTTAATATGGTTCACTTGTTGTGTGGACCGCTGTGGCTGGTGTTTAGTTAATATGGTTCACTTGTTGTGTGGACCGCTGTGGCTGGTGTTGGGTTAATATGGTTCACATGTTGTGTGGACCACTGTGGCTGGTGTTTAGTTAATATGTTTCACTTGTTGTGTGGACCAGTCTGGCTGGTGTTGGGTTAATAAGGTTCACTTGCTGTGTGGACCATTGTGGCTGGTATTGGGTTCATATGGTTCACTTGTTGTGTGGACCAGTCTGGCTGGTGTTGGGTTATATGGTTCACATGTTGTGTGGACCAGTCTGGCTGGTGTTGGGTTAATATGGTTCACTTGTTGTGTGGACCACTGTGGCTGGTGTTGGGTTAATATGGTTCACTTGTTGTGTGGACCAGTCTGGCTGGTGTTGGGTTAATATGGTTCACTTGTTGTGTGGTCCACTTGTGTGATACAACATGTCATATGAAGGAATTATTAATCGTAAAATGTGATAGAATGGGAAAGTTTTCCACCAGTCTGTTAACTCTGTCCCAACATCTTAAGGAAATCCGCACATTCCCCGCTTCGGCGAACCACTGTTTGTCGAACTGCGTAAGTAAATCCGGCCTTAAAAGTGTGTGACCTAGCCGAAGATTCATTGAATTGGGGTACGTTGAATCAAGATTGTACTGTACTGAGGTCCTCTCATCCAGGATAGGCGATGAAGCAAAAGTGAGCCCCTATGTACCGTGGGAGTTTCAAATGTTACGTGGTACTTTAAAACAACCCTGCTTGATGGGGTTCTGGAGTTCTTCTACTCCCCAAGCCCGGCCCGAGGCCAGGCTCGATTTGTGAGAGCTTGGTCCACCAGGCTGTTGCTTGGAGCGGCCCGCAGGCCCACATACCTACCACAGCCGGCTGGTCCGGAACTTCTCTTAGAAAACAGTCCAGTTTTCTCTTGAAGATGTCCATGGTTGTTCCGGCAATATTTCTTTTAGTCGCTGGGAGGACGTTGAACAACCGCAGACCTCTGGTGTTCATACAGTGCTCTCTGATTGTGCCTATGGCACCTCTGCTCTTCACTGGTTCAATCTTGCATTTTCTCCATATCGTTCACTCCAGTACATTGTTATTTTAGTGTGTAGATTTGGGACCTGGCAATCCAGTATTTTCTATGTGTATACTGTAACCCCGCGATTATCCGGGATTCGAACATCCCAAAAAACGCCTTATACGGCCAAAATCGTGATCGAATAAAGTTATCACAATATCCGGCAAAATGGCCACAGGAACCGGATTAAAGCTGGTTTGGCGATGAACATTCGGCCATACCATATTAACCCTTTAAACTGCGCAACGCGCCTGCAGGCTCGCGTCTGGTTTGCGCAACGCGCCTCCGGGTATTTGTATTTTCACGTTCCATTCAAATCTCCCGCGGCTACACGGGGTCACATCAGCTTCCTCAGGGCTCTTGTAAACAGACGCCATCTTTAAAAAAAATCGTGGTCCACATTCCGGGTGTGGGAGCCTCAGTAGTGTGTGAGCAACCAAGGCTGGCGCTCGCAGCATGAGCGCACAGCACTGCTGTTCAGCGTGTGACCACAGCATCGCCTAATAATGTCAAAATATATATATAACTTGTATCATTTAGCCATGATAGTGTTATAGAAGAGCCTGAGTGTGATAATGACTGGGTACAATGTTCAATTATCAGTGATTCAATGCTGTTCACGATGTTCACAGCACCACAGCATTATTTCGTCCATCTAGGAATTTTCAAATGATTTCTTAGGTTCCTTTTCAAAATAAACGTGTGGTCAATTATTCATTTACAGGAATTAGTGACCAGGATTGTGATAATAGCAGGATTGTGGTTATAATTAGCGTTGTGCGTAGTATTGTGGAAGGAGGAAAGTTTGGTGAGGGAGGGAGGGCGAGAATTGAGGTAGCCTCATTGTGTGTGTGTGGCTGCCACTCTTGTTTTGCTCACCATATAGCTTAGTGGTTCGCTATGGGCAACACATATGTACATGGGTATATATGTGTGTGTATATAGTGTAAGAACAGTAACAGGAGAATGTTGAGAGGAGCTATTTTGGTGAGGGAGGTGACGTAATCGTAGCGTCGTCTGCTGTCTGCTGTGTGATTTTCATGCAATGTATGGTGGCCACTGTACTGTTTGGACACAATACCGGCTTACTTGCATAGCTCTGGTAAATAAAACATGTAGATAGGTATATAGAACATGTGTAATAAGAACTATAACAGTATGGTGGGAGGAGCAATGTTGGCGAGTAAGATGTTGGAGTGAGGGAGACTGGCTGGGTGTGGCTGCTCTCACTCGAGGTGTTCTGAGTGTGTTGATGGTGAATGTATATAGTGTGTGACAGTGTGTAGTGTGTAAATAGATTATATGTATATACATAAATTAGCATGATACATAGTAAATATGTGCAGCATATGTGTACACAAGTGTCATGCACGTAACAGTGTCTTCGGACAGTACGGTTGTTTTACTGCCATTATATAGTGTACGTGTTCACTATACATAGGATTAGTTCGTAAAAACAAATAAAATGTATTTGGAACTGTGCGAAAAAAATGAACGAAAATATATTCGCGGCAACTCGCGCGCCCCGCCCCGACCGCCCCACCCGCCCCGGGAGCTTACAGCATGGGCGCACGGGGAATCATGACGTCACGCCCCAACTTACGGACCCCATAGCAGCCAAAGTAAGTACAATTACGACTTTTTTTTTACATACCCATACTGAGGGAAGGGTTTTTGACACTTTAAAAGAAAAAGAATTTTTTTCAGAGAATTTATTTCCTGCGCACCACGGGGGTGTCATATTTGGAGCAACTCAGTTAAAGGGTTAATCCCGTCTGTGGCTCTAGACGCACGGTGGAGGAGGGGGTTGGGTGGTTGGGTGGTGTCGGGAGGGTGGGAGGAGAGCGTCGGGAGAGAACCACCTGGGTACAGGAATTACCATTAATTTTAGAACAATTAATCATAGCCAAAAACAAATGAAATAAGTACTAGTAATTATGTAATAAGAAATAAATAAGTTTTCTAAAAGCAATGTGCACAGGCTGAAGTTTCCTTAAAAAATATTCTCCTGGCAGCCTACGTAAGGTGCTATAGCTGCCCAACGCCAAGTGGACCCGTCCAACACTGGTCAACCCATGTGCGTCCGTCCCTCGTGTTATACACAGTGCTGCGCCATTAGTGAAATTTTTTTTAAATAACTTTTTTATTTTCATAGTAACTTTAAACATTTCTGGCCAAGACTATGTCTGGTAGCAGCATCAATCGTTCTGGAGGTGTTAAGGAAGAAGGGCTGTCCTGGCAATTAAGACAAGTTACGTGTTGTCAACCAGTGAGGTGCCACAGGAAAGTCAAGCACCTTCAACAAGTGAGGTGCCACAGGAAAGTCAAGCACCTTCAACAAGTGAGGCGCCACAGGCAAGCCAAGCGCCTTCAACAAGTGAGGCGCCACAGGCAAGTCAAGCGCCTTCAACAAGTGAGGTGCCACAGGAAAGTCAGCACCTTCAACAAGTGAGGCGCCACAGGCAAGCAAGCGCCTTCAACAAGTGAGGTGCCACAGGCAAGTCAAGCGCTTCAACAAGTGAGGCGCCACAGGCAAGCCAAGCCCCTTCAACAAGTGAGGTGCCACAGGAAAGTCAAGCACCTTCAACAAGTGAGGCGCCACAGGCAAGCCAAGCGCCTTCAACAAGTGAGGTGCCACAGGCTAGCCAAGTGCCTTCAACAAGTGAGGCCCACAGGCAAGCCAAGCGCCTTCAACAAGTGAGGTGCCACAGGCAAGCCAAGCGCCTTCAACAAGTGAGAGCATGCAAGCGACTTCAACAAATGAGGCCTCACAGGCAATCCAAATGCCTTCAACCAGTGAGCTTCAGCAGCTTGCAGTCAAAACTAACTTTGCTTAATGAACTGTACAGTAATTTTAAGTGTTAATTTTAGTGTTGTGTTAGTATAGGTTACGTGAATTGTAACAATCTAACTTCAAGATGTGTGGCATCAATCAAGAAGACGAACACCAACAAGGTAAGTTGAGGTTTCAAGTTGAATATTTAATAATTATATGTGGCAAGGCATTCAAATTATGTTGTTTGTAGTATAAAAAATTGTTGGAAATGGTCACTTTTGACTCGTAGGTGAAAAAAGTACGATTATCCGAAAAACGTGATAATCCGGCTGGGGGTCCTTCCCAATATATAGTCCGGATGATCGAGTGGAGACAGTATTATTTGGTATCTCTCTAGTCTCCTTTCTAGAGAATACATTTGGAGAGCTTTGAGACGATCCCAATAATTTAGGCGTTTCATCTCGTCTATGCGTGCCGTATATGTTCT
>WNGS01113158.1:42152124-42169630 GCA_020271785.1 Procambarus virginalis
CGTCCTCATTTGTGTTCGGTTCGTCTTCCCCGTATTAGGTGCATTTGGAGGTTCCGGAGTCTTCCTGGCTGGCAAACTGCTCTTTTTTTCGCTGGGGGCATGGCATGGGTTTTGTCGGACCCACACACTTGAGTGGCGGGAGGTGGTTACCGTTGTTAAGGTTTACTTTGAGGACGAGTTTGAGTACCTTAATGTGTGCTTGTTCACACCCTGTGCTTTCCCAGGATGTTGGCCTTGTTCAGCTGCACGTGCAGGTTCCCGTCCTTTCGGTGTCCTTGGTCACTGAGGCATTTGTCTTAGGTCTTGCACTTCTTTTACCATCTTGAGTTGTCCTCAGACTGGCTGAGGAAGATGTGGAGGCGTTCAGTACCGGCCTTCGTCCGGTGTGCTTGCCTTGGAGGCTCGGGCGTCAGCCGCACTGTTGAAGCTGTTTGCACCTATTCTGCGGATGGCGGTGTCTGTTCTTTGCCTCTCACCTCGTGTGCCGTCAGGCTGTGCCATACAAATGGAGATAGACTCGAGTCAGAAAGACCAGACGCGAAGACTCAAGGAGATGAGCGAACCAGCCAGGTAATGGGCAGGACCAATCTCCTCTAAGAGGCGGAGCCGCAGGAAGACCCTCGGTTCGGTCACAAAGCAAGCAGCGCCTGAAACCAAGGCTGGGCCAGCCACTAAGGGGCCAAGAAGAATACTCTCCCCCTGGTAAGTCTCCAAGCGAGCCAGGACCTGGAGCAACAGCTGAACCTAGGGAAGAGGTACAGGTAATCCCACCTTGCCCACACCTGCCTGAAGGCATCGACCGTGACAGCCTCACAGTCGGGGAAGGGCCCCACATATACAGGGAGATGCCTCGACCACACCGATGCAAAGAGATCCAGTTCCAGAGGCCCGAACGTCCTGCAGAGCCAACAGAACGTGTTGGCGTCGACCAACCATTCCGTGGACAGGGAAATGAACCTGGACAGGCCGTCTGCCAGGACGTTGGACACCCCACGGACGTGAACGGCCAGGACAGCCAAACTCCGAGAACTCAGCAGATGAGTCACCTGAAGCAACCAGTCTCAGTGAGCCAAGGACCGCATCGAACCCCCATGGTTCAAGCAATGAATCACCAGGGAGCAATCTGAATGGAGCTGGATTGTAGATCTGCGGGCGACCCGAATCCTCCGGAGCAAAAACCACACCACCACGAACATTTGCACTGTGCTATGGGCCCGATGGAAAAACGGACCCCACCGCTCCTGGCCGGCCTGGTCACAAAGCCCCAGCCGAGAGATGACTCGTCTGTGAAAACATCGAGCAAAGGCTTGGTTAGGTGCCAAGGCACTGAATCCCAAAAACCCGAAGAGGAAGCCGGTGACGCAGCAGCCAATGCAAGGCCCCCGGGAGTCGAACCAGGCGATCATGAGAGAGGCGGAGGGACGTCCCTGAAGGAACCAGAACAAATGACGAAGCCAAATACAACCTGGCGGGTAGACCTTCATTGCAAAGTTCAGGCTCCTGCACAGGCTCTCGAGCAACCACCGCGTGACCAGGGAGCCCCCCGAAACAAGCACATGCGGGACCACAGCCGAAGGAGAGACTCCAGAGGGAGAGACAACTAAGTGGTCCGAGTCCCACACAAGACCCAGCCAAGTCCGAACCTGGGAGGGGACCAAATGGGACTTCATCAGTTCATCAGGAACCCGAACCTGTCAAGCTGGGAAAGAACCAAATTCCTGGCGAGCAGACACGCAGACTGACTGGGAGCCCAGACCTGCCAGTCGTCGAGATAGGCTACGACCGGGTTCATGAAACTCCGTTCAAATGAAACTCTGCAAATGAAACTCCATCCATTTGGAGAGTTCTGTCCACTTGTTTGTCTATTTTAGTCGTTTTTAACCAGAATAGGGGTTGTTTTGAGGCGCTTACCTTTCTGGGGGCCTGGCCTGGTTGATGGCAGACATAGAATGCCCCAAATCCCAGGTGCATTTCTTTAGGTCATTTCTCCTCGTGCCTCTCTGAGTGGGCCAGGTTCTGACTCGTGGTCCCTGGTAGGCCTAGAATTCCATTCACACTGACTGATGTCAAAGTCTAATGATGTACATATCAGCCTGGATAGCTCCAGGGAGCCGAAGGGGCTCCTCCCAGAAAAATGGCATTTCATTATATTCAATGCTGGTTTGTTATATATATTTAGTTATAGTCCTGGTTACAGCAGTTGGTTTGTTGGCAATGTAGTGGAGTGTTGTAGTAGCTGAGATGAGGCATGGAGCAGGGCAAAGAGCTCAACGATGCGGGGGCGTAGAGCTCGGAATCAGGGTGAGTGTGCAGAGCGTATCACTCTGAATATGGGGCCGAGTCGAAAAGCTCAGTGGGGGATGAGAGTGTGGAAGCTCGATGCGGTTGGGGTCTGGCTGTCTGCTCTGTGTCGAGGCTGAAGCATCTTGTGAGGGTAGGAACTGGATTGGACACGTCGAGTGTTACATCGTTATTGGTGAATGTTGAAGATGTGCGATATCTCCTAAGCATTTGTACTGAACCACTCTTGGAGTTAGACTGATGATGATTTGCTCTAGACTGGTTATATTACCAGTCTTCACCTTACCTGACCATCTTCTAGCATGTTTGGGAAGAATTATTACCTGTAATTAGTTGTACACTTGGAAAGAGGTATTAAGTGTAACTAGTGGACCTAGTAGAATTAACAGACCCATCTCATTATCTACACATAAGCTAATGAGAGTTGGGAGCAAGTATATTACTGACATAATATAATTGTTACAAAAGTCTTTTCATCTACTTGTATAACTGTCCAAACTTGTAATTTTTATTTTTTTTTATTTTTTACAGGCATCGTTATCAAGTCTGTTGGCAGTTGAAGAAACCGTGAGCCAGGAGGATCTTATTTCCAAGCTCCGTACAGTCATCAATGAGAATCTTGAACTGAAAGGTACAGTACATAGTAGTTAATATTCACATGAACTTTCTATCTTTTTCTGATTTGCCTCCTCAGTGGTTTGCTGGAGCTTGCCACCTGGATAGCTTCCAAATCTCTCATGCTACACTAGGCCTCTGCATATCACTAGAGCCTACCAGACACCAGAAAGAAAATCAAGTCCACTGAATAGAGGTGCAAGGAGTCTGGAGATACTAGATCAATCCAACCCAAAAGGAAGTTTAGCTTTCTAAACTCTACCAGTCCCTCAGAAGGAGTGTAGCTGCCTTGAAAAATCTTGACTTCTTTGAGGAGGTAATGGTGATTAGTGCAATGGTGGACCATATGAATGCTAACTTCCATACCCCCCCTGCTTTTAGTACCATCAGGATAGACGGTCAGCTTCAGCTGGTCAAATTCATCTGAGCCATTCTTTTGGGTTTCAGCAGCCATATTGTGGCTAACCCCAGCAACAGCATGGTGGGAACATGTCTAGGTGCCGACTTCAGGCTTGGAGCCATGATGTTTTGTCCCATGCCTGGTCACCAGGGATTTCAGTTTGGCTTCCTGTGTCATCAATGAGACACAATGCGACACAATGCATGCATTTGGAGCCGACGTGGTCCACAGATGTTCCTTGTTTGTGCTGATATGTAAAACAAAGTAACAGAATGAACACTCTAGTCTCGTGACAAATTCAAACAATGGGAACAATAGGCTGTGAATCTGTGATGTCACAAAGTAGCAGGCACTAGAGCGGTGGCGCCCCAACACGATCAGTGGGCAAATTAAACCATCTCCCACCCACCCACCCACAATCCCGGACTACTGTCCAGCTCAACCCTGTAAGCACAACTAGGTGAGTACAAGTATGTGAGTACACCCTCACTGCTGCCCTCCCTCCCTCCCTCAGGTCGCTAGCTTAGTAGATTGCCAGCCAGAGAATCTCCATCTAATACAATAAAGCATTCATGAAACAAGTATTTTTATAACTTATTATCCTAATAATATTACTAAACAAAATCTGTAACCAAAAATATATATGATTATGTACATCCAGAATTTAACAAATCTGGCCAATGGGGTCTAGTGTGTTAGGCTTATCAGAGTGAACCTGTCCCTCCCCCATCACCGACAAACCTCCCCCACTCCTCCTCCTACAGCCCATACACTCACTCTTAAAGGTCACTAGTTCAACTCAACATCCATAGCCTCCGTGCCTGCCTGCCAGCCTCCCTCTCTGCCAGCTTACCTGCCTGCCTGCCAGCTTACCTGCCTGCCTGCCAGCCAGCCTGCCAGTCTGCCTGCCTGCCAGCCAGCCTGCCAGCCTGCCTGCCTGCTCACCCGACTGCAGGCCTGACTGCCTGCCTGCCAGCCTGCCTGATTGCCAGCCTGCCTAACTACCAACCTGCCTGCCTGCCTGCCTGCCAGCCTGCCTGCCTGCCTGCCTGCCTGCCTGCCTGCCTGCCTGCCTGAATGCCAGCCTGAATGCCAGCCTGAATTCCTGCCAGCCTACCTTTCCCTCCCTCCATGCTGACCTCCCTCCCTAATTCTCTCCCCTCTCTCACTACTTCCCTCACTACTTCCCTCCCTTCCTGCCTACCTCCTAGCAACTCTCCCTCACTGCCTCCCTCCCTCCCTCACTAATTCTCCCCCTCTCTAACATACTGCCTCTCATCTAAGCTCCCCCATCCATCCACCCACCAGTCAGCCATCACTGACACAATGCGTGCATTTGGAGCCAACATGGTGCACAGATGTTCCTTGATTGTGCAGATATGTAAAACAAAGTCACAGAATAAACACTCCAGCCTCGTGACAAATCAAAACAATAGGAACAATAAACCGTGAATCTGTAACGTTATAGGGGTAGAATGCACTCTAAAAGTGGTGATGCCCGACATGGTCAGTGGGCAAACTGGACCATCTCCCACCCATCCATCCACCCACCACATGGGCCGGCGCGACGTTGGGGGCCGCTTCCTCACCCGAACTTGGTTCATTTAGGGTAACCCCCCAACCCTGCCGGCGTGAGGCTTGGCAGACCGCTTCCCACCCGAACTTAGTTCGTGTAGTGTGACTCCCCAACCCCAATCCGAAAACTGGAAGTTTCGGATATCTAAAGTTCGGAAACCAAGTGGTGCTCTGTACTTGTAAAAAATAATAAATTCCGCTTACTTTAGCTGTGGTAACGTGGACAAAGTGGTACGTGGAGCTCCCAGAGGCTGTCGCATGGACCATTCACGCCTCGTGAATTGCCACAAATATATTTACATTTATTTTTTCGATGTATTTTTATTGCTTTATAATTTTTTTGATCGTATATGATGGACATTTGTGTCCCTTACAATATGTATACAGTAGAACGTTCATAATGTTCCATGGAGCTGTGATACATATGTCAGTATTGTGTCCACAACAAATGTTCACTGGTTCAATATTACCTGTTCAATATTCAATATATTTAGAATATATACACTTTCACATACTATTTATACAGTCACACCGTATTACACACTCTGTGCTTCAGAAGTGAGTAATAATCAAAGAAGCAGTCCATGATACACAGCACGAATTTGCACTCGATGCACCAGGTACCTGACCTGGACAAGCTGCAGGAATGGTCGAACAAATGGCTGTTAGAGTTTAACCCAAGCAAATGTAATGTAATGAAGATAGGGGTAGGAAGCAGGAGACCAGATACAAGGTATCATTTGGGAGATGAAATACTTCAAGAGTCAGAGAGAGAGAAAGACCTGGGGGTTGATATCACGCCAGACCTGTCCCCTGAAGCTCATATCAAGAGGATAACATCAGCAGCATATGCCAGGTTGGCTAACATAAGAACGGCCTTTAGAAACTTGTGTAAGGAATCTTTCAGAACATTATATACCACATATGTCAGACCAATCCTGGAGTATGCGGCTCCAGCATGGAGTCCCTATCTAGTCAAGCATAAGACTAAACTGGAAAAGGTTCAAAGGTTTGCCACCAGACTAGTACCCGAGCTGAGAGGTATGAGCTACGAGGAGCGACTGCAGGAATTAAACCTCACTTCGTTGGAAGACAGAAGAGTTAGGGGGGACATGATCACCACATTCAAGATTCTCAGGGGAATCGACAGGGTTGATAAAGACAGGCTGTTTAACACAAGGGGCACACGCACTAGGGGACACAGGTGGAAACTGAGTGCCCAAATGAGCCACAGAGATATTAGAAAGAACTTTTTTAGTGTCAGAGTGGTTGACAAATGGAATGCATTAGGAAGCGATGTGGTGGAGGCTGACTCCATACACAGTTTCAAGTGTAGATATGATAGAGCCCAATAGGCTCAGGAAACTGTACACCTGTTGATTGACGGTTGAGAGGCGGGACCAAAGAGCAAGAGCTCAACCCCCGCAAGCACAACTAGGTGAGTACAACTAGGTGAGTACAGTACAAACAAATTTTCGCTTCCTGTTTCTTCGTTCTGTGTGCTTGCAAAACATGCACTCGCATACACCCTTGGCTTTAGTACCTATAGGTAATATGTAGCCAAGCTTGTGAAGTGTAAGGTACAATGGGGCCTCGACTTCCGATGCTAATCCGTTCCCAGAGACAGATCGGAAGTCGAAATATCGGAAGTTGAAGCGAATTTTCCCATAAGAAATAAAGGGATTTGAATTAATCCGTTCCCCACCCTCCAAAATATTAACATAGAAATACATTTTATACGTAATACAATGTTTTTTTCTAACTACAATACAGTACCTAAGTTACTCTTACCTTTATGGAGGGCTCTTGATGTCATATGGAAGATGGTGATGGGGGAGGAGGAGAGTTGTTACTGTTTGGAAGGGGAGTCCCTTCCATTATCACATCAGGCAGTGATGTTTTCTCTGGGGTACTCTCTCTCCTACGTTTTGCCTGAATACCACTAGAACCTGGTTGTGGTTCAGTGCTTGTTTGTCTCACTACAAATTTGTCAAGAGACATTTGTTTTTCCATTCGTTTAAACATTTGTCTGTAATGATGCATCACTATAGCACCCATAATGTCCTTTTTCTTAGCTAGTATGGTGGATATCGTTTACTGAGATTTGTTGCACTGCCTAGCCAGTTCACCTACCTGCACACCATCTTCATATTTACGAATGATCTCTTGTTTCTGCTCTATGGTCATTCTTACATGGGATCTCATGTGTTGAGCCTTACCACTGACTTTCCTGGGACTCATGGCGTATTATATAATAATTACTTTAATGTTCAAAATGCAAAAAATCACCACAAAAGCGGGATTTCTTATAGGCGCGATCGACACCATCGGATGTCGAGTCACATTTTTCGATGAAATTTATATCGTAACTCGAAATTATCGTAAGTAGGGGCAATCGTATGTCGAGGTGCCACTGTAGTCTTGAAAAGATTATAGGAAAAGATCAATTTGTAAGGTAATCTTGATAAGATCGCTTTGTAAGATATTCTGGAAGATAATTCAGGTATTCTGGAAGAGATTCAGGTATTCTGGAAGAGATTCAGGTATTCTGTAAGAGATTTAGCTATTCTTGAAAAGATCTCTTTGTAAGATAGAATTGAAAAAATCCAGGTATTCTTGGAAAGATTGAGGAAAAGCTTGATGACAAAATTCTGTCCTGGTATCACTCATACAGTATCTTCACCTATATATAGGAAAGTGAGCTCATCTATAAAAATTGGAGATGACAAGGGTGGGCATGGGTGGCGCTCAGTTACTACTGAATACGCTCGCTGTATCATCCTCATCGGCGCTGAATCACTTGCATCCGATCCTTGTGCTAGGTCCTTATTGTGCTTAGCTTTTTTAATATCATGACCCTTATGATTTTCAAACATTAAGGTCTGAATTTAACCGACAAAGACAGGACAAAGGGCAACCGACAAATCTTTCAACCACAACGTCAGACAGGAATTGGGAGCCAGAGGCGCTTGCGCCATCAATGGCTGCTCACTCGGAACAGATCCAGTCAGCAGGCCTAGGGTATTCTGGGAATTTTTTCCAAGATGCCTGCTTCTCTCTGGAGGTTCCAGGAGTCTATTTCGTACTCAACCAACCGCTCTCATGTTTTGAATGGGTACAAAATTTTAAATTGGTGTTTTCTGTGGGGAGTCCCTATGGCTCCCTGGAGCTTATTGGACTAATGTATGTTATGTTAGACCGGGACATTAGCTATGGAGTTCAAACCTATCAGGGACCAGTGCCAGAACCTGGCCCCTTCAGAGAGGTTTCAGGGAGCAATGGCCCTGGAAAACCCCATTGTGGTTGGGGTTTTTCCTTATCTGCCATCGACTGGGGTTAGGCACCCAGAAAGTTAGGTATAACAAAACAAACCCCACATGGTAAGAAACTAAAACAAAAAACCGAACAGAGAGGTAGAAACTCCCTACAATCCCAAGGAAACAAGCAGACAAGCAATTATCACAATTTACTGCTGTACCGGTTGTCCGCGCAGCCCTTCCCTGCGGGGAGGGGGAGGGGGGCCTTGGACCTCACCACGTCGGCTGCATTCAGTTCGTAAGCTAGTGTCAACCGAGATAGACGCTTCTCTGCCCTCAAATTCCTGGGCGGTGTTTGCCTTCTGTGGCATTCTCTGCTGTCTTTGTGTGGTGTGCGGTGGCCAAAAGTACCTCATCAGTGCCCGGGTTGCATGCGCTTAAGGGCTTCCTTCCCTAGGCGCCCTGTGAGTACTGCCCCTGCGTGTCAGGGTTATCTTCCCTGGGGCGTTCGGGAACGGCTCCCGTAGGGGTTTTTGCTGCTCGGCATTTGCCTCGCCCTTGGGGCCAGCTGGGGCTTGGGGTTCTTGTTTGGCCTTGGGCAGGGAGTGGTGTTGTGCTGGTTAGGGTGTCAAGGTGTTGCACAACCTGCCACCTAAGCGGCGACCGGTTCCTGTTGCCTCTGGGCACTGTGTACTTTTGCAGGGTTTTGTTTTGTTTTTGTTTGCCTGGTGGAGGTTCTGCTTTGTGGGTCTATAGTTCCCCTGATATTGTTTTGGTGGCCCTCTGTTAGGCCCCCGTGCTTGTACACGTCCCAGGGGTTTCAGTGTTATCATCTACCCTTTGATTTGTTTGGGTTTCTTAACCGGTTAGCAACACCTTGCCCGGGCTTCCCGTAGTTGTTACCCTACGGGCCCTGGAAACCCCTATCGGGGCTCGGTGGACCCATGGATGCGTCTCCCGAGTTCCAGCCTGCCTTGTGCGGGTTTGAAGGTTGCTGTGTGCTCTTGTCTCAGGGTGACAGTCACCTGTTTTGCCTCCGTCATGCTGCCTGTTGGGTCAACGACACCTTTGACCCAGAGTCTTGCGAGTCGTGTTCTCTGCTTGTGCTCCAGTTTTACTCTGAGGATGTTCCTGTTAGGGTACAGGCAGCATCAGCGTTGCATGTTAGGTTTAGGTTACTGAAACGCGCTAGGTTGGTTTCCCACCCGGATGCCCTGAGGCTGCCCCGTTTTGGTTTTAGCGACCCGGACCTGGGGGTGTTAGTCGCTCCTGCTTTGGCTCCTTCTGCACTCCCTGGTCCTTCCCCTGTGGTTCATCCTGCACCTCCCCCCCCCCCCCGTGTCCGGCTCCAAAACGTTTGAGGGTTTTGGCCTCGGCACAGGAGTTTAGTTGGTAATGAGGCTCGGGCTGCCTCGGGGGCTGCCCCACTCGGGTTGGGGACGGAGGCATTTGAGCCGCTTCCTCCTGCTGAGGCTTCTGGGTCCTACTAGCAGACCCCCTTCTTGTCTGCCTTTTCTTCAGGGGTAGAGGGTTTGGAGGACGGCTCTGCCCCGGGTCCCAACATGGACGATCCTGGGGCTGGGGAGGAGTCAACCTGGGGGCCTTGGGCCCCCTTTGACCCCGCTTGGGTGCTTTTGCCTGCCCCGCAGGGCTTTTTGTTGCAGGGGGAGGGGTTTTCTTACCTCCCTTCCCTGTATGAGTATGATTTCGGTTCGGCTCCTCCCTGGATTCGGTTCCGGGCTCCTTTGGGTACCTCAGCTCTGTCTTTCCAGAGGTTTTCTACTTCCCGTATCTCTGCGAAGGTGGCTCGGGAGGCTCTTGCTGCATACCTCTTGCAAGACCTGGGTTATGCCTCTGCGATGGATCTGTCCTCGTTTGAGTTTGCTTCTTCTACCCTTTTTTGGGTGTGTTTGGAAGTTCTGGAGTCTTCCTGGCTGGCAGACTGGCCTTTCTTTTCATTGGAGGCATGGCATGGGTTCTGTTGGACCCGCATGCTTGATTGGCATGAAACTTCTATTTTTATGCAGGTTAACCTGGGGCGAGTTTGAGCACCTTAATGCGTGCTTGTTTGCTCCCGTGCTTTCTTGGGATGTTGGCCTTTTCCAGCTTCATGTGAAGGTTCCTCTTCTTTCGGCTTCATTGGTTGTGGAGGATTTGCGCGCCCGTGGGCATTTGGCTTCGGTCTTATGTTTCTTTTTCCTCCTCGAGCTGTCTTCTGCCTGGCTTGAGGAGGATGTAGGAGCATTGAGTGAAGGGCCTTTGTCTGGGACGCTGACTTTGGCAGCTAGGGCGTCGGCTGCACTGTTGAAGCTCTTTGCGCCCATCCTGAAGGAAGCGGTGTCTCTGTTTTTTGTTTTCTTCTCTCGTATAACGACAGGCTGTGCTCACCCTCTCTTTGGAATCCGCTTGGGCCCTGGCTCTTAGGTTCTCGTCTCCGTTTTGTCCATTGCTGTTTGCAGAGACTACAGTCTCTCAGTTTCTGCAAGCAGCTTCGTCTAGTTGTCGTCCTATGGCGGACTTGTTAATTCTCCGAGCCAGTCGTTCTCGGCAGTTTCGGAGGGGCTGTGCCAGGCTTCCGGGTTACGCTGGTCGAGGTGGGTCATTGATGCCAGTTTCTGAGCCGACGTTCCCTTCAGGGCCAGCATCATCTGGTCTGCGCGGTGATCATCCTGTTCGACATTTGGCTTCTTGTAAGGGGCGTCGGCCCTTTCGTGGTACGCGATGGGGGGGAGGCTCGCTCTGTTTGCCCACGCTTGGTCCCACGATTTGTGAGCCTTTTCGGTCATGTCATCCGGCCTGCAGTGGTGTTGGGCGACCCGTCCTCCTTTGTGGGGTTCGGGGCAAACAGGGCAGGTTTCTTCTCCTGCGCTTCGTCAAGTCGTCTTGGAGTGGGTACGCTTGGGCGTGGTCGAAACGACTCCCTCCCTTAGTTGGGTTTCCCATCTGTTTCCAGTGCCAAAACGGGACTGTGCGGATCTGAGGTTCATTCTGGACTTGTCCTGTTTAACCCCTGGATTCCTTGCCCCTCCTTTTGGATGACTACTCTGTCTCAGGTCCGGCTTCTGTTGGAGCCGGGTGCCTGGATGGTGTCCCTGGACCTCAAGAACGCTTATTGGCACGTTCCTATTCATCCGGGGTTCAGAGAATGGCTTCTTGGGTTACATGCTAAATGGTATTTTTTGTGACACATTAGGTCATAATACATTGCTAAAACATGTGTTATTTAAGAGGTTATTTGTATGACAATTTCTTTTCAAAGGTAATGATAACATTGACAGTTAATTTTTCATTAATTACGAAATTCAAATTTATTCTTTACTACAGTAAAATTTACACATATATATATATATATATATATATATATATATATATATATATATATATATACACACATTAGGACTATATACGCAATATGAAAATAAAAACCATTACAATACGGTATCTTGAAGATATGCATATTAAGAACGCACCGTAAAAAAATGCGTATTAAAAGTACACATCACTAAATAAATACATATTGAGACTATGCATAATTCATATATATGTATTAAGAAAATGCCGCATAAAAAAGCGTGCAAGAGTCATATTATTATGCACCATTAAAAACTTATTATGCCTACAGAAATTATGCCTTAAAGAGAAGGAATAAGACCACGAGTCTTGAAAAATAAATATACTAAGCTTATGCATCTTACAATTACCGTAATAAATGAGGACGTTATATTTAAAGGAGTTTGCCTTGACTTGGTTAAAATGACGCATAAAAAAGAACGCAAATTTCTATGAACGCTGAACGCTCGAAATATTTAGCAAAGGGTATAACGCTAACGTCAAATTAAAGCTGATGTAGTGTGGATGATGTACCTATTATATCTCCGCTCAGCCCACATGGAGCACTCCAAAACCGGTTTTGGAGGGTAGGAGTTGAATAAAAGCGAAAAGAATGGTCAGGATAATTCATGTTGGGCCTCTGAAAAGGAGGAAGAACGGAGGAAAGGGTAACTCATTCAAAATGACAGAAAACCGGAAAGGGTTGAGGGAAGCTGTGTGAATGAGAGAGACTCAGACTTACGACACAAAGATGTACTGGGGGGGACAAAACACGTAGTTTTCCACCACATTTTAAATTAATCTGATTCTAAAAACTTGGACATATATTATTGTAAGTTACGGTAATAGAGGATATATACTAGTTGTGTAAAAATGTAAGTAATTATTTGAGTGAAGTGAATCAGGTGGAGATCATATTGGTGGACTTACACGTGTGTGTGTGTGTGTGTGTGTGTGTGTGTGTGTGTGTGTGTGTGTGTGTGTGTGTGTGTACTCACCTAATCGTACTCGCCTAATTGTGCTTGCGGGGGTTGAGCTTTGTCTCTTTAGTCCCGCCTCTCAACTGTCAATCAACTGGTGTATAGATTCCTGAGCCTACTGGGCTTTATCATATCTACATTTAAAACTGTGAATGGAGTCAGCCTCCATCACATCACTGCCTAGTGCATTCCATTTATTAACTACTCTGACACTGAAAAAATTCTTTGTAACGTCTCTGTGGCTCATCTGGGGTACTAAATTTCCACCTGTGTCCCCTTGTTCGTGTCCCACCCGTGTTGAAGAGTTTGTCTTTGTCCACCCTGTCAATTCCCCTGAGAATTTTGTAGGTGGTATGTTTTGAAGGTGTGTGTGTGTGTGTGTGTGTGTGTGTGTGTGTGTGTGTGTGTGTGTGTGTGTGTGTGTGTGTGTGTGTGTGTGTGTATACAGCGTCCTTTCGACACCACATTGGGGGCGTGTTTCTGTGAGTATAACCACAGTGATTTCCCCCCCAAAAAACACAATTCTTCTTTCCCCTCTCCCCCTACACTCTTTCAGTTACACATCTGTCCTTGAAATTTGACCACACACACACACACACACACACACACACACACACACACACACACACACACACAAACACACCCTACTTAGCCGGGGCATGGAGAGCAGCGCCATTTGTCCAAAATACGAGCCAACAATATGCCGGCTTTATTGATTCGTTAGATTTACTGACCGATTGTATTGCTTTAGATTGATTGAGTTTTATGAATTGTTTTGAGAGCATTTTTCCTGGTTCTGTTTCCACCGCCTCCCCTCCCCCTCCTCCCCCTCCCAATCCCCACACCAAAAAGCGTTTTGGAGGCATTTTGGATTTTTCAATATCTACCAGCCTCCCAAATTGTTTCGTGCGAATTTACGGCTTCAGTATCTATGCGCCCTTCTCCAAATTTTTGGAGAGCATTTAATTTTTTGTATTTTTATTTTTTTAATATTGACCAGCCTCCCAAAATGTTGAGTGAGCATTTTCTTCAGGATCGACCAGTCTCCCAGATTTTAAAACGATGTTAGTTTTCAAACAATTACCATAGAAGAAAAAACAAAAAATCTGTTATTCCACCAGTGTTTTGTTTTTCCTTTATTTGTGAACTAATTAAACAATTCAGAGAGTTGCGGAGGGTAACCAAGGTGATGTTTCTAAGGAGGAGGAGGAGGAGGGTGTGGTGGAGAGTTTGAAAAGGGAGTTCGATGGAGGAAAAGGGGGGGGAAAGTGAGGGAAAGAGGGGTGAGGGGGTCTGTGATTTATAGGAAACGAAAGGGGTTGCTAGGGGCAATACGGCCCAGAAAGTTGCATACGGCCCAGAAAAGAGGAAAAATTATGTTGGGGGGTAGGAAAAAGGCAGCTGGAGGAAGGAAAAAGGGCAGCTAGAGGGAGAAAAGGGAGCTGCTGGAGGGAGAGAAAATGGGTGCTAGCTAGATGGATAAAAAAAAATAAAGTCCTGTATGGGGTGAGGAATATCAGCTAGTACCTATGGGAGACAAAGAGAGGTGTTCAGGGGTAGGGAAGACACAGATGCAAGAGTAATGGAAGAAAAGTAGAACAGAAAATATAGAAATAAATAATCTTTGACTCTTATCAAAACAAAGACAATTGAATTTCGTTTATATAAATGCTGCAATATGAGTCTCTCGTTATAGAGACTCACTTATTATGTATCTCTCTATGGAGGTGGCTATGATGTGAGTCTCTCCACACAGACTCGGCTATTGTAACAAACTCCTCGACATGTGTGTCAAATAGAGATGTCTTACGCTATCCTCTGATCCATTCTGTGGAAGCTGATGGCCCGTGTCACAGTTTTAGTACGACGTCTGCAGAGGATTTTATATATGTATATCATATACAAGTTTACACAATCTAAGTCTGTTTTAATTTATTAAACCCCATCTTGTTGAAGGCCAATACCGTCCATATATAAGAAAACAAAGCCCGTGATGGTTCGTAGAATGTTTCTTTTGTATACATGTGAATGTTTTCTTCTATCTATATTTTATCTCAGACTTTTATAATCCAATTTACAGCTGCAGGTTGCAGTGAGATAAACATAACATGAAAAGTTGAGAATTGCATGGAGGACTTTGGAAGGAAATGTGGAAGGGGGTTGAGGAAAGTTCAACTGTGGACGTAGGTGCAGGCGACGACCTCTGTCTCCGGGTCGATATCCTGACGCTCTGCTAACGAAAGCAAGAAGTTATTAGTTATCTTGCTCATTCGATTAGCACAGAACGAACTCAGCTCTCCAAAATACACTTTTTGACCCCAGAGAGCAGGGGTATCAGAATGAGGCAGAGCACTGAAGGTCTGATTTGTTTAGCTAGTTTCAATCAATCAATTCTCACCACCATCCTGGGTATATCCATCAAACATATACTCAGCTACTCACGAAACCAATACATCTTTCACCTATCAAACAGCTCTGTTTTCATTTACTAAACCATTTAAGAGTTTCGAAACATCACAATCCAAGGTTATAATTGTCATAAACAACCTCAACAGTATTGTTGCGAGGTTGTTTATGTCATTTATACCCCAATATAACCATTTTTTCACATATGGCCATGTAAGTTCTGTTGAAAAGGACGTCCCAAAACCGGCAGACACTTATGACTAAAAAACATCCACAGCCTCTGAGGAAGCAGATTGTCGATTCTCAAGACACAATCGACTTGAGAATGGTCCAGGACGGACCGAAACGTCGTCGTCCCTTCACCTTCTAGTGTGTGGTCTGGTCAACATGAATGAGTTGGATATAAACTGGTGATGCCTTGCATAGGCCATTTGAAGTTTCCTTTATTCAAAGCCGAATAAAAATAATCCTTCAATCACCGTAATAGATGAGTCTTGTCAACTTGTTTAAGTGTTCGTATGTGTGTGTGGAATAGCCCACAGCTAGCAGGGGGAAGCTCGATTCTGGATCTATCTGAATAACAGGTAGAGTATATATACTATATCACGTCCTCTGATAAGAGTTGGACAGGCTGTAGGACACTGTATTGCCTTGAGGTTCCTGATGCAACTCTATCCCGCCAAACACACACCGAAACTACGACGTTGGTACAACGTTCGAACAAGTTTTAACACCTCCTAACCAGTTATAACAACCAATATAACAAGTTGTAACAACGTTCCGATACGTCATAAACACGGTAAGCCAAGATGTAACAACTTTATTATAAGTTGTAACTAGCGGAAAATAGAGACAGTTTCGGTTTGTGTTTCCAGGGATCCTCCTTTCCGCCTCTCAGCTTCGTGAAGACGTCAGCGTTTTTCTGACTTTTGGTCATAGTAGTCTTTCTGCGTATTATTTTTGTTTTCACCAAGTCTTTTTGCTTCTGATAATTGTCGCTGATTCTGTTTCTAATGTTTCTGTTTCCAATGTTTCTGTTTCCAATGTTTCTGCTTCCAATGATTCTGCTCCCAATGATTCTGCTCCCAATGATTCTGCTCCCAATGATTCTGCTCCCAATGATTCTGCTCCCAATGATTCTGCTCCAACGTTTCTGCTTCCAATGATTCTGCTCCAATATTTCTGTTTCCAATGATTCTGCTTTTCCTTTGTGCTCCTTTTGCGTTTCCTTGATGTTTATTCTTGTTAGATTGTTTGTTTCGTCTGCTTTCGCTACTATTTTTGTTTGGGTTCAAGTTTCAGTTCCGTTTCAGTTCATCATTCCTACTGCTTTTGTTTATCATTCTTTCCGTTGATCTTTATTAGGCCAAGTGCTTCTGCTGATCATTCTTCCATCTGCTTATTACTCCTCTTGCACCTTGTGGCTACTTCTTTAGCTCATCCTTCCTTCTCCTTCTACTCATCGGTCCTTCTTTCGCTTATCTGTCCTTTTGTAATGCTTCTCACTATTGGTCTTCCTTTTTTCACATCATTCTTACTGCTTTTTGCCCGTTGTGCCTATTTCTGCCCACCGTTCTTCCTGCTTTTTGAGCCCACCGTTCTTCCTGCTTCTTGTGCCCACCGTTCTTCCTACTTATCGAGACTTCTGGTTTAGGTTCTTGTCCATTTTTGTTTTTGAAAGCGTTGCTCTTGACAAATGCTTCGCGGGTCAGTACACACGAATACTAACATGCCCTCTCACAGAGCTGAGTGCCTTATACGCTGCTTGAGTGTGTGTGTGTGTGTGTGTGTGTGTGTGTGTGGTGTGTGTGTGTGTGTGTGTGTGTGTGTGTGTGTTTACCTAGTTGTATTCACCTAGTTGTGCTAGAGGGAGGGGGGTTGAGCTCTGCTCTTTCGACGTGCTTCTCAAATGTCAATCAACGGATATATATATATATTTTTTACACACACACACACACACACACACACACACACACACACCACACACACACACACACACACACACACACACACACGCACGCACGCGCGCGCGCGAAGCAGCCTGTAACAGCTGTTTAACTCCATTGTTACCTATTTACTGCAAGGTAACAGGGGCATCAGGAGTGAAAGAAACCCTATCCATTTGTTTCTGCTATCATCGGAAATCGAACCTCGGTCCACAGGACTACGTATCCAGCGTGCTGTCCACTCAGCCACCACCGCCCTCCTGTGTGTGTGCGTGCGTGTCTCAGGGTTCATATGATCAATATCATTAAAAGACAATGTGAGCCTGTCAGTTTGTACAATGTGGGAGGCGAAACGCTTGCGGCTTGCTACAAGATTAATGCTTGTTTCACGAGAGGTCTACCCAGTGATGGGGAAGGAGGGGTCATTCTCCTCATTGTGAAGGGCCCAAAGAAGGAAATGGAGAAGGGAAGGAGCCCTTCGTGAAGGGAAGTCTGTGGAAGTGAAATGTTCGGCTTAGAGTCCATGGATTTTATATTTGTGTAAATAGTGAATTTAGATACTGATTTTTAAAACAAACGTTCATACGACAGGTTTGCCTTTGTGGTGTAACCTTTTTTGGTTACATTGACAAGGAAGGAAGAGTGTGGCTGAGAGTGAGGAGACAGATAGTGGGCGTGTGTGGGCAGGAAAGAAAG
>WNGS01113158.1:42169655-42183013 GCA_020271785.1 Procambarus virginalis
AGACAGGAGGAAAAAGGCATATGTGTTGAGTGAGGGGGAGAGGTGGTGGAAGGGTGAGTGTGTGGGCGGCCGGGAAGAAGAGGGTAGAGGGGGCATGTGTGGGGAAAGTGAGAGATATAAAAGGCATGCGCTTACGGCGAAGGAGCTAGGAACAGGGCGTGTGTGGCAGGGAGGGTGGAGATGGGGAAGGGGGTGTGTGGGCAGGAGTGGAAGAGATGGGATATCGTTTACTGAGATTTGTTGCACTGCCTAGCCAGTTCACCTACCTGCACACCATCTTCATATTTACGAATGATCTCTTGTTTCTGCTCTATGGTCATTCTTACATGGGATCTCATGTGTTGAGCCTTACCACTGACTTTCCTGGGACTCATGGCGTATTATATAATAATTACTTTAATGTTCAAAATGCAAAAAATCACCACAAAAGCGGGATTTCTTATAGGCGCGATCGACACCATCGGATGTCGAGTCACATTTTTCGATGAAATTTATATCGTAACTCGAAATTATCGTAAGTAGGGGCAATCGTATGTCGAGGTGCCACTGTAGTCTTGAAAAGATTATAGGAAAAGATCAATTTGTAAGGTAATCTTGATAAGATCGCTTTGTAAGATATTCTGGAAGATAATTCAGGTATTCTGGAAGAGATTCAGGTATTCTGGAAGAGATTCAGGTATTCTGTAAGAGATTTAGCTATTCTTGAAAAGATCTCTTTGTAAGATAGAATTGAAAAAATCCAGGTATTCTTGGAAAGATTGAGGAAAAGCTTGATGACAAAATTCTGTCCTGGTATCACTCATACAGTATCTTCACCTATATATAGGAAAGTGAGCTCATCTATAAAAATTGGAGATGACAAGGGTGGGCATGGGTGGCGCTCAGTTACTACTGAATACGCTCGCTGTATCATCCTCATCGGCGCTGAATCACTTGCATCCGATCCTTGTGCTAGGTCCTTATTGTGCTTAGCTTTTTTAATATCATGACCCTTATGATTTTCAAACATTAAGGTCTGAATTTAACCGACAAAGACAGGACAAAGGGCAACCGACAAATCTTTCAACCACAACGTCAGACAGGAATTGGGAGCCAGAGGCGCTTGCGCCATCAATGGCTGCTCACTCGGAACAGATCCAGTCAGCAGGCCTAGGGTATTCTGGGAATTTTTTCCAAGATGCCTGCTTCTCTCTGGAGGTTCCAGGAGTCTATTTCGTACTCAACCAACCGCTCTCATGTTTTGAATGGGTACAAAATTTTAAATTGGTGTTTTCTGTGGGGAGTCCCTATGGCTCCCTGGAGCTTATTGGACTAATGTATGTTATGTTAGACCGGGACATTAGCTATGGAGTTCAAACCTATCAGGGACCAGTGCCAGAACCTGGCCCCTTCAGAGAGGTTTCAGGGAGCAATGGCCCTGGAAAACCCCATTGTGGTTGGGGTTTTTCCTTATCTGCCATCGACTGGGGTTAGGCACCCAGAAAGTTAGGTATAACAAAACAAACCCCACATGGTAAGAAACTAAAACAAAAAACCGAACAGAGAGGTAGAAACTCCCTACAATCCCAAGGAAACAAGCAGACAAGCAATTATCACAATTTACTGCTGTACCGGTTGTCCGCGCAGCCCTTCCCTGCGGGGAGGGGGAGGGGGGCCTTGGACCTCACCACGTCGGCTGCATTCAGTTCGTAAGCTAGTGTCAACCGAGATAGACGCTTCTCTGCCCTCAAATTCCTGGGCGGTGTTTGCCTTCTGTGGCATTCTCTGCTGTCTTTGTGTGGTGTGCGGTGGCCAAAAGTACCTCATCAGTGCCCGGGTTGCATGCGCTTAAGGGCTTCCTTCCCTAGGCGCCCTGTGAGTACTGCCCCTGCGTGTCAGGGTTATCTTCCCTGGGGCGTTCGGGAACGGCTCCCGTAGGGGTTTTTGCTGCTCGGCATTTGCCTCGCCCTTGGGGCCAGCTGGGGCTTGGGGTTCTTGTTTGGCCTTGGGCAGGGAGTGGTGTTGTGCTGGTTAGGGTGTCAAGGTGTTGCACAACCTGCCACCTAAGCGGCGACCGGTTCCTGTTGCCTCTGGGCACTGTGTACTTTTGCAGGGTTTTGTTTTGTTTTTGTTTGCCTGGTGGAGGTTCTGCTTTGTGGGTCTATAGTTCCCCTGATATTGTTTTGGTGGCCCTCTGTTAGGCCCCCGTGCTTGTACACGTCCCAGGGGTTTCAGTGTTATCATCTACCCTTTGATTTGTTTGGGTTTCTTAACCGGTTAGCAACACCTTGCCCGGGCTTCCCGTAGTTGTTACCCTACGGGCCCTGGAAACCCCTATCGGGGCTCGGTGGACCCATGGATGCGTCTCCCGAGTTCCAGCCTGCCTTGTGCGGGTTTGAAGGTTGCTGTGTGCTCTTGTCTCAGGGTGACAGTCACCTGTTTTGCCTCCGTCATGCTGCCTGTTGGGTCAACGACACCTTTGACCCAGAGTCTTGCGAGTCGTGTTCTCTGCTTGTGCTCCAGTTTTACTCTGAGGATGTTCCTGTTAGGGTACAGGCAGCATCAGCGTTGCATGTTAGGTTTAGGTTACTGAAACGCGCTAGGTTGGTTTCCCACCCGGATGCCCTGAGGCTGCCCCGTTTTGGTTTTAGCGACCCGGACCTGGGGGTGTTAGTCGCTCCTGCTTTGGCTCCTTCTGCACTCCCTGGTCCTTCCCCTGTGGTTCATCCTGCACCTCCCCCCCCCCCCCGTGTCCGGCTCCAAAACGTTTGAGGGTTTTGGCCTCGGCACAGGAGTTTAGTTGGTAATGAGGCTCGGGCTGCCTCGGGGGCTGCCCCACTCGGGTTGGGGACGGAGGCATTTGAGCCGCTTCCTCCTGCTGAGGCTTCTGGGTCCTACTAGCAGACCCCCTTCTTGTCTGCCTTTTCTTCAGGGGTAGAGGGTTTGGAGGACGGCTCTGCCCCGGGTCCCAACATGGACGATCCTGGGGCTGGGGAGGAGTCAACCTGGGGGCCTTGGGCCCCCTTTGACCCCGCTTGGGTGCTTTTGCCTGCCCCGCAGGGCTTTTTGTTGCAGGGGGAGGGGTTTTCTTACCTCCCTTCCCTGTATGAGTATGATTTCGGTTCGGCTCCTCCCTGGATTCGGTTCCGGGCTCCTTTGGGTACCTCAGCTCTGTCTTTCCAGAGGTTTTCTACTTCCCGTATCTCTGCGAAGGTGGCTCGGGAGGCTCTTGCTGCATACCTCTTGCAAGACCTGGGTTATGCCTCTGCGATGGATCTGTCCTCGTTTGAGTTTGCTTCTTCTACCCTTTTTTGGGTGTGTTTGGAAGTTCTGGAGTCTTCCTGGCTGGCAGACTGGCCTTTCTTTTCATTGGAGGCATGGCATGGGTTCTGTTGGACCCGCATGCTTGATTGGCATGAAACTTCTATTTTTATGCAGGTTAACCTGGGGGCGAGTTTGAGCACCTTAATGCGTGCTTGTTTGCTCCCGTGCTTTCTTGGGATGTTGGCCTTTTCCAGCTTCATGTGAAGGTTCCTCTTCTTTCGGCTTCATTGGTTGTGGAGGATTTGCGCGCCCGTGGGCATTTGGCTTCGGTCTTATGTTTCTTTTTCCTCCTCGAGCTGTCTTCTGCCTGGCTTGAGGAGGATGTAGGAGCATTGAGTGAAGGGCCTTTGTCTGGGACGCTGACTTTGGCAGCTAGGGCGTCGGCTGCACTGTTGAAGCTCTTTGCGCCCATCCTGAAGGAAGCGGTGTCTCTGTTTTTTGTTTCTCGCCTCGTATAACGACAGGCTGTGCTCACCCTCTCTTTGGAATCCGCTTGGGCCCTGGCTCTTAGGTTCTCGTCTCCGTTTTGTCCATTGCTGTTTGCAGAGACTACAGTCTCTCAGTTTCTGCAAGCAGCTTCGTCTAGTTGTCGTCCTATGGCGGACTTGTTAATTCTCCGAGCCAGTCGTTCTCGGCAGTTTCGGAGGGGCTGTGCCAGGCTTCCGGGTTACGCTGGTCGAGGTGGGTCATTGATGCCAGTTTCTGAGCCGACGTTCCCTTCAGGGCCAGCATCATCTGGTCTGCGCGGTGATCATCCTGTTCGACATTTGGCTTCTTGTAAGGGGCGTCGGCCCTTTCGTGGTACGCGATGGGGGGGAGGCTCGCTCTGTTTGCCCACGCTTGGTCCCACGATTTGTGAGCCTTTTCGGTCATGTCATCCGGCCTGCAGTGGTGTTGGGCGACCCGTCCTCCTTTGTGGGGTTCGGGGCAAACAGGGCAGGTTTCTTCTCCTGCGCTTCGTCAAGTCGTCTTGGAGTGGGTACGCTTGGGCGTGGTCGAAACGACTCCCTCCCTTAGTTGGGTTTCCCATCTGTTTCCAGTGCCAAAACGGGACTGTGCGGATCTGAGGTTCATTCTGGACTTGTCCTGTTTAAACCCCTGGATTCCTTGCCCCTCCTTTTGGATGACTACTCTGTCTCAGGTCCGGCTTCTGTTGGAGCCGGGTGCCTGGATGGTGTCCCTGGACCTCAAGAACGCTTATTGGCACGTTCCTATTCATCCGGGGTTCAGAGACTGGTTAGGTTTCGTGGTGGGGGTCACGCTTACCACATTCACTGCCTACCTTTTGGCTTGAATCTGGCACCTCGCATTTTCACGCGTCTGACACGGGTTGTGGTGACGTGGTGACCCGTCTGCATCTTCTAGGGATTCGGGTTTTAGCATACCTCGATGACTGGCTGGTGTAAGCTCCCAGTCGGTCACTTTGTCTGCTCGCCAGGGATATGGTTCCTTCCCAGCTCGTCAGGTTCGGGTTCCTGGTGAACTGGAGAAAGTCACATCTGGTTCCGTCCCAGGTTTGGACCTGGCTGGGTCTTGTTTGGGATTCTCAGACCGCTGCCTTGTATCTCCCTCCAGAGGCGTTGCTGCGGCTGCGGATCCGCCGTCGGCTGTTTCTGAGGGGGTCCCAGGTCACTCGGCGGTTGCTTGAGCGGTTGTGCTGAAGTCTGAACTTCGCCATGCTAGTCTACCCGCCTGCTCGGGTTTTTCTTCGGCGACTGTTTTGGTTCCTTTAGGGACGTCTCTCCCATCTCTCTCGCGATCGTTGGGTTAGTCCTCCGGGGGGCCTTGTGTCGGTTGCTGCGTCACCGGCTTCCTCTTCGGGGGTTTTTGGGGATCGGTGCCTTGGCGCCTTCCCAAGCCTTCGCTCGATGTGTTCACAAACGCGTCGTCTCTCGGCTGAGGCTTTGTGACCAGTGCTCACCAGGCCGGCCAGGGACGGTGGGGTCCGTCCTTTCGTTGGGCTCACAGCACGGTTTGTGAGTTTGCAGCAGTTTGGTTCGCTCTTCGGAAGGTTCGGGTCGCTCGGGGATCGACCATTCGCCTCCATTCGGACTGTTCTCCAGTGGTTCATTGCCTGAACCGCGGAGGTTAACTTCAGTCCTTGGCTCTTTGGGGTTGGTCCCTTCGAGTGGTTCGTCTGCTGGATTCTCAGGGTTTGGCTTTCTGTGCAGTTCATGTCCGGGGAGTGTCCAACGTTTTGGCGGACGGCCTGTCTCGCTTCATTCCCCTGTCCACGGAATGGACAGTCGACGACGACTCGTTTAGTTGGTTCTGCCTGACGTACGGTACGTACGGTCTCCCAGACTTGGACCTCTTCGAGTCGGAGTGGTCTCGGCGTCTCCCAATCTATGTGACGCCCTTCCCCGACTGCGAGGCGTTCGCGGTGGATGCCTTCTGGCAGGACTGGTCGAGGTGGGGTTACCTGTTCCTCTTCCCCCTGGTCCAGCTGTTGCTTCGGGTTCTGGTTCAGTTGGACACCTTCCCAGGGAGAGTAGTCCTTGTGGCCCCTAGGTGGCTGGCCCAGCCTTGGTTTCCGACGCTATTGGCTCAATGTCCAAACGCGGGGCGTTTCCCATAGCTCCACCTCTTTCAGCAGGTCGGCCCGGTTCGGTACGGGGCTGGCTCGACCTTCTCCTCTGCTCTTCACGTCTGGTCTTTTTGACGTGCTTTTGTCACCATTTCTATGGTGATCAGGTGGCTTCGTTGATGGTGTCCCACCTGAGAACTTCGTCTCAGCGACAGTATGACGTTTCCTGGCGTTCTTTTCGCCATTTTCTTGCTCTTCGTAGGTTCTCTTATCTTTCGGATCTGGTTGTCTTGTCCTTTCTTGGCTTTTTCAGGACTGTCATTTGATCCCTAATACTGTCGCCTCATATTGTGCGGGGCTGGCGGAGCCACTCAAGCTAGCGTTCGGGGTGGACGTCACATCCGCCCCGTTACATAAGCTGTCTTGTGCAATGTTTCACCTCCGGCCTGCTCATGCGCCACCTGAGCCGTCCTGGTCCTTGGACAGGGTGCTCTCCTATCTTTCCTATCCTCAGTTTGTGGTGGCCCCTTCTGTTTCAGATTGTTTTCCAAGGCCTTGTTTTTGTTGGCATTGGCCTCTGGGGCGGGGTAGGGGAGCTTCATGGTCTCCTTCAGCGCAGGGGTTTCTGCTCCTTTGGTCCTGGGGGTAGGTTAGTTCGTTTGCAGCCTTCTCCATCTTTTCTGGCGAAGAACGAGACGGCTGCTTTCCGGAGGGGTCCGTGGGTCATTGATGTTTGGTTGGTTCAGCCGGGGGTGCATCATGTGTTGTGTCTGGTTGCGGCTCTAAGCTGTTACCTGCGCGCTTCAGCTGGGGTAGCTGGGGATGCGCTTTGGGTTGATTCGGTTTCCCTCATCCCTGTTCCAGGGCTCGGGTCTCCTAGGTTGTCCGTAGGGTTATTAAGTCTAGCCAGCCTGTGGTCTATCCTCGCGCCCATGACGTTCGGAAGTTTGCAGCTTTGGCTGCCGTGTTTGGTAACATGTCTTGTGCTCATATTCGGGCGCGTGGATTTTGGAAGTCGAACAGGGTCCTGGCCGCCCGTTATTTGGTGAATGTACCTGCTCCTCGGCGTTCTTGTGTTGCTTTGGGTCGCAGGTTGCAGCCAGTTGTCTCGACTTCGCGTTGAGAAGTTTGTGGTCGCCGCCTCCCGGGTAAGTCCCTACTTTCCTTCTCTTTGGGTATGTAGCTCCAGGGAGCCGTAGAGGCTCCCCCACAGAAAACCAGCATTGAATGTAATGAAACGCCATTTTCTGGGTGAGCCCCAGAGGCTCCTGGCTACCCTTCCTCCCATCCGGTTGGCGGGGTTTTTTCGCGTTGGTTAAAGCCTAGTTTCCGAACTGAAGGCAATCGGCACGGTGTGGTCCAGGCCCCCCCCCCCTCTCGGGGAGGGGAGGGCTGCGCGGACGACCGGCATGGCAGTAAATTGTGATAAGTGCTTGTTTCCTGTTTCCTTGGGATTGTAGGGAGTTTCTACCTCTCTATTCAGTTTTTTGTTTTAGTTTCTTACCATGTGGGGTTTGTTTGTTATGCCTACCTTTCTGGGTGCCTAACCCCGGTCGATGGGAGATAAGGAAAACCCCCAACCACAATGGGGTTTTTCAGGGCCATTGCTCCCTGAAAACTCTCTGAAGGAGCCAGGTTCTGGCACTGGTCCCTGGTAGGTCTGAACTCCATAGTTAATGTCCCGGTCTAACATAACATACATTAACCTGATAAGCTAAAGGGAGCCTCCGGGGCTCACGCAGAAAGTGGCGTTTCATTACATTCAACACTGGTTTTCTTGGCCAGCACCGTTTTAGGCAAACGAGTTTTCTCGGCCAGCGCAGCACAGTGGTTAAAATATATTCAGTTTCTACAGCAAATGCATCTTCTGTTGTAACAAACTTACTTGATGGAGCTGAAATGCTTTACATGTTTCAGCAATATATTGTTTTCTATGTATCATTACAGTGATTTCTAATAATAACGAGGTTTCTAATTGTAAACTAAACACTACAGAAACAGTGGCACAAAACAATCTTGCTCTTCGACAACAATTGGGACTAGTGGTGAAGTGGAGACAGCAGAATGATCTACACCAGCAACAACAACGACAACACATCAGTGAGTTCACTCAGCAGCTCTCCTCACTCCAGCAAGAAAATGCCCGTCTTAGAGCTCACCTTGCTGGTTCAAAGGTGATTACTTTGTAAACACACATGAAATTTGGTTTTGCATTGATTACTATATGATTTGTCTATAACTATAAGTGTGGATAATTGAGTAATAATGAATTTGAGGAGTTTGTACATAGGTTTACCCAATAACTCATTTATTTTTGTGTGTCCTTATGTGTTGTAAAATATTTTGTCTGGTGTTTTGGACACAGATTGTGTAGAATTTACCTTACCAATATTGTAACTAGTAATTCATAAAACTAGCACACCTGTTGTCTGTATTCCAGATTTTATTGTATTTCTGTAACAGTAATAATAATAATGAGAAAATCAGTAGGAGTCTTGAGGAGGATTGGAACCTCATCGCGGCTCCTACAGATTTTCTCATTGATACGTTAATGTGATTTCTCTGTGTAACAATAATAACAATAGTAATAATTTTGGGGGGGATATAATTACCTAAGTGTAGTTACAGGATGAGAGCTACGCTCGTGGTGTCCCGTCTTCCCAGCACTCTTTGCCATATAATGCTTTGAAATTACTGACGGTTTTGGCCTCCACCACCTTCTCACTTAACTTGTTCCAACCATCTACCATTCTGTTTACAAAAGTGAATTTTCTTATATTTCTCCATCATCTTTGTTTCGTTAGTTTAAATCTATGACTTTTGTTCTTGAAGTTTCAGGTCTCGGGAATTCTTCCCTATCAATTTTATCGATTCCTGTTACTATTTTGTACGTAGTGATCATATCACCTCTTTTTCTTCTAACTTCTAGTTTTTGCACATTTAATGCCTCTAACCTCTCCACGTAGCTTTTGCCCTTCAGTTCTGGGAGCCACTTAGTGGCATGTCATTGTACCTTTTCCAGTTTGTTGATGTGCTTCTTAAGATACGGGCACCACACAACCTCTGCATATTCTAGCTTTGGCCAAACAATCCCAATGTACCTTCTTATATATATGTAAATAAATAAAATAAATAAAAGCCGCCCTAAGAGCTCAAGCACGCCCTGATGATTGGATCGACAACCTTCCATTAGTCTTGCTTGGCATTCATTCGGCCACGAAGGAGGGCAGTGGATTCTCGGTAGCAGATTTAGTATACGGATCTAGCCTGCGGGCTTCCGGGCGAATTCTTAACCCCGACGCCACTTATCACACCTCCAGACCCCACTTTTGTCCAGAAATTACGGGCGGCCATGACAAACATTCGGCCTACACCACCACGCCAACCGACAACTCGTGCTACATATGTGCCTCATGAGCTCCACACAACTGAACACGTGTTTGTAAGAGTCGACGCTGTTCGACGCCCTCTACAGTCACCTTACAAACGACCTTTTAAAGTGGTTTCTCGAACACCAAAGTTCTTCACCATTGAACGCTGAGGACAGCGGGTAAACATCTCCATCAATCGTCTTAAACCAGCACACTGTGACGCTGCCCCAGACATCCCTCCAGAGACACATCCACCGACTACGCCGTTCACTTTTCGATCACATTTACCAGCAGTACCGCCACCTACGACAACGGACGACCCTGTATGATCTCCCATCCTACAACCCCAGTTACCAGCGGCACCACCACCTGATCTTACGGCGACGGACGATCCTGTGCGACCTCCCACCCTACGACCCCAGTTAGATGACATCAGCGAAGAGGAGGAAGTTAACTTTGAGGGTTATGCAACGCGAGCAGGGCATACAATTCACCAACCAGCTAGGTTCCTTGATCAAGTGTTTTTCCTTTTATCCCCTGGGAGGGGGAGTTCTGTAGTGAGTAGATTATCCCAATAATATACTCGCTCCAAACGCATTGGCATAATGAGAGAAGCAAAGCTCTTCTTAGTACTCATTATGGAACTGAAACCTTTCCCAACTTCCACATACTATTCCTGTCAACCTTTGGAGAATGTTGAGATGTTGCCCGAGCATATAAGCAGCAGAGTGGCGAATATTAACTAGTCTACTTTCAAGTGTGGTCTAGAACAGACACTTGCGAGATACTGTACTGACTCCCAGTGCGCACAACTCACACCATTGCTCACCAAAGTATCATCTGCATACTTCTGTATACTCAACCAAATATATATATTCTCTTAGTGTTTGTGTTTATTGTTACCATACCTTACGTAACAATAGAACCGTTATAATCTCTTTCATTATTGTTATAAGACCTTCTCGTTTACTATCTAGCTCCTCTTTTGACCATGTGCTGCTTGGCAGTGGGCTATATGCATTTATGATCATTAGTTTGTCATCCTCATGGCAGATCGCTAGTCCTATTACGTCAACTTCTTGTGGATTGGCAATTATTATTTCGTTCACCATTAGGTGTTCTTTCACTAGCACAGCAACACCACGGCCTTTCCTAATTTTTCTGTCCCGTCTCCAAATTGAGTAGCCCCCTTGGGAATATGACCTCATTTAAAATAACATCTTCAAGTTTTGTCTCCGTGAGTGCAAAAATGTCTGGTGTCTGCAGCTGTATTTAACCTCTAGTACCTTAACTCTAGTATCTTCGATTTCACTCCCATCTATGTAACATATATGTCAGTAACATATATGTCAATAACATATATGTTACTGACCACATGCATTGTAAGGCTCTAGTAAAATTCCAGGACCTCTACTTTGGTATGAGTCAATTTGTTTTAAATTTACTAAACACATGGTGTGTTGGAGACACTAAATCTGAACTGATTGAATGAAGAATGTTTGTTGTCTATGTGTAATATTTGTTGTCTATATGTAATGTTTGTTGTCTATATGAACAATCTACTAGAAGGAATACTGAATTATATGGAATATGTTTGCTGATGATGCCAAACTACTTGGGAAGATAAGAAATTTTGAAGATTGCCATGCTCTTCAAGATGAATTGGACATAATAAGTGTATGGAGTAACACCTGGCTGATAGACTTTAATGTGAATAAGTAACACGTTATGGCATGTGGAATAGGACAATAGACCACACACAACATACAAATTATATGAAAAGCTTTCAAGAGCTCTGATAAAGAGAGAGATCAAGGAGTGGTCCTGAATAGAAAACTGTCCCATAAGGACCACATAAAAACATGTGCGGGAGCCTTGCAACATTTCTGGGGGGAGCCCCTACGGCTCCCCGGAGCTATCCATGGCTGATATGGATACCCTAACTATTTTGCATCAGTCGAGTGGGTGGAGTTCTAGGCCTACCGGGGACCACGAGCCAGAACCTGGCCCCCTCAGAGAGGCACGGGGAGCAATGGCCCATAGAAATGCACATGTGATTTGGAGCATTCTATATCTGCCATCGACGGGACAGGCACCCAGAAAGGTAAGCATCACAAACAAACCCCTATTCTGGTTAACAACAAAAATTGACAAACGAGTGGACAGAACTCCCCCAGGAAAACGAACTAACAAGCATGACGTCACACGAGCCGCGCCGCATGTCTGCGCAGCTCCCCCTCCCCGGGAGGGGGAAGGGGAGCCCCAGACCCCGCGCCGGCTATCCCACCCCAGTTCCTCGGCTGATGGATCATGCACGGTCGTGTGGCTCCAGCTCCGGTCTTGTTTCTGTGCTGTGACTTGTTTGCAGTGCTGCTTTTACGGTGGTCTTGTGAGCTGGGAGTAGTATTCTCAGGTACTCGGGCTGCATGTGCTTAGGGTCACCTTCCCTGAGTGCCTGTAAGTACCGCCCTTGGGGCTTGGGGTTGCCTTCCACAAGTCACCTTGGGTCTACCTCTGTTGGCTTTTCACTGCTTGGCGTTTGGCCGCCCGAGTGTTTGGGAGTTTTCCTCCCTTGTTTACCTTGGGGTAAGTGGTAGTTATAGCACTGGTGGGGCGCAGGGTACTGCGTAGCTAGTTTTCACCTATGACAGCGGCCGGCTCTGTTCCCCTGGGTACGTTGTCCACTTGTGTGGTTTTTCTTTATATTTGTTTTTGCCTGGTAGGGGGGTCTGCCTGTTTCCCCCCCCCCCCCTTATATTAGGTTCGTTTGTGTGGTGGCACCCCCTGCTTCGCCCTCACAGGTGGACACGTCCCGTGGGTTCAGCTTTAGCAGTTTGCTTGGTAGTTTGGGGCGCCGGTTAGCAGTGCCCTGCCTGGGATAACCTTAGCAGACCCAGTCTAGGGCCCTGGAAAACCCCCGGGGGCTCTCGGGTCCGATTGTGGAGACCCTTGCGTCCCCTCTCGCTTTGTGCGAGTTGAGGGTTGCTCTGTCCCTTTGTCTCAGGGTGACTCTCCTTGTTTTTGCCTCCGTCATGCTGCCTGTTGGGTCGGTGACACATTCGACCCTGAGTCCTGCGAGCTTTGTTGCTTGTTCGTGACTCCATTCACCCAGTCTGCTGATGAATTCCGTGGGTGCAGGCAGCTCGCGCGTTGCAGGGTAGGTTGTTGCAACGCGCTCAGTTTGTCGCTTCCCGGACGCCCCGATGCTGCCCCGCTTGTGTAGGGACACAGACTTGGGGGTTTTGGTCGCTTCGACCTTGGTTCTTCCACGCCCCTTGTTTTTCCCCTCCTGCTTCCGGCCCCTACGCATCTGTAGGCTTCAGGGTCGGGGCGGGGCTAGAGGTTCTGAGACTTGGGCAGTTTCGGGGGTTGCCCCGTCCGGGGGGTAGCTGCGGAGGCATTCGAGTCTGTTCCTCCGGCCGATGCTCCGGGGTCTGACCAGTGGGCCCCTTCTCTTCCAGCTCTCTCGGCTGCCCCGGCTTTTTCTTGTGGGGCCGGGGCTTTGGAGGTCGACTCGGCCCGGGCCTGGTGTAGAGGCTCCTGGGTTGGGGAGGAGCGGCCTTGGGGGGGCTTTGTGCTCCATTGTGCCCCTCCTGGATTCCGTCCTTCTGAGCGGGGTTACTGTGGCGAGGAGTGGGGTTTTTCTTCCCCCCCTCTGCGTACGATTTGGGCTTGGGTTCTGCTCTCCCGGGTCGGTTCCGTGTCCCTGGGGTTCCTTGGTTCCGTCTTCCGGAGTTTTTTCGGCTAACCGCATCTCTTCGTCTGCGGTGCCGTTGGCCTTTGCGGCTTACCTCCTGCGTGTCACGGATCTTGTAGCAGTTTTGGGCTACTTGTAGCAGTTTGGGCTACTTGTAGCAGTTTTGGGCTACTTGTAGCAGTTTGGGCTACTTGTAGCGTTTTGGGCTACTTGTAGCAGTTTTGGGTTACTTGTAGCAGTTTGGGCTACTTGTAGCAGTTTTGGGCTACTTGTAGCAGTTTGGCTACTTGTAGCAGTTTTGGGCTACTTGTAGCAGTTTGGGCTACTTGTAGCAGTTTTGGGCTACTTGTAGCAGTTTGGGCTACTTGTAGCAGTTTTGGGCTACTTGTAGCAGTTTTGGGCTACTTGTAGCGTTTTGGGCTACTTGTAGCAGTTTTGGGCTACTTGTAGCAGTTTTTGG
>WNGS01113158.1:42210934-42258086 GCA_020271785.1 Procambarus virginalis
CCAGCAAGTAGTAGAACCAACTAGGAAGGAGAACACGCTGGACCTCATTTTCACTAATAATGATGAATTGATCAGGGACATAATGATTACAAATACCTGTTACTCAGATCACAACTTAATTGAAGTTATGACAACCATGGGGAATAAACCTTCAAAACGAGTCCCGATTCCCGATGGAGGAGATTTCAGCAAATTCAACTTCAATAATAAACAGGGAAACCGGGAGCAAATAAACCAAGACTTACAAAAATAAGCTGGGAAGAGCAGTTAGAAAATGCAAACCTGAACCAGTGCCTACAAAAAATAAGCTCAGTAGCACTAGAAATATGTTCAAATCGCATACCCATAAGAAAAAAGAGGAAGAGATGCAGATTGGAATAGGAACGTCGTTCCCTCTATAAGCGAAGAAACGGAATCGCGGAACAACTTGAGAGTCGCACCCTATCTCAAGAACGGCGAAGAAGGTTAGGTAGAGAAATAGAAACAATTGAACTAAAGCTACAAGAATCATACAAAACCCAGGAGAGACAATGAGAGCAAAAAGCCATCAGTGAAATAGAGAGAATTCCAAAATATTTTTTCTCCTATGCAAAATCAAGATAAAAAACCACATCCAGTGTTGCGCCCCTGTGAAAGGGAGATGGAACTTTCACTGATGACAACAAAGAAATGAGCGAAATACTGAGGAATCAGTATGACTCTGTTTTCAGCGAGCCAATAAACATACTGAAAATCGATAACCCAAATGAATTTTTCATGTACAGTGGCACCTCGACATACGATTGCCCCTACTTACGATAATTTCGAGTTACGATGTAAATTTCATAAAAAATGCAACTCGACATCCGATGGTGTAGTCGACTTCCGATATTTGTTGGTACACGTTCAGGTCGACCGAGCGCGTGGTTCCCAGTCACGCAGCCGACCTGCCTCAGTTTACTACAGCTGCCCGCTTAGTGACGATCGTGCCTGTAAGAAATTCCGCTTTTGTGGTGATTTTTTGCATTTTGAACATTAAAGTAATTATTATATATCACACCATGAGTCCCAGGAAAGTCAGTGGTAAGGCTCAACATATGAAAACCCATGTAAGGATGACCATAAAGCAGAAACAAGAGTACAGAATGTGTCTTCCTCAACAATTAAGAAAATGTGTGCAGCATGGGATTATTGCAAACCTTCGCTGAAACGACTCGCCCAAATCAAGCTGCAGTAGGTCGTTGCCTTAACCTATTCAATGACACTGTGATGCATCATTACAGACAAATGTTAAAATGAAGGGAAAAACAAATGTCTCTTGACAAATTTGTAGTGAGACAAACAAGCACTGAACCACAACCAGGTCCTAGTGGTATTCAGGCAAAACGTAGGAGAGAGAATACCCCCAGAGAAACCATCACTGCCTGATGTGATAATGGAAGGGGACTCCCCTTCCAAACAGGAATAACTCTCTTCCTCCCCCCTCATCACCATCTTCCATATGCCATCAAGAGCCCTCCATAAAGGTAAGAGACACTTTGGTACTGTATTGTAGTTAGAAAAAAACATTGTATTCAGTATAAAATGTTTTTGTATGTTAATATTTTGGAGAGTGGGGAACGGATTAATTCAAATCCCTTTATTTCTTATTGGAAAAATCGCTTCGACTTACGATCCGTCTCTGGGAACGGATTAGCATCGTAAGTCGAGGCCCCATTGTATATGATACCAACATGAAATCATGTATCAGGTGTCACCCTATCCCCACTGGATTTTGAAGAAGCCAGAGACAGTATGCCTATGCACTCTGCACCAGGCCCTGATTCTTGGAACTCTATATTCATCAAGAACTGTAAAAAAATGCTATTGCAGGCCCTTCACATTCTTTAGAGACAAAGCCTAGATACTGGCATTATCCCTGACATATTAAAAACAGCAGAGATAGCACCACTCCATAAAGGAGGAAATAAGGCAGAGGCAAAAAATTACAAACCAATAGCACTAACACCGCACATAATAATAATCTTCGAGAGAGTGCTAAGAAGTAAGATCACAAAATACATGGAATCACAGCATCTTCACAACCCCGAACAACATGGTTTCAGAACTGGGCGCTCTTGCCTATCACAGTTGCTGGACCACTATGACATGGCACTAGATGCCATGGAAGACAAACAAAACGCTGATGTAATTTACACAGATTTCGCAAAAGCCTTTGACAAATGTGACCATGGTCGGCCGGTCGGATACCGGATGTCACGACTATGACATGGCACTAGATGCCATGGAAGACAAACAAAACGCTGATGTAATTTACACAAATTTCGCAAAAGCCTTTGACAAATGTGACCATGGTCGGCCGGCCGGATAGGGAGCCGGTCGGCCGAGCGGACAGCACGCTGGACTTGTGATCCTGTGGTCCTGGGTTCGATCCCAGGCACCGGCGAGAAACAATGGGCAGAGTTTCTTTCGCCCTATGCCCCTGTTACCTAGCAGTAAAATAGGTACCTTGGTGTTAGTCAGCTGTCACGGGCTGCTTCCTGGGGGTGGAGGCCTGGTCGAGGACCGGGCCGCGGGGACACTAAAAAGCCCCAAAATCATCTCAAGATAACTCAAGAAGAAGATGGTGTTTTTGCACATAAAATGCGTTCAAAAGGAATTACCGGAAAAATAGGCAGATGGATCTACAATTTCCTGACTAATAGAACCCAATGTGTAATATTCAACAAAATAAAATCTGGACCATCAACCGTAAAGAGCTCAGTCCCCCAGGGTACTGTGCTTGTTCCAGTATTTTTTCTCATCCTCATATCGGACATAGACAAGGACACAACCTATAGTACTGTATCATCCTTTGCAGATAAGACTAGGATTTTTATGAGAGTAGACAACATAGAGGACATGGCAAACCTCCAATCAGATGTCAATCAGGTCTTTCTATGGGCTACAGAAAATAATATGGTGTTTAATGAAGATAAGTTTCAGCTCATGCGTTACAGAAAAAATGAAAATATAAAAATGGAAACCACGTACAAAACTCAGTCAAATCATAATATAGAACGGAAAGGCAATGTAAAGGATTTGGGTGTACTGATGTCGGAAGACCTTACATTTAAAGAACACAATAAAGTAGCCGTCACAACTGCAAGAAAAATGACAGGTTGGATAACAAGAACCTTTCACACTAGAGATGCTATACCGATGATGCTACTTTTTAAGATGCTAGTGCTCTCTATAGTGGAATACTGCAGAACAATGACAGCCTCTTTCAAAGCTGTAGAAATTGCTGATCTGGAGAGCGTACAGAGATCCTTTACTGCTAGAATCCACTCAGTAAAACATCTAAACTACTGGGACCAACTAAGAGCCTAAATCTGTATTCTCTTGAGCACAGTCGGGAGAGATACATAATAATTTACACATGGAAAATAGTAGAGGGGCTGGTCCCAAACTTGCGCACAGAAATAACAGTTACTTAATAACAGTTAGTAATAGTTAATAGTTAATAACAGTTAGTAATAATATGTTACCAATGTAACATACGATTCTGTTACGTTGTGGGTAGATTAGATGCGCAATGTTTAGCGAGTTTCATATTTATTTAGTAGTCCTGGATACAGCAGTGTCGTAGACGTTGAGACGGAGCTTGGAGCAGAGCAGAGAGCTGAGTGTGGCCGGAGTCGTGGAGCTCTATGTGGGAGTTATATGTGAAAAATTATCTCGACCGAATGAGATAAAATTGATAAGGAAGAATTCCTGAGACCCGGAACTTCAAGAGCAACAGATCATAGATTTAAACTAACGAAACAGAGCTACCGGAGAAAATTCACTTTTGTAAACAGAGTGGTAGATGGTTGGAACAAGTTAGGTGAGAAGGTGCTAAATGCCAAAACCATCAGTAATTTTAAAGCGTTATATGACAAAGAATGCTGGGTAGACGGGACACCACGAGAGTAGCTTTCATCCTGTAACTACACTTTGGTAATTACACTTAGGTAATTACATGAGACCAAAAGGCATGGCATGATGTGCAGAATACCCCCATTGAAGTACCTGTTGCACCTCTGCTCTGAAGAGCAGAGGTGCAACAGGTACTCTGAGAGAGAACTCTTATCAACATCAGAGGCCCGAGACTGTTCAACACGCTTCCGCTACACATAAGGGGCATAACTGGCCAACCCCTCACAGTGTTCAAGAGAGAACTTAACAAACACCTCCAAAGGATACCTGATCAACCAGGCTGTGACTCGTATGTCAGGCTGCGAGCAGCCCCGTCCAACAGCCTGGTTGACCAGTCTAGCAACGAGGTCGCTTAGCCCCGAAATCACCTCAAAGTAACCTTAAGGTAAGGTTGCATGACGTCATCACGTTGCCAAGCCGCCGTCTGGGCAAATCCCCCCCCCCTCCCCAGTAGGGAGAAGTGGGAACCCCAGACCATGTGTGCCGGCGATCCAACCGGCAGATCTTGGCTGATACGATTCTGGAGAAGTCGTGTGCCTCTGCCTACTGTTTTTTGTCTCAGTTCTGTGCCGTGTGGTGTGTGAGCTAGGAGAAATATTCCTTGGTACTTGGACTGCATGCGCCTAGGGTTTCCTTCTCTAGGTGCCCTGTAAGTGGGCTTGGGGCCTCCTTCCACAAGTCACCTTGGGATCTACCTCCACTGTGTCTTTTACTGTTCGGTACTTGGCCGCCCTTGGCGTGAGCTGGGGTTTTGTTGCCCTTGTTTGTCTCTGGGTAGGAAGTAGTTTTTGTCACGGGTAGGGGCGCGGGGTATTGCACAGCTAGTTATCACCTATTATAGTAGCCAGCTCTGTTCCACTTGGGTATGTTGTCCTCTTGCGGTGTTTTGCTTTTGTTTTTGTTTTCCTGCCTGGTGGGGGGAGGGGTCTGCCTTGTCCTCCCCCTCTCAGTTGTTGGGGTCGGTGTATTTTCTTCTGTGTTTTGGTGGTATCCCTCGCTAGGTCCCCGTGAGTGTACACGTCCCAGGGGTTCAGCATTTAGAAGTTCATTTGGTAGACTTGGGCACCAGTTTGTAGTACCCTGACTGGACTTCCCTTAGTGTGATACCAAGGCTAAGGGCCCTTGGGAAACCCTGTGGGGGGCTCTGTGGTCCGATGGATGTGACCCTTGAGTCCCCTCTCACTTTGTGCGAGATTGAAGGTTGCTCTGTCCCCTTGTCTCAGGGTGACACTCGCCGGTTGTGCCTCCGCCATGCTGCCTGTTGGGTCGGTAATTCTTTTGACCTGGAGTTGTGCAATGTTTGTTGTCTGTACGTGCTTCAGGTCACCCAAGCTACTGAACGTGATATGAGGGTGCAGGCAGCTGCTGAGTTGCATGCTAGGTTTAGGTTGTTGCAACATGCTAGGTTGGTGGCGGCCCTCGATGCCCCGAGACTGCCTTATTTTGGTTATAGGGACCCGGACAAGGGGGTGGGAGTCACTTCGGCTCTGGTTCCGTCCGCCCCTCCTAGTCCTTCCCCTTCTGTTGTGCGTCCGGTTCCTTACCCTCCTGCTTTCGGCTCCGAAACGTCAGAGCTTTCGGAGTCGGAGCAGGGTCTAGTTGGTGTTGAAACTCAGGCGGTCTCAGGGGAGTCCCATTCTGGGGTTGCGGCGTAGGCATTCAAGCCTAGTCCTCCAGCCGGAGCTTCTGGGTCTGACCAGTGGGCCCCCCTTGGTCCTGCTTTTTCGGCGGCTCCCGCCTTTTCTTTAGAGGCGGGAGGTTTGGAGGCCGGCTCAGCTCCGGGTCCTCAGGGTGAGGTTCCCAGGGCAGGGGAGGGGTTGACTTGGGGGCCTTGGGCCCCATTGGACCCCACCTAGGTTTTCATACCCCTTGGAGCGAGGCTTGGTGTTAGAGGAGATTGGTTCTCTTTCATTTCCTCCTCATACAAGTTGGATTTGGCATCTACCCCTCCCCGGGTACGGTTCCGTGATCCCGTGGGTTCTTCAGTCCAGTCTTTACGGAGGTTATCGGCTTCCCGTGTCCCGTCACAATATGGAATATTATATTGAAATAATCATTCAAGATTTTCAAGATTGCACTGTATGGTAAATGGCTATATATTAAGATAAACATTATTGTCAATGGTTAAATATTAAAATGCTGCCACGAGTCAGTGGTAATCAACTTCTCTATTTATTTTGCTCAAATTTTCATAGGAGAGCACACCTGTGAGTTGCCCCAAGTTCTGCTCTGCACTTTAACTATTCACATCATCATAGGGTGCTAACCATAAACAAATTCAATATTGGCAAGTTGGCAGATGTATTACATCTAAGTATAGTTATAGGAGACTGTTATTTATTTTTTAATTAAAAATTAATATATCATTACAGAAGGGATTGGAGGAATTCTTACTGAAGCAGATGCTCAGAAATTACATGATCAGCTGAAAAAGGAGCAAGATACTTCTGCCACTCTTTTGCAGGAACTCCATGACACACGCAATCAGGTATAGTAAAGTAATAATGTTTTAATAAACTTTTATTGAAACTAATAATAAACTTTTAACCCTCTAACTGCTCCTATAGCTCTCAAGCGATCAAGGCCAGTGCATTTATCAATTATGGGCCTCGTAATATTCAAAAGTCCTGAAGATTCCATGTAGACATCAGTCATCATTGGACACCTCTGGCAAATCATTTGTCTAATTGGAAAAAATCCTGTAAGCATTTGTTTCCTTTCTGGGAATTAGAGGTAGTAAAAAAAAAACCACCATTGAATGTAATGAAATGCCAGTTCCTGGGTGAGCCCTGGAGGCTCCCTGAAGCTATCATACTAATCATTTGCCTTCTACTTGAGTGGCATCAGTTGCAGAGTTCTTTGTAAGCCTACTGGGGAACATCAGCCGGAACTTAGCCACCTCAGAGAGGCGAAAGGATGAACGGCCATGAGCACTTTACGTTTAATGTAGGTCATCATGCCATCAACCCGAGAAATCCCAGAAAGGTACACGACTCAAAACAGACCGCTGTCAGGTTAAAAACCTGCAATCTACATCTTCACAAACGCAAACGAACTCCCCCAAGAAGCAAGCAAACAAGCAAAACGTCGTCCAACTAACTCTTTGCTCGTTAGCTCCACCCACCCGCACAGGGAAGGAGGAGCCGACCTGAGTAGGTCTGACGACCAACCTCCAGTTCTTTGAATGATTAAAACCACTGACCAGAGGGTGTCAGGGAGCCTCCGGGGTTCACCCAGAAACTGCCATTTAATTACATTCTGCTTCGAATAACGAAGCAGAAGATTTGATAGAATTAATTGACGATTGCTTTCTTACTCAACACATTAAGGAACCAACACGGAAAAATAATATTTTAGATTTAGTGTTAACACTTTCGCGCGCGCGGCACTCAGGGAAAAAAAAAGCACATTGTGCGCGCGGCGTTCTGGGCGCTCAAGTGTAAAGACAAAAAAGTGTATAAACTTTTCACGCTCCTAACATCAATTCTCGAGCTACGTATTTCATTTTGGTATCAATGTGTTGGCAATAAAATTCTCTACAAGATCATATGCATAAAATGTCACCAAAGCATTTGCTATCCCACCACGAAATAAATAAACACGAAGATGACTCGCCGTGACACCCAAACAGGAAGTAAATGTTCATACTTTTTCGTTTGTTGCCAGCTCCACAGTAATCCTACAGCATTGATTTTGATATCACTGAACTTGCAATAAAATTCCCCACCCAGACATATGCCTATCAATGTATAATTATGATACGGGGTGACCCGCACGAGTGTGGGAAGTAGCCGAAGCGTTAGCCGTGATTTCAGCAGCGACGACAGTGTTGTGATGCAGCGCTTTGAAAGTTTATACTTATTTCACTGTCCTGACATTATTTCTGGAGCTACATACTTCATTTTTATAGCAATGTGTTCGCAATAGAAAGTTCTATAAGAACATGGGTAGAATTGGTCAACAGAGTGTCAAATAAATTTGCGGCGAATAAAATCTTACGCGTGTTTGTACCCGTCAACGTAAAAAGTTTTTACTTTGTTCATGTTTTTTAAGTTTATACTTGTTTCACACCAGTTTTTTTTTTTTGTATAGTGTTCGGAATAAAATTCCCTACACAGACATATGCCTATCAAGTACAATTCTTGGGAATTCACAGCTGTAGAGACGGCCAAACACACACAACCGGAACCCGCTCTGGATACTCCAACTCACACCCGCAACACCCACAAAAAAAGTTTCTGGTGTTTCGTGTATACTTTAGTTTTCGTGCTACAGTTGTCATTTAGGTATCAAAATATTCCTAAGAAAATAGAATACAATACTACAACAACCTAGGACAATTATGTGTACTTACCAAAGGAAAGACGATTGTAGAAAAATATGTTGAGCGTTTTCTCTCCACTCCACCTAATTCAGGTACCGATTCCTGAAGTTGCTCAACAGATGTTCGTAGGTGGATTGAAGCTGGTGCTGGTGGTTACTTCTTGTCCACCCAATACACCCTTTTCCTGTGATAAGTGGTGTAACACGGTATGACACAAAGTGGAACATCGCATGTCTTGCATGCTATACTAGTTTCTTTCCTAATACCCGACTTTGAACACACTTGACACCTGCGACGTTTGGGGAGTTTTACAAGTTCATGCTTCAATTTGTAGTTCAGGCGAGTCTCTGATAAAACAACACGTCCCTGTTGTCTCTGTGTTGGTTGTCTTCGCTATATGTTGCAGGTCTTTTGGGGCGCCACGTACGAGTCTAATTGTTCCACACGTGTAGACCCCCACTTCTCGCAACTTCTCTGTAAGGGTAACTGAGTTGTAAAAGTTATCCATATAGAGGTGGTGCCCTTTGTTCAATAATGGCCGCATCAAACCAGTAACTGTTTCCAGGATGGTTTTACCAATGCCACAGTAAACCTCAAATCCATAAATGTAGCCAGATGTTGATTCGGCTAGCATATATAATTTTACGCCATATTTGTCTGGTTTGTTTGGATTGTACACTTTGAACGACAGCCGGCCTCGCCATGCCATTGTGCCTTCATCCAAACATAACTCTTTCACTGGGTTATACACTTCTTGAAAACGGTGTTTCAGGTAGTCCATCACTGGTCTCACTTTGATCAATTTGTCTGTATTGTTCACTGGCACCGCATTGTTGTTGAACGTATGAAAAAACTAGCCTATGTGTTGAAACCGTCTGCTCGTCATAAACATGTTGAAGAATCTTGCATGCCATGGTTTATTTGTCTGCCAATACATGCGCATAGTTGGGAGCCTGTTTATTCCCATCAACATACACAGTCCTAAGTATCTTGCCATTTCTTTCAACTTCACCGGTTTCCATATATCATCGACATTTTCATTAGCCAGGCCGAATATCTGTAAGGCGTACAGATTTGTTTCATATGCCAAGAAATGAATCAACGCACGAGTAATAAACAACTGAATATATCCCAGTGCATTCGTGGGTTTGGTAATCCTTGGCCCTGGGGTTCCAGTAAAATCATCGAACAATGGTGGAATATTGTCCTCAAGCCACACAACACTGGCCCCAGGCTGGCGAGTACGTACCGGACGTGTACGCTTGCGAGGAGGCTGGGGTGCCTCATCTTCCTCACTCGGTTCATCCTCACCAGATAATTCATAGCTTGAATCACTCCCACTATCAACAAATGGGGTTATTTTCAAACCACGAGTAGGAGGTCGTTTCCTTAGCTGGATTTTAGGCATGCACGCACCACGTGTGCGCCTTGTGGTGAGAGGCGGCGGTGCTGGTGCCCCCTCCTCCTCCTCCTCCTCTGTTAGGCCTTCAGTGTCCTCCTCCGTCGATTCAGCCCCATGGGCTCCAGGCCCCCCAAATTCACATTCTTCTTCTAAATCCTCACCTTCTGCCTCACTTCCATCCAAATCCACTTGATCAAAGGCATCCAAGAGATTGGGAATCTTGGTGGGAGTGAGCCTCAATCCAGAGAACCTCCTATAGATGTCGGTAATCTTGTCTTTTCCAGATAAATCAGAGGCTCCTGTAGCCGAAACACCACTTGGGCCTGGTGCTGGATCCATTATTGATGAATGTAGTTGGTTACAACACACAGAAACGGGTAAAAATCCTTGAAACCATGCGAGTTTGGCGTGCGAGGGGAGAGAGATGCGATCGTTCCACATGACAACAAAATGGGCCTGTCACATGACCCAGTAGGCCGACGTGACATTCGGCTTGCCCGAAAGAACGGGAATTTCATGGCGCACAGTTTGAAACAAACCCGAAGTAAATCGGATTTAAGCTGGATTTTTTACAATTATTTTAATACGGACCGTAAATGTACGACGCGACCACACAATCGATAGAAATATAGCCGTCGTATATGTACGGGGTGGGCGCACGAAAGTGTTAACCAGCAGGGAAAACAGATTAACCCCTTAACTGCGTTGCCTCCAAATATGACACCCCCGCAGTGCGCAGAAAATAAATTCTCTGGAATTTTTTTTTTTTTTTTTTTTAAGTGTCAAAAACCCTTCCCAGAGTATGGGTATGTAAAAAAAAAAATAGAAATTGTACTTGCTTTGGCTGCTATGGGGTTCGTAAGTTGGGGCGTGACGTCATCATTCCTCATTCACCAGTGACGTACGCTCCCGGGGCCAGTAGGGCATCCGGGGCGGGGCGCGCGAGTTGCCGCGAATATATTTTTGTTCATTTTTTGCGCACAGTTCCAAATACATTTTATTTGTTTTTATGTGCTAATCCTATGTATAATGAACACGTACACTATATTATGGCAATAGAACATCCGTACTGTCCGAAGACACTGTGTTACATGCAAGACACTTGTGCACACGTATGTTGCAAATATTTACCGTGTATCATGCTAATTTATGTATATATACAATCTATTTACACACTATGCACTGTCACACAGTATATACATTCACCATCAACACACACAGAACTCCTCGAGTGTGAGCAGCCACACCCAGCCAGCCAGTCCTCCCTCTCTCCTCCATCATCGTACTCGCCATCACCCCTCCTCCCACCATACTGTTATTCACACCAATGTTTCGGGTTCATTTATGTATATTTACAACACATTTACACACTCTACACTGTCACACACCATAAACACACTCAGAACTCCGTGAGTGTGAGCTGCCACACCCAGCCAGCCAGTCCTCCCTCTCTCCTCCAACATCGTACTAGCCATCATCCCTCCTCCCACCATACTCTTACTGTTTATATTACACTATTTACATATGTTATGTATACCTATCTACATGTTTTATTCACCAGAACTATGCAAGTAAGACGGTATTGTGTCCAAACAGTACAGTGGCCACCATACACTGCAAGAGAAATCACATAGCAGATGACGCTACGATTACGACGTCACCTCCCTCACAAAAGTAGCTCCTCCCCAACATACTCTTGTTGCTGTTATTATACTATATGCACACACTGTATATACCCATGTACATACGTGTTCCCCATAGCGAACCACTGAGCTAGTATGGTGAGCAAAACAAGAGTGGCTCCCACACACAGTGGAGGCTACCTCATTTCTCTCCCTCCCTCACCAAAATTCCTCCTTCCACAATACTACGCACAATGCTAATTATAACCACAATCCTGGTCACTAATTCCTGTAAATGAATAATTGACCACACGTTTATTTTGAAATGGAACCTAAGAAGTCATTTGAAGATTCCTAGATGGACGAAATAATGCTGTGGTGCTGTGACTAGCACTGTGAATATCGTGAACAGCATTGAATCACTGATATTTGAACATTGTTCCCAGTCATCATTACACTCAGGCTCTTCTATAATACTATCATGGCTAAATAATACAGATTATGTATATATTTTGACATTATAAGGCGATGCTGTGGTCACACACTGAACAGCAGTGTTGTGCACTCATACTGCGTGCGCCGGCCTTGGTTGCTCACTCACTACTGAGGCTCCAACACCCGGGAATGTGGACCATGGTTTTTTTTAAAGATGGCGTCTGTTTACAAGAGCCCTGAGGAAGCTGATGTGAACCCCACGTAGCTGCGGGAGTTTTGAATGGAACGTGAAAAATAAAAATACCCAGAGGCGCGTTGCGCAAACCAGACGTGGGCCTGCAGGCGCGTTGCGCAGTTTAAGGGTTAATGACATTGAAATTGGGTGAAAACTAGGGAACAGTGATTACAAAGAAATCAGATTTAGCATAGAGTGGAATAGATTTGCCGGAGAAAATTCTGTTAATTTAACCACCGTGCTGCGCAGAGTTTATTGAGAAATTCCCCCGGTGCGCATGAAATGAAGTGTTCCCAAAAAATTCTTTTTTCTTCGTAAAATGATAAATTCCCTTCCCTGAACATGTCTATGTAAAAATAAATACCAAATTCCACTTACTTTGGCTGTAGGGACGTGGACAAAGTGTGCTGTGACGTCATCAGGGCCTGGTCGCCCGTGCGTGACTCGCCCAGACACGGTCGCGCGGGCCATTCAAGCACCGGGTGTTGCCACAAATATATTTTCAATTATTTGTTTTATGTATTTCCAATGCGGTTTTATTTGTTTTTTTATCGTATATGATGCATATTTGTGTCCTTTACAATATGCATACAGTAGAACGTTCATAATGTTCCATGGAACTGTGATACATGTGTCAGTAATGTGTCCACAATAAATGTTTATTGTCGCAATATTACCTGTTAAAAATTCACTAAAATTACAATATGTACAGTTTTCACACTATTTACACAGTAACACACTGTATTACACACTCAGTACTTCGGAAGTGAATAATAATCAACGAAGTAGCCCAAGGTACACAGCGCGACTTCGCTCTCAGTGCACCAGGTACAGATAAATTTTCGCTGCTTGTTTCTTCATTCTGTGTGCTTGCAAATAACGCACTCACGTACACCCTTGGCTTTAGTACTTGTAGGTTGTATGTAACCAAGCTTGTAAAGCATAAGGTAGTATTGAAAAGATTATAGGAAAAGATCAATTTGTAAGATAGTCTTGAAAAGATCGCTTTGTATGGTCCCACACAGGAAGAGATTCAGCATACCTCAAAAGTGTCCATCAGTCAGGAAGAGATTCAGCTAGCCTCAAGAATGTCCATCAGTCAGGAAGAGATTCAGCTAGCCTCAAGAGTGTCCATCAGTTGGGAAGAGATTCAGGCATCCTTGAAAATATCTATGGAAAACACCAAAATGGAAGCCGCTAACACTGTTCATCTATGCCATTTGTATCAGATGCATCATCACTGAACGCAGAAAACGATTCATCTAAGTATCATCTAAATAAATAGCATAGGATTGCAAGAGTGACGCTCAGAGCCTCAACTGGATACGCTCGCTGTATCGTCCTCATAGGTGCTGTATCACTTGCATCCGACCTTTGTGTAAGGTCCTTATTGCGCCTAGCTTCCCCAACATTATGACCCTTATGTTCTTCAAACAATAAGGTTTGAATTTCACCGACAGAGCATTATCTTCAACACCGCGTCGGACAGGTGTTTGGGAGCCAGAGGCGCGTGCGCCACCCATGGTTGCTCATTCAGTACTAACCCAGCCAGCAGCCCCAGGGCATTCTGGGATTTTTTTCCAAGATGGCTGCCTCTCACTGGAGGTCCTAAGAGTCCATTTCGTATACAACCAACCTCGTACACATTTAGAATTGGTTACGAAAAATCAAAACGAGTTTTCTCGGTTGGCGCAGTTTCCCGCCGACCGAGAAAACTCGGTTGGCGCAGTTAAGTGGTTAAAGAACACCTGAAGACGAGAGAGTTAATACGTGACAACCCTCGAGAAGTTGACATAATGGCATTGTAGTTCTGGAATCAGGATGGTAATTGTAAATGCCTACAGTCCACCAGCTAGCAACACATGGACTAAGGAAGAACTTGATGTCAAACTAGAGGGCCTCATAATGGTCATGAGAGAGATCATAGTACAGTACAAGTAGATATAGATAAATCGTGATTGTTGGTACTGGGGGACTTCCCTTAATACACTTTCACTTGGTAAGAACTCAGCATTGAGTCCTCCGTTAAACAGAGTGATGTCCAGTAAGGACTCAGCATTGAGTCCTCCATTAAAATACAGTATTTGCCAAAATCCAGTTTTCTAGTCCCTGTCTAATATAACATACATTAGCCCGATAAGCTCCAGGGAGCCTCTGGGGCTCACCCAGAAAATGGCGTTTCATTACATTCAATGCTGGTTTTCTGTGGGGGGAGCCTCTACGGCTCACTGGAGCTTATCGGGCTAATGTATGTTATATTAGACCGGGACATTAGCTAAGGAGTTCAGACCTACCAGGGACCAGCGCCAGAACCTGGCCCCTTTAGAGAGGTTTCAGGGAGCAATGGCCCTGGAAAACCCCCTTGTGGTTGGAGTTTTCCTTATCTGCCATCGACCAGGGTTAGGTACCCAGAAAGGTAGGCATAACAAAACTAACCCAACATGGTAAAAAACTAAAACAAAAACACGAACAGAGAGGTAGAAACTCCCTACAATCCCAAGGAAACAAGCAAACATCACACTTTACTGCCGCGCCGATCATCCGCGCAGCCCTTCCCGCCCCGAGAGGGGAGGGGGGCCCCGGACCTACCGCGCAGGCTGCCTAGCATCAGTTCGGAAGCTAATGTAAACCGGGATAGACGCTTCTCGGGCCTCAGTTTCCTAGGCGGTGTTTGCCTTGTGTGGCATTCACTATCGTGTGTTGTGTTGTGCGGTGGCCAGGTGTTCCTCATCAGTACCAGGGCTGCATGCGCTTGGGGGCTTTCTTCCCTTAGCGCCCTGTGAGTACTGCCCCTGCGTAACAGGGTTATCTTCCCAGGGGCATTCAGGATCCATTCCCGTAGAGGTTCTTCCTGCTCGGCATTTGCCTCGCCCTTGGGGCCAGCTGGGGCTTGGGGTCCCTTGTTTGGCTCTGGGTAGGGACTGATATTGTGCTGGTTAGGGCGTCAAGGTGTTGCAAAACCTGATACCGAAGCAGCGACCACTCTTGTTGCCTCTGAAGACGGTGTACTTTTGCGGGGGTTTTTTCTTTTGTTTTTATTTTCATTTGCCTGGTGGGGGTCTGCCTAGTGTAGCTATAGTTCCACTGGTAGTGTTTGGCAGCCCTCTGCTAGGCCCCGTGATTGTACACGTCGCAGGGGGTTTTCAGTGTTGTCCTCTACCCCCTTGTTATTTTTGGATTTTAACCGGTTAGCAACACCTTGCCCATGCTTCCCGTAGTTGTTACCCTACGGGCCCTGGAAACCCCTGTCGGGGCTTGGTAGACCATTGAATGTGTCTTCCAGGTTCCATCCTGTCTTGTGCAGGTTCATTGGCTGCTGTGCTCTTGTTTCCGGGTGACAGTCGCCACGTTTACCTCCGTCATGTTGCCTGTTGGGTCACTGACACCTTGACCCAGAGTCTTGCAAGAGATATTCTCTGCTTGTTCTCCAGTACTCTCCTGATGTTATTACTGTTCAGAGTACAGGCGGCATCCGTGTTGCAAGCTAGGTTAGGTTGCTGAAACACGCTAGGTTGGTTTCCCACTCGGATGCCCCAGGGCCGCCCCGTTTTGGTTAGGTGTTGTTCGCCCCTTTCCCTCCCTGTTCTCGGCTCCGGACCGGCTGCAGGTTTTGGGGTCAGGGCGGGGTTTAGTTAGGGCCAAGACTTGGGCGGTTTTGGGGGCTGCCCCATTCGGGTTGGGGACAAAGGTTTTCGAGTCTGTTCCTCCTGCCAAGGCTTCCGGGTCTTACTAGCGGCCATTTCTTGCTGCCTTTCCCATGGACTCTAACTTTTCTTTAAGGGCGGAGGGCTTGGAGGACGGCTCTGCCCCGGGGCCTCTGTTGTGGGTTCCCAGGGCTGTGGGGGATGCCTGCTAGCATTTCTGGGGCGGTTTGCCCTGGCCTGGGTTTTCTGCTTCTGGGCGGCGTTTTCGCCCATCCAGTCTGCTTGCTTCCCACTTTTGCTGGCATGTTTTCGTATCTTTTGCGTCGGTCACAGCCCTCTGTTTCTGGTGGCCATTTTCTTCTGCCGGTTTCTCGGCATGGCCACCAGGGCAGCATTGTGGTTTGTTTACATGTGCCTGGGTGAGTTTTTTCATTTTTTTCAGGGGTTTTATTCTCCTGTTGTCCTTTCTTTGCTTTTCTGATATTTTCTGCCCGTCTTCTGTTCCTCTGGGAACGTTTGAGTGTTGATTTTATACCGGATTTTCTGTTATGTCTGTTTATGCTTGCTCCCACACCTTGCCCCTCGGTTTTCAGTCTGTTTTGACTGTTTCCCTTGGGGTTCTGTCTGGGGCTGTGCTTTGCCTTTCTGTGGTGTATCTCCGCCGGCAAATGTGATGGTTTGGGCTCCCCCTGGTTCGATTCCGGGTTCATTTGGGTTCTTTGGTTTTGTTCCGAAGGTTTCTTCCTCTTGGGCATCCTTTGTGGATTCAGAGGGTTTTGTTTCCTCGTGTGTGACCTGGTTCTGCCTTTTGGGGTTCCGGGGTTCCGGGGTCTTTCTGGCTTGCAGACTGATCTTTTTAACTGATTGCAGACTGATCTTGGTGTTGCGATCATGCTGGGACTTTGGGTTTTGTTGTCGAGGTGGGCCTTTTGATGCAGTTTTGTGTCTTCTTTGCCTAGCCGGCATGTGCTCTATGCAGACATGAGCCGGCAAATCTGCGGTTCTTCTGGACTTCTTCAGCCTGCTCCCTGGATTCTATGCCCTCATCGGAGGACTGTTGTCTCCAGTCTGGCTTCTGTTGGAGCCGGGTGCCTGGATGGTGGCCCTGGACCTCCAGGTCAATTCTTGGCACATTCCTCTCCAGTTTTCAGGGATTGGCACAGTTGGTGGTGGGGCTTCAGGCTTGCCACTTTTGTTGCCTTCCCTAGTTTGTAATTGGCACTTGGTGTATTTACGCATCTTTACCAGATCTTGGTGCCCTGTCTGAGTCTGCTTAGGATTCGGTGTCTGGCTTACCTCGACGACTGACTGATGTAGGCTCCCAGTCGGTCTGCTTGTCTGCTCGCCAGGGGTGTGGTTCTTTCCAGATCACCGGGTTTGGTTTTCTGGTGGTCTGGAGGCCGTTCCATTTGTTTCCGTCCCAGGTTCGGACCTGGCTGGGGCTTGTTTAGGGCTCTTGGGCCGCTCCTTGTCTTTCCTTCCAGAAGTGTTGCTGCGGCTGTGGTCCCACCTTCGGCTGTTCATGAGGGGTCCCGGGTTACTCGGCGGTTGCTCGAGCAGTTCTGCGGGAGTCTGAACTTCGACGTGCTGGTCTGCCCGCTGGGTCGGGTTTGGCTTCGGCGTCTGTTTGGTTCCTTCGGAGACTCCCCTTCCTCCTCTCTTGCAATCGTTGGGTTCGTTCCTCCGGGGATCTTGTGTTAGTGCTGCGTCACCAGCTTCCTCTTTGGGGTTTTTGGGGTTCCGTGCCTTGGCACCTCCCTGAGCCTTCGCTCGATGTGTTCATGGACGGGTCTTCTCTTGGCTGGGGCTTTGTGACCAGTGCTCACCAGGTCGGCCGGGGATGGTGGGGTCTGTCCGTCCGTCGGGCTCACAGCACAGTTTGGGAGTTTGTGGCTGTCTGATTTGCTCTTCGGAGGGTTTGCGTCACTCAGTGCTCTACCATTCAGCTCCATTTGGACTGTTCTCTGGCGGTTCTTTGCCAGAACCACAGGGTTTCTCTTAGGTGTTTGACCTTTGGGGTTGATCCCTTCGAGTGGCTCATTTGTTTGATTCTCGGGGTTTGGCTAACCGTGAGGTTCATGTCCGGGGTGTGTCCTACGTCCTGGCAGACAGCCTGTCTCGGTTCATTCTTTTGTTCGCGGATTGGCCAGTCGTCGCCGACTTGTTTTGTTGGCTCTGTTGGATGTATGAACTCCTGGCCATGGACGTCTTCAAGTCGGCGTGATCTAGGCGTCGCCCATTCTATGTGGCACCCTTACCCACCTGCAAGGCGTTCACGGTGGATGCCTTTTGGCAGGACTGGCCGAGGTGGGGGTACCTGTTCCTCTTCTCCTGGTCCAGCTGTTGCTTTGGGTTCTGGCTCGGTTGGAGCCCATTCTCAAGGAGAGTAGTCCTCATGGTCCCTTGGTGGCCGGCCCAGCTTTATTTAGAGACACTGCTTGATAGGTGTCCGAACCCGGGGCGTTTTCCCGCGGCTCCACCTCTTTCGGCAGGTCGGACGTGCCCTGTACGTGACTGGTTCGGCCTTCTCCTCAGCTCTTCGCATCTGGTATTTTGACGCGGGTATCACCATCTCTGTGGTGATCAGGTGGCTTCGTTGATGGTTTCCCACGTGCAAGCTTCGTCTCTGCGACAATATGATGTTCTTGGTGTTTCTGTGCACCTTTTTTCTTGCTCTTAGTAGGTTGTCTTCTCTTTCACATCAGGTTGTCTTGTCCTTTCTTGGGTTTTCAGGACTACAGTTATTTGATGTTTCTTACTGTCACCTCGTTTTGTGTGGCGCTGGCGGAGCTGCTCCAGCTTGCGTTCAGGGTGGAAGTCACATCTGCCCCGTTCTGTACGCTTTCTCGTGTTTTGTTTCACCTCCGGCCTGCTCGTGCGTCGCCTAAGCCGTCCTGGTCCTTGATCAAGGTTCCCGCTTATCTTCTCCTCAGTTTGTGGTAGCCCCTTCAGTTCAGGTTTCTGCTCTTTGGTACTGGTGGTAGGTTTGTACGTTTGCAGCCTTTCTCCGTCCTTCTGGCGACGGTCGAGACGGTTGCATTCCGGAGGGGTCCTTGGGTTATTGATGCTTGATTGGTTTGGCCGGGGGTGCATCCTGTGTTCCGGTTGCGCTTTTTTGCCATTACCTGCGTACCGTATGTGGGGATGCGCTTTGGGTTGATCCAGTTGCCCTCGTTCCCTGTTTCAGGGCTCGGGTCTCCCAGGTCGTCCGTAGAGTTTTTAAGTCTTCCAGCCTGCGGTTTATCCTTGCGCCCGTGCTGTTCGGACGTTTGCAGCTTTCACTGCTGTGTTGGTGACGTCTAGGGCTCATTTCGTGCGCAAGGATTTGAGGGGCGCACAGGTTTCTAGACGCCCGTTCTTTATGCGCGTGTCTGCTCCTGTGCGTTTTTGTTGCCTTGGGTTGCAGGTTGTAGCCTGTTGTCTCGGCTCTGTGTTGTGGAGTTTGTGGCAGCTGCCTCCCGGGTCAGCCCTTTCTTTTCCTTCTCTTTGGGTATGAAGGTCCAGGGAGCCGTAGGGGCTCCCCACAGAAAACCAACATTGAATGTAATGAAACGCCATTTTCTGGGTGAGCCCCGGAGGCTCCCTGGCAACCCTCCCCCCCACCTGTCGGCGTTTTTTTTGCGTTGGTTGAAGCTTGGCTTCTGAACTGATGCTAGGCAGCCGGCTCAGTAAGGTCCAGGGCTCCCCCCTACCCCTCTCGGGGCGGGGAGGGCTGCACGGACGATCGGCGCGGCAGTAAAGTGTGATGTTTGCTTGTTTGTTTGTTTCCTTTGGATTGTAGGGAGTGTCTACCTCTCTGTTAGTTTTTTGTTTTAGTTTTCTGGGGGGAGCCCCGTCGACTCCCCGGAGCTATCCAGGCTGAATGGATATGTATAACTTTCTGGCATCAGTCAAAGTGGTAGGAGTTCTTGCCTACCGGGGACCACGAGCCAGAACCTGGCCCCCCCCTCAGAGAGGCACGAGGAGCAATGGCCTATAGAAACCCCCTTGTGATTGGGAGCATTCTATGTTTGCCATCGACCGGGACAGCACCCAGAAAGGTAGGCGCCCAAAACAAACCCCTATTCTGGTGAAATTATTACTACCGAAAGCTGAACGAGTGGACAGAACTCCCCAAACAAAATTATCAAACTAGCATGACGTCATCACGTCGCCGCGCCACCGTCTGCCCAACCCCCCTCCCTCCCCGAGAGCGGGAAGGGGGAGCCCCAGACCTTGCATGCCGGCGATCCAACTGGCAGTTCTTGGCTGATGGTATTACTGGCTGGTCGAGTGCCTCTGGCTCCGGTTTTTGTTTCAGTTCTGTACCTTGTGGTGTGGACTGTCTCTACTGGTGGGGTGTGAGCCAGGAGTAAGATTACACGGTACTCGGGCTGCATGTGCCTAGGGCTATCTTCCCTAGGTCCCCTGTAAGTACTGCCCTTGGGGCTTGGGGCCACCTTCCACAAGTTGCCTTGGGCTCTGCCTCCGCTGTGTCCTTTACTGCTCAGTACTGGGCTGCCCTTGGAGTCGGCTGGGGTTTTGTTGCCCTGGTTTGTCTCTGGGTAGGTGGTAGTTTTTCGTCACTGGTAGGGGCGTGGGGTACTGTACAGCTAGTTTTCACCATTAACAGCGGCCGGCTCTGTTCCACCTGGGTACATTGTCCTCTTGCAGGGTTTTTCTTTCGTTTTTTTTTTTTTGCCTGGTGGGGGGGTCTGCCTTTACTATGGTCCCCCTTTCCTGTTCTAGGTGATTTTCTTTCGTCTTCTTCTGTTGGCGATACTCCCCGCTTGGCCCCCGTGAGTGGACATGTCCCGGGGTTTCAGCTTTAGCAGTTTGATGGTAGATTTGGGCGCCGGTTCTCAGTACCTTGCTTGGGCTTCCCTTAGCATGTACCAAAGGCTAAGGGCCCTGGGAAACCCCACGGGGGCTCCGTGGTCCTCTAGGTGTGTCCCCGGAGTCCCCCTCGCGTCCTGCGAGTTTGCCGGTTGCTCTGTTCCCTTGTCTCAGGGTGACACTCGCCGGTTGTGCCTCCGCCATGCTGCCTGTTGGGGCCTTGTTCTTGTGATCCGGAGTCGTCCGATGATTGTTGTCGGTACGCGCTCTCCTTCACCCAGGCCACTGGTCTTGATAATCGGGTGCAGGCGGCTGCGGCGTTGCTTGCTGGGTGTATGTTGCTGCAACGCTCTTGGTTGTTTGCGGCCCCGGATGCCCCAAAGCTGCCCCGTTTTGGTGGTTGGGGTCTGGACTTGGGGGTGAGGGTTGCTTCGGCTCTGGCTCCTTCCGCTTCTTGTTCTTCCCCTTCTGTTCGACTCACTTACTCCCTAGCTTCCTGCTCCAAACCATAGGCGGGTTTTAGGGTTGGGGTGGGGTCTGGTTGAGTTGAGACTCGGGCGGTCTCGGGGGTTTTCCTCTTCCGGGGTGGCGGCGAAGGCATTCGAGTCGGTTCCTCCAGCCGTGCCATATGGGTCTGACCAGTGGGCTCCCTTCATTAGTGTTTGCACGGCTGCCCCGGCTTTTCCTTGTTAAGCTGGGGCTTTGGGGTGCGGCTTGGCCCTGGGTCATGCCGTAGAGGTTCCTGGGGTTAGGGAGGGGTTGCCTGGGGGGCCTTGGCCCCGTTTGCCCCTCTTGGGTCCTTGTACCTTTGGTGTGGGGCTGGCAGTGCCTCAGTGGGGTTGTTCCTTCCCTCTGTGTTCCTGTTTTTGGGTATACCCCTCCCTGGGTTCAGTTCCGTGTTCCTTCGGGTTCGTCGGTCCCGTAGTTTCTGGGGGTGTGTTTCACCCCCTTTTCCTTACCCTTTTCGCTCTTACGTCGCGATGCTGTTCAAACAAAAAAAAAAAAAAGACAGTGTTCAGGTAAGGTACATCCATACAAGGTGTAAAACAAACATTGATGGATTTTTGTGTTGACTTAGTACATAGTGCCTAAAACGCTTCGTATTGTTGTCCCTGCATGTTCCTTGGTCAGGGGTGCTTGTCGTGGCTCTCATTGGTTCGCGAGCCTCTTCGTACCTTCCAATATTATTGGAACGTCTGTTGATTTTCGATGTGGTTTCCCTCGGGTCTTTTGTTGGCCTTGTTGGTTCCCTTCCATCTGTTTTTCTTTTGCTTCGTTTTCGCCTTGTTTTGTTTGTTTTTGCTTCATCTCTGCTTCCAGGTTCGGCGTTCTTTGTCTTCGTTCCGCACGCCTTCCTGGTGTTTGTACGATGTCTGTACGTTGTGTGTACGATTTGTGTGTCCGCCCTGTGTACGTGCCATGCTTCCCGGTGGACGGGTGGTGCGTTTCGTACTTTGTGTGCTGGGGCCGCGGTTTGCTGTTTATTTACGGACGGTATGCTCATGTGTTCGCATCGTTTCTCGTGGTTTTCTATGGCTTCTTGCTCGTTTCTCCCTCCAGTCGTGGCCCTCTGGATGCCGAGGGTGTTTTGGATTTATATCTGGGGGTGTCACTTTGTTCTTCATCTGCTTCTTGGTGTGGGATGGTTTGGCATGGCGCCGCCTCCTTCCCCTCTGTACTGCTTCGTCTTCTGCAGGGTGCGCGCCTCTGGCCGTATTTCTCCTTCGACTTCATTTTTTTCAGGTAACGAATGCTATGCTATGCCTACTGTCTTGAGTATGCATGGCTTTCGGGCACACCTTTAGCGTTGCTCCTATTGTTACTTGGCTCGCCTGTGTTGTGGCATGGTCGTATGTTTGCTCTGCAGGTGAGGTTAAAAATTTAAATTTTTGGCCCGAGGGGCGAGTTTATTGGGCAGCGCCACTCATCTTGTGAGTGGCCATACCGCCATTGCAGCATGTACAACACTCCCCAATAGGATGAAAACCCGCTGGGTTGTTCATCCTGTCATTTGTTCCCAGACACAGCTGGGACTTGCTTAACTGTCTCATGTGAACAGGTGAGGTTGTCATGTCTGGCGCTTCTGTCAGCCATGGGCTGGTTCTCACTTTTTGGTGGGGTATTTGCCTAGTTGTGCTTCCGGGGGTTGAGCTCTGGCTCTTGGGCCCCGCCTCTCCTGTCAGTTGCCGTTTGTGCGGTTTCCTGAGCCTCCTGGTTCTGTCTTCTTTACGTTTGCTCCTGTAGGTGGCATCTGCCTCCTCCACATAGTTTTTGGTGCTTTTCGCTTCCTTTCCCCTCTGACGTTAATCAGGTTCTTTTCAGTGTCTGTGGCTCCTTTGGGTGCTCGCTTCCTCCTGTGTCCCCTTGTGCGTGCGAACATACGGACGTAAGTACAGTGGACCTGTGGAGGGCCTCTTGGCCCGTGCTAGGCGGCTACTGTTTCTTCTCATCCATTCCCACTCATATACATGTCCAACCCGCCCTTGCACCATTCGTGGGGCCCCACCCCCACGTTACGTGGTAATAGGTTCCGCGCATCACCGGGCCTGTTACCATGCCGGTCATTCCTCCGGTCTTTCCTGATTCTGCTCTTATCCCTTTTATACCCACATTGTGCCGCAAGGTTGGTGTGTGCCGCTATCCCAGTTTCTATTGGTTACGAAACGTGGAGATTGGTCAATAAACGCAAACACTAAGGAACTACTTATCTTTTGTTGTACAGTAGTTGCGGGTGTTATTTTGGCGGGCAATGGTACGGGTTGGGTGCACAGAGTGTCGGTGCGTTGTCTCGCAGGTCTGTTCTAGATCACACTTGCAGGTAGACTAGTTATTATTCGCTACTCTGCTGGTTATTTGCTTGGGCGCCGCCTCACAGTTCTTCAAAGGTTGGCAGGACTTTTCCTTGGAAGTACGGACTGTTTTGCGTTCCATCTTTGGTACTTCGTAGAGCTTTGCTTCTCTAGTTAGGCTCATGCGTTTGGAGCGAGTATCTTCTTGGGATACTCTGTTCACTCCGCCACCCTTGTTCACTGTTCCATCCTTGTTTACTCTTCCCCGCTTGGCGGGGTTGCGTCGATGGCTCCTGACTGGGGTGTTTGGTGTGGTGTTTGGTCACCTTGCGTGTGTCTTTTGTGTCTTTTTGTCCACCTTTTGTTTTCATGGTCGACCCCTGGGTCTTTTCCCTGTCTGGACATTTTACTTGCCTATCTTCGGTGCTTGACTGCACCCTGCTGTCCGTAAGGTCCTTCAGGTATGTACGCGCTCCTCTACACATTTTGTAGTTGGTAGTGTGCATTACTTTCCGGCCGCTCCTTGAGCCGTATTCGTGGTTTTCCTTCCCTGTTTCCGTTTTCTTCCCCCATGCTACACTTTTTGTGTATCTGGGTCAGTGCTTGATTATCCTGCGAATTCTGTGTGGTTTTCTGCAGGCTTCGGGTTGCGCTGTCTGTGGGGGATGTGGACTTTTCAGTCTGACGATCCTGCCTTCCTGGTTCCTTGTCTTGGAACCGGATTTGCTGGGTTCCGGTCCCGGTTTCGGTTTTTCTTTGTTCCTTTTCCGGACTGGGTGTGTTTGCTTTCCTGCGGTTCTCATCCTGGGTAGTTCTCCTCTTGGATGTCACAGGGATGCGTGCATCATTCTTCCCTGCTGGAGCTGGTTATGTTGCTCCTTTGGGTTGCGGGGTCGCTGTTTTTAGATTCGCGTTTTGCGCTTTCGATTGTGGTGTTCGTTTCTCGTCATTTCTGTCGGCACAGGTGGGTTCGTTATTGGTCTCCTACCTGCGTGTTTCATCTCGGGGGCGGTGTGTGGTTTTCATATCACTGCGAAGGGTCCTTTGGTCTTTGATAGGGTTGGCTTGTCTTCCCTTCGGGGTTGTTCTGAGTCCACCGTCTGGGGTTGTCCTGTCGCCTCATCTGCTCTGTTCCACTTGCTGTCCTGAGCGTTGTTCCCCTCTGGCCTGCTCTTGAGTTTTGGTGCCGTCCTGGTCGTTGGCCTGGGTGGTCTTTTTCCTATCGTTTTGGTCTTTGTTTTGTCTCTGGTTTTGGTTGTTCAGTTAGGACGTGTGGTATCCGCCTCCCGGTTCCTTCCCTGTTTTCCTTATCTTTGGGTAGGTAGCTCGGGGAGCCCCCCAGAAAACCAGCGTTGAATGTAATGAAACGCCATTTTCTGGGTGAGTCCCGGAGGCTCCCCGGCATCCCTCCCTCCCTCCAGTCGGCGGGGTTTTTCGTGTATTTTGACATCCAGCCTAAGAACTGCCAGTTAGATCGCCGGCGTGGAGGGTCTGGGGTTCCCCCTTCCCCCTCTTATGGAGGGGGGGGGGGTTGCACAGACAGTGGAGCGGCGACGTGATGACGTCATGCTAGTTTGATAATTTTGATTGGGGAGTTCTGTCCACTCGTTCAGCTTTCGGTAGCAATAATTTCACCAGAATAGGGGTTTGTTTTGGGGCTCCTACCTTTCTGGGTGCCTGTCCCGGTCGATGGCAAACATAGAATGCTCCCAATCACAAGGGGGTTTCTATAGGCCATTGCTCCTCGTGCCTCTCTGAGGGGGACAGGTTCTGGCCCGTGGTCCCTGGTAGGCAAGAACTCCTACTACTTTGACTGATGCCAGAAAGTTATACATATCCATTCAGCTTGGATAGCTCCGTGAAGCCTCCGGGACTCACCCAGAAAATGGCATTTCATTACATTCAACGCTGGTTTTTTACCATGTTGGGTTTGCTTTGTTATGCCTACCTTTCTGGGTGCCTAACCCTGGTCAATGGCAGATAAGGAAAACCCCAACCACAAGGGAGTTTTCCAGGGCCATTGCTCCCTGAAACCTCTCTGAAGAGGCCAGGTTCTGGCGCTGGTCCCTGGTAGGTTTGAACTCCTTAGCTAATGTCCCGGTCTAATATGACATACATTAGCCCGATTAGCTCCAGGGAGCCTCTGGGGCTCACCCGGAAAATGGCGTTTCATTACATTCAACGCTGGTTTTTTGCAGCCTAAGGGTTAAGTAAGACAGAATAAATTTCAGTTATATTTAATAATGGTTGTGGATTTACTGTCTTCTTTATTCAGGTTGAAGGCTTAGAATCAGAAGTGCAGCGAGCTCAAGAGGAAGCGGCTCTTCATCGTGATCGTTACCGCAGTTTACAGTCCCAAGGAATTCATGCCCAAGCTGCCGTTTCTAGTACTTCACTTGATGCCCTTAAAAAGGTTACGTGCATTTCACAGTACTGTACTCCTACTCAGTCTAGGCCATAAGCAAAGGCCTGGTACACATGTGGTGCTCTCAGGCTCAGCCAGGCTATCCAGATAGTTGTCTTAAGTTGTTCATCACCTATTGTACAGTTTTCTTATCTTCAGTTCCGCTGATATATCTTTCTCATACTCTGCTCTTTCCTTCAACTTCAACTGTATCTGCATTGTAGCATGTTGTAACCAGTTTAACAATTTGCTTGTCTTTCTTCAAAATTCAAACACATGACCCATTACACTACAAATAATAACGATAGTTCACGACTGTTGATAGTCGGCGACTTCAACTTGAAATCCATAGACTGGGAAGCATATGAAGCTAAAACAGAAGATTTCTGGACCTGTAAATTTGTAGACCTCATCCTGGAAACATTCTTGTATCAACATGTTAACCCTTACACTGCTCAGGGGTCCTGGGGACATTTACACCCCTGTGCGCAAGAAAAAAAAAAATCCAAAATTTTTTTCGTCTTCTAAACATGTTAATTTGTGTCCCCTGAGCACGGGAAAAATAGCAAAAAAATCGTAGGTCACATATTTTGGGCGCAATTGACCGAGGAAGTCTGGCAAAAAGTGGGCGTTGACAGAGCGGTCGCCAGGGCCGGTCAGCGTCACCCGCGCTGACAGATGGGAGTTGCCACAAAGATATTATTACCTAATTGTTTCAATGTCTCCGATTGATTTTTTCTTAGTTTTTTTGCAGTAATATTATTCAATAGTGTGTATTGTAATATATTTATATAATAAAAGTGGTGAATAATCGCTATACTCAAACGTATGGTGTGCATATTAGTAATTCAATTATTATGTTCATAAAACAATAAACAAATAGTTTTGCTGCTATTACACTCTATACACAGGTTATATATAAGTATCTGCATATTTTGGTTACCATAACGAACCACTAAGTTGGTATTGAGAGTCGAAAAGCAACGAAGAGTTACCGCCACACACCAGCCAGCCACTCGCTGCCACTCCCTCAACACACGCACTAAGCTTTCTCCCCCAACAATACCATTTGTGGTGTTATTACACTATATACAGACGTTATATATAAGTATGTATATATTTTGTTCACCACAACTGTACAGCTAAGCTGATATAGTTAGTTCAGGCACTAAGAGTCGTCGGTATGCACAGCTGGCGGCTGGCGGCTCCCTCACTCATTCAAGGTCACACACACACTAAACTTTCTCCCCCAACAATACTGTTTGCTGCTATTACACTCTATACACAGGTTATATATAAGTATTTGCATATTTTGGTCACCATTACGAACCACTAAGTTGGTATTGAGAGTCGAAGAGCAACGAAGAGTTACCGCCACACACCAGCCAGCCACTCGCTGCCACTCCCTCAACACACGCACTAAACTTTCTCCCCCAACAATACCATTTGTGGTGTTATTACACTATATACAGGCTTTATATATAAGTATGTATATTTTGTTCACCACAACTGTACAGCTAAGCTGATATAGTTAGTTCAGGCACTAAGAGTCGTCGGTATGCACAGCTGGCGGCTGGCGGCTCCCTCACTCATTCAAGGTCACACACACACTAAACTTTCTCCCCCAACAATACTGTTTGCTGCTATTACACTCTATACACAGGTTATATATAAGTATTTGCATATTTTGGTCACCATTACGAACCACTAAGTTGGTATTGAGAGTCGAAGAGCAACGAAGAGTTACCGCCACACACCAGCCAGCCACTCGCTGCCACTCCCTCAACACACGCACTAAACTTTCTCCCCCAACAATACCATTTGTGGTGTTATTACACTATATACAGACGTTATATATAAGTATGTATATATTTTGTTCACCACAACTGTACAGCTAAGCTGATATAGTTAGTTCAGGGACTAAGAGTCGTCGGTATACACAGCTGGCGGCTGGCGGCTCCCTCACTCATTCAAGGTCACACGCACTAAACTTTCTCCCCCAACAATACTGTTTTCAGTGTTATTACCCTATATACACATATTATATATAAATATCTACATGTTTTATGCACTGTAACTGTACACCTAAGCTTGTAGTGCGCCCAAAGAGCATAGTGGCCACCCTCTAAACAGCTTGACAAATCGTGCAGACGACGTCACCTCCGTCACCCAAATGGCTGCTCCCAGCATAATCCTTTTGCTGTTATTACACTAATACACACATTATATATAAGTATCTACATTTGTGTTCACCATAGAGAACCACTGAGCTGGTATGGTGAATGTAAACAATAACAGGTGGCCACACAGTCAGTAAACGATGCTGTCTCCCTGTCTCTCAGCATCACTCCTCCCACAGCGCTAATTATTACAACAATCCTGCTATTATCACAACCCTGGTTATCTATATCACAGTCACGGGTCATCTGTAATATTGTCATCACTAAATAATAACAGTTATATATTTATTTTGACATTTTTCGGTGATGCTGTGGTCACAAGCTGAACAGCAATGCTGATCGCTCATGCTGCGTGCGCCAGCCTTGGTTGCTCCAACAGTACTGTGCCTCTCACACCTGAGATTATTGCCCACGATTTTTTTTTTAAATGGCGTCTGTTTACAAGAGCCCTGAGGAAGCTACTGTGAACCCCGTGTAGCCGCGAGCCATTTGAATCGGGAATGGCACCCAATGGCGTATATATACGCCATGCGCACCGTGGGACATGTTACTCAGGGCGTATATATACGCCATGCGCAGTTTAAGGGTTAAACAAGCTACGAGGATGAGGGAAGGGGACGTTCCCTCTATGCTAGATTTGATATTTACCAGGAAGGAGGAAGAAATATTTGACATTCAGTACCTTCCTCCCTTGGCTAAAAGTGACCATGTCTTTTTGGGAATAAAGTATGCGATGCGTTATAATCTGGAAGAAAATATGACGGTCAATGCAATTAAAAAACCTGGCTTTAGGAGAGGACATTATGGCAACCTTAGGAATTTTTTTAGTGAGTATAATTGGACAGACTTGTTGCTAGGCAAGGAAGTGAATGAGATGTATGTCAAGTTTTGTGAAATATATGATAAAGGCACAAAAAAATTTATACCAAAACAGAGAAGCAGAACTAGGAAACAGGATTGGTTCAACAGAAAGTGCGAGAGGGCCAGAGACCAAAAGACACAAAAATGGAATCAATACAGGAAGAGGCCAAACCCCCAAACATACCAGCAATACAAAGATGCGAGAAACAACTACAGGCAGTGAGGAGAGAGGCAGAAAGAAATTTTGAGAAAGGGATTGCAGACAAATGTAAAACAGAACCAGGTCTATTCTATAAATTCATAAACAACAAATTGCAGATAAAGGATAATATTCAGAGGTTGAAAATGGGAAATAGATTCACGGAAAATGAAAAGGAAATGTGTGAAACATTAAACGAAAAGTTCCAAAGTGTGTTTGTACAAAATGAAATCTTCATGGAAACAGATACAATAAGAATTCCAGAGAACAACATAGAGCACATAGAGGTGTCTAGAGATGAAGTGGAAAAAATGCTCAAAGAGCTAAATAAGAACAAAGCAGTTGGTCCAGATGGAGTTTCACCATGGGTTCTGAGAGAATGTGCACCTGAGCTCAGCATTCCTCTTCAACTGATTTTTCAGGCATCCCTGTTTACAGGAGTTGTAGCTGATGTGTGAAAAAAGGCTAACATAGTTCCAATCTGCAAAAGTGGAAGCAGGGAAGACCCCCTTAATTAAAGACCGGTATCATTGACATGTGTAATAGTCAAAATATTGGAAAAAATAATTAAAACTAAATGGGTAGAACACCTGGACAGAAATGATATAATATCAGACAGACAGTATGGTTTTCGATCTGGAAGATCCTGTGTATCGAATTTACTCAGTTTCTATGACCGAGCAACAGAGATATTACAGGAAAGAGATGGTTGGGTTGACTGCATCTATCTGGACCTAAAAAAGGCTTTCGACAGAGTTCCACATAAGAGGTTGTTCTGGAAACTGGAAAATATTGGAGGGGTGACAGGTAAGCTTCTAACATGGATGAAAAATTTTCTGACTGATAGAAAAATGAGGGCAGTGATCAGAGGCAATGTATCGGACTGGAGAAATGTCACAAGTGGAGTACCACAGGGTTCAGTTCTTGCACCAGTGATGTTTATTGTCTACATAAATGATCTACCAGTTGGTATACAGAATTATATGAACATGTTTGCTGATGATGCTAAGATAATAGGAAGGATAAGAAACTTAGATGATTGTCATGCCCTTCAAGAAGACCTGGACAAAATAAGTACATGGAGCGCCACTTGGCAAATGGAATTTAATGTTAATAAATGCCATGTTATGGAATGTGGAATAGGAGAACATAGACCCCACACAACCTATATATTATGTGAGAAATCTTTAAAGAATTCTGATAAAGAAAGAGATCTAGGGGTGGTTCTAGATAGAAAACTATCACCTGAGGACCACATAAAGAATATTGTGCGAGGAGCTTATGCCATGCTTTCTAACTTCAGAATTGCTTTTAAATACATGGATGGCGATATACTAAAGAAATTGTTCACGACTTTTATTAGGCCAAAGCTAGAATATGCAGCGGTTGTGTGGTGCCCATATCTTAAGAAGCACATCAACAAACTGGAAAAGGTGCAAAGACATGCTACTAAGTGGCTCCCAGAACTGAAGGGCAAGAGCTACGAGGAGAGGTTAGAGGCATTAAATATGCCAAAACTAGAAGACAGAAGAAAAAGAGGTGATATGATCACTACATACAAAATAGTAACAGGAATTGATAAAATCGATAGGGAAGATTTCCTGAGACCTGGAACATTAAGAACAAGAGGTCATAGATATAAACTAGCTAAACACAGATGCCGAAGAAATATAAGAAAATTCACTTTCGCAAACAGAGTGGTAGATGGTTGGAACAAGTTAGGAGAGAAGGTGTTGGAGGCCAAGACCGTCAGTAGTTTCAAAGTGTTATATGACAAAGAGTGCTGGGAAGACGGGACACCACGAGCGTAGCTCTCATCCTGTAACTACACTTAGGTAATTACTAAGGTAATTACTACACACGACCCCTTCGTATTTGTTCACATGACCCTTTCCTAACAAAGTATAGTGTATTACATGGCATTTATTATTAACCCTTAAACTGCGCAACACATCAATAGCTGTGGTGAACAACTGTCATGGAATTGCGCACCACAGCTATTGATGTGTTGAAGTACCGCGCAGGATTTAAAAGTCCCACAGTTACACGGGGTTCACATCAGCTTCATCAGGGCTCTCGCAAACAGACGCCATTAAAAAAATTGTCAGCAACATTCCCAGTTGTGAGAGCCTCAGTACTAAGTGAGCAACCAAGGCTGGTGAACCCAGCATGAGCTGACACCACTGCTGTTCAGCATCGCCTAAAAAATGTAAAAAACGGTGTTGAATGTAATGAAACACCATTTTCTGGGTGAGACCTCGAGGGTTCTCGAAGCTATCCAGGATAATATGCTAATATTAGACTTTGGCATCAGTGTGAATGAAGTTCTTAGGGATACTGGGGGACCTCAAGCCAGAACCTGATCCCCCCTCAGAGAGGCATGAGGAGCAATGGCCTATAGAAACCCCCATGTGGTTGGAAGCATTCTATGTCTGCCATCAACTGGGTCAGGCACCCAGAAAGGTAAGCATCCCAAAACAAACCCCTATTCTTGTTAAGAAATTGCTACTGAGAGCCGAACTACTTTGAAGAGAACTCTCCAAAACAAAAATGAGCAACGAGCACAATCTCACCACGTCGCCACGCCGCCGTCTACGCAGCTCCCTCCTCCCCGGGAGGGGGAAGAGGAAGCCTCAAACCCCGCACACCGGCTACCCACGATCCCAGTTCTGAGGCTGGATATAAAAAACATGCAAAAACCGCCGACCGGAGGGAAGGAGGGTGGGTTCCTGGGAGCCTCCAGGTCTCATCCAGAAAATGACATTTCATTACATTCAACGCTGGTTTTCTGGGGGGAGCCTCATCGGCTCCCCAGAGCTATTTACCAAAAGATGAAAACAAGAGGGATTTACCTGGAAGGCAGTTGTTACTTGCTCCTCAACGCGAAGCTGAGACAACTGGCTGCATCTGCCGACCCAGAGCGACACAGGCCCGATGAGGCCAGGAATATTAACTAGGTAATGCGCAGCCAGGACCCTGTTTGACCGGCAAAAACCCAGCGCCCGAATGTCAGCCAAAGACATGTTGCCAAAGACAGCAGCAAGAGCAGCAAATTTATAAACGTCATGAGCACTGAGATAGACCAGGCTGGCTGGACCAAATAACCCTGCGGATGGGAAAAGAAGGGAAGAAGAGGAAACCGGATCAACTCAAGATGCGTCCCTGGACACAAAATTGTGGCTTGCAAATAACAGCAGAAGGCTGCGACTGGACACAACACATGATACACTCCCGGCCTGACCAACCAAGCATCAACAACTCAAGGACCCCTCTGGAAAGCTCATTCTTCACCAGAAAAGGAGGAGACAGTTGCAAGGGAACAAACCTATCATTAGGACCAAAGAGCAGAAACCTCTGCGCCGGAGGAGAGCATGAAGCTACTCGACCCAACCCCCAGAGACCAGTGCCAACAGGAACAGAGCCTTCGAAAAACAATTCTGAACCGAAGGGGCCACAACAAATAGGAGAAGAGAGAAAAGAAAAGAGCCCGAGCTCTGCACAGCAAACACCGTGCCGACCAGACGTAGACGGACAGTGTGTTAGCTGCTGATATACACAGTGTTAGTGAAGATCGGCGTACCCCAGGATTGGCTATTTAAGGGTTACAGTGACATGCCTATAGTGAAGTGCTTCTAGCAAGCTGCTAGACGCTTCTACTGAGGGGTTAGCTACCCCTGTGTGAGTTCGTTTGAGACCCCTGTCAGCGTGTTGCTGAAGCCCTCTGCCAGTGAGTAGCTGGAGAGCGAAGGAGGGGTGTGGGCACTTCGTGAGACTGTGTGGGGGTGGACTGGCCCCGTAAAATGTGAACTCGCCAGTATTGTCCAGTACGAGTGGATAGGGTACTGGGACTGGAGTTGATGAACACTGGACTTGACGAATACTGCAAATGCATTTGTGTCCTGCGTGAAAGTGACACTATTGTACATAAGTGTAGAAATAATCTATTTATATATTTTAATGGTGAAGGTGAATATATTAATGAAAAGAATTGAGTATTGTTTCCCCCTTATTCTTTATTGCACTATACAGCCAGTTCTTGAGCGCATACTACCGACTTGGGATCAGATACTCTCAAAGAGGTTATAACATCAAGAACCCAGTTACTGGTCCATAGTGGCTGTAACACAAGCCTATGAAAGATAGGTTTACTCTTGTGCTGTGTGGAAATGCGAGTGGTGATTTGAAAATTAAACTCTTGCTTGTGTATCGTTCTGAAAATCCAAGGGTTTTCAAAAAATATAGTGTACAGAAAAACCAAATGTGTGTGATGTGGAGGGCTAATACTGTAGTAAGGCATGGGTGACTAGGCTATTTTCTGGGGGGAGCCCCGTCGGCTCCCCGCAGAAAATTCTATTAATAACCACTATTCTGGTTAAAATTGTTACCATAAAGCCAAACTAGCGGATAGAACTCCCCAACAGAAAACAAGCAAACTAGTATGACGTCACACGTCACCGCGCCGCTGTCTGCGCAGCTCCCCCCCTCCCCAGGAGGGGGAAGGGGGAGCCCCAGACCTCTCACGCCGGCTATCCACCCATCAGTTCTTCGGCTGATGCTATAGGCACCGGTTGTGTGCTCCGGCTCCAGTAGTTGTTTCAGCACTGTACCTAGAGTGTGGTGTCTGTCTTCTAGGTGGTGCGTTACCCGGGAGTGAGTCTCCAGTACTCGGGCTGCATGCGCTTAGGGTTCCCTTCCCTAGATGCCCTTTAAGTACTGCCCTTTGGGCTTGGAACCCAAGGAACTTCCACAAGTTCTTTGGGTTCTGCCCCTGCTAGGTCGTTTACTGCTTGGTTTTTGGCCGCTCTTTGTGTTTTCGGATGTTTTGTCTCCCGTGTTCGCCTTAGGGTAAGGGGCAGTTTTGCACTGGTGGGGCGCAGGGCACTGTGCAGCTTGTTTTCACCAATCATGGCGGCCGGCTCTGTTCTGCTTGGGTACGGTGTCCTCTTGCGGGGTTTTCTTTTTATTTTTGTTTATCTACCTGGTGGGGGGGTCTGCCTTTGTTCTTATCCCTTGTGTCCCTTGTGTTCTGAGTATTATTCTGGTGATTCCCCTGCTAGGTCCCCGTGAGTGTACATGTCCCGGGGGTTCAGCTCATAGAAAGTTGTTTGGTAGCTTTGGGCGCCGGTTAGCAGTACCCTGCCTGGGATTACCTGAGCGCGGGTCCTCTTATAGTAAACGCTCGGGACCCTGGGAAACCCCTGGGGGCGCGGGTCCGATGGATGTGACCCTGGAGTCCCTCCTTGCTTCCAACGAGTTTGAGGGTTGCTCTCACCCCTTGTCTCAGAGTGACTCTGTTTTGCCTCTGTCTGCTGCCTGTGGGGTCGGTGACACCTTCGACCCGGAGTCCTGCAAGTTTTGTTGCTTGTTGTGGCTCGGTTACCCAGTTGTGCTGACTAAGCAGGTGCGGGCAGCAGGGGCATTGCACTTTGAGCCTTGGTGGTGGCAACACTCTCGTTTGTTTGCTCCCTGGGAGCCCCGGAGCTGCCCTGTTTTGGTTCATGTTGGGACTTGGGAGTGTTGGTTGCTTTGGTGCCTTCCACGCCCCCTTGTCTTTTCCCTGGGTCCCCCTTCCTGCCTATATCCGGTTCCTTACCGTCTGTGGGTTCGGGGCGGGGTTCGATGGTTTTGAGACTCGGGCAGTCTCGGGAATTCCCCTTCCGGGGTAGTGACGGGGGCATTTGAGCCTGTTTCTCCAGACATGTTGTATGAATCTGCCAGTGGGCTCCCTTCCTTAGTATTTTCGCGGCTGCCCCGGTTTTATGGTATAGCCGGTGCTTGGGGGGACGGCTCAGCCCCGGGGCCTGTCGTGTGGGTTCCCGGGGCTGGGGAGGGGCTGACGTGGGGGGCCTTGGTCCCGTAGTACCCCGCGGGGGGTTTACTCCCCCTCTAGGCGGGGCTTGTGGTTACACGGAGTGGGGTTTTCCCTCCCCCCTCGCCGTACGTGTTGTTGGGTGTTGGCCCCTTCCCGGGCTCGGTTCCTTGTCCTTTGAGTCGATTGGTTCTGTCCTGTAGGTGGATGCTCCACCCTTTTTGGGACGGTGTCTCCGTCATGTTTCCTCGTTCTTGGGGTTCTACGTGACTTTTGGTCTCTGGTGCGACTGTGCCTTTTTGCGCCTTCGGGACTGGTGTTTGCTTCTGTGTTCTCGAGGGTTCGGGAAGGTTTTCGCTACTTCCCGTATTATTGGAATTTCTGTCGGCTCCTAGTCCGGGTTGCCATATTGGGCTACTCGTGGCCCGGTTGGGTTCCGTTTGGGCTCCTTTTCTTCGCTTAGTTGGCCGGTTTTGTTGTCGCTGCTTCCTCTTTTGGCTCCTGTCCTGTGTGATGGGTTGTTTTTTCTACTTCGTGGTTCCCTAGGGTTGCGTTGTGTTTGGCTACTTTTCTTGTGCAGTAGTCCTAGTTGGCGCCTTCCCACAGAGCGGGTTGTGCGGTTTGGCCAGTATGTCCTGCGCTTGCGCCGTGGGAGTTTGTTTTGGTCTGGGCGGTGTGTTTCAGTGCTGGTGTTTTGCGCCCTGTTTTCTCAGGTGCTTCGCCTCTCGCTCTTCTCCCTTCTCCGGTATGTGTCCCTTCGCTACGGGGTTGTCCTGGATTCCAGCTGTGGGGAGGACGCCGAGGTTTTCCCTGTGTCAGGAGTGTGGGCCTCCTCCTTTGCCTCTACCCTGCTCTCCTGCGTGTCCGGCTCTGGCTTCTTCACCTGGCAGTGCTCCCAGGATCTTCTGGGCACTGTTGGGTCATGTCACATTTGTGCCTCCGTTCGACAGGTGAGTTTCTGTGGTCTGGCGTCTTTCGGCCGGGCGCTGGATGCGAAGATGTTTATATACCTGTCTTTATTTAGGTATATTTATGTATGAATGAGACCATTAGCACACCGGTGACTGTCCCTTTTCAACCCTTCCAGTTCCACTCATTTGCTTGTTCGTTAGACCGGAGTCACATCATGTGTTGTGTCCGGTTGCAGCTCTCCGCCGTTATTTGCGCACCACGGACTCAGTGGCCAAGGATGCACTTTTGGTTGATCTAGCTTCCCTTCTTCTCTGTTCGTGGGATCGGATCTCCCAGGTCGTCTGCAGGGTTATTCGGTCTAGCCAGCCTGCGGTCTATTCCCATGCCCATGACGTTAGTAAGTTTGCTGTTCATGCTGCTGTTTTTGGTCACATGTCTTGGGTTGGCATTCAAGCGCGGGTTTTTGGAGGTCGAACAGGGTCCTGGCTGCATGTTACTTAGTGAATGTTCCTGGGCCTAGTCGGGCCTGTGTTGCTTTGGGTCGGCAGTTGCAGCTCGTTGTCTCGACTTTGCGTTGAGGAGTGAGTGGCGACCGCCTCCCGAGTAAGTCCCTCTGGTTTTCATCTTTTGGTAGGTAGCTCGGGGAAGCCGAAGGGGCTCCCCCCAGAAAACCAGCGTTGAATGTAATAAAACATCATTTTGTGGGTGAGATCCAGAAGCTCCTCGGCAGCCCTCCCTCCCGGCGGTCAGCGTTTTTTCCCGTTTTTTTATATCAAGCCTCAGAATTGGGGTGTGGATTGCCGGCGCAGGAGTCTGGGGCTCCCTTTTTTTCCCTCCCAGGGAGGGGGGAGCTGCACAGACAGCAGTGCGGCAACGTGTGACGTCATACTCATTTCCTCGTTTCTGTTTGGGGGAATTCTGTCCACTAACTCGGCTTTTTGTAGCAATTTTCACCAGAATAGGGGTTTGTTTTGGAGCGCCTATCTTTCGGGCGATGGCAGACATAGAATGCTTCTAACCACACGGGGGTTTCTATAGGCCATTGCTCCTCGCACCTCTCAGAGGGGGCCAGATTCTGGCTCATGGTTTCCGGTAGGCCCAAAGAACTTTATTCACATGACTGATGCCAAAGTCTGACATTAGCAATATCAGCCTGGATAGCTCCAGGGAGCCTCCAGGTTTCACCCAGAAGATGGTGTTTCATTACATTTAACGCTGGTTTTTTGTCCACTACTGTCTGCGGAATCTGCGGTTGTGTAGTCTCTGCAGGCGGCTTCGGCTAGTTGCTGCCCTCTGATGGACTTGTTGGTCCTCCAGGGGCTCTTGTGGGTGGCCTTCCCAGATGGGTCGTGCCAGGGCTTGGGGTTCTTCCTGTCGTGGTAGGCCAGTGGTACCAGATTCGGGGCAGGCACAGCCTTCAGTTCTGTCTTTTCTGGTCGGCGCGGGTATTGCCCTGTCCGCCACTTGGGTTCTCGTCTGGTGCGTCGGTCCCTTAGCAGTTCGCCCCATTGACATGGTGATGGGGTGGGAGGCTCATTCTGTTCACTTGCGCCTGGTCCGGCGAGGTGGGCCCTTCAGGTCATTTCATGCGGCCTGTGGTGGCGTTTGGTGGCTCCTCCTTCAGGGGGTTTGGGGCTGGTGGGGCGGGCCTCTTATCCTGCAGTCTGTCGAGTCGTCTCGGCATGGGTTCGCTTGGGCGTTGTCGCATCGACCTCGTCTCTCAGGTGGGTTCCTGCCTGTTTCCGGTCCCTAAACAGGTCTGCGCAGACCTCTGATTCATTCTGGACTTGTCCGGTCTGCACCAGTAGGTTTATTGCCTCTCCTTCGGATGACTCCTCTGTCTCAGGTCCGTCTTTTGTTGGAGCCGGGCACTTGGATGGTGTCCCTGGACCTCGTGGACACGTATTGGCACGTCCCAATTCATCCGAGGTTCAGGGACTGGCTCGGTTTTGTTGTGGGGCTTCAAGGGTCCCGCTTTCATTGCCTTCCATTCAGCTTGGTTCTGGCTCCTCGCGTTCTCACACACCTTACTTGGGTCACGATGGCCCCCCTGCGTCTGTTAGGTGTTCGGGTTCTGGCCTCCCTCGACGAAAAGCTGGTATGGGCTCCCAGCTGGTCTGCATGTCTGCTCGCCAGGGATTGGTTCTTCCCAACTCGCCAGGTTTCTGGTGCCCTGGCAGATGTTCTGTCTGGTTCCCTCTCATGTTCGGTCTTGGCTGGGTCTTGTGTGGAACACTCGGACCACTTCCTTGTCTCTTCCTCCGGTGGCTCTGCTTCGCCTGCGTTCCCGCCTTCATCTGTTCCTGAGGGGCTCCCAGGTCACATGGTGTTGCTCGAGGGTTGTGCAAAAGCCTGAATTTTGCTGTGATGGTCTACCCACTGGGTCGGGTGTGGCTTCATCGGCTGTTCTGGTTCCTTTGGGGACGTCCCTTCCGCCTCTCTCGCAACTGCTGGGTTTGGCCTCTGGGGCCTTTGCATCGGTTGCTGCGTCGCCGGCTTCCTCTGAGGGTTTTTGGGGTTCAGTGCTTTGGTGCCTACCCGAGCCTTCTCTCGATGTGTTCACTGATGCGTCGTCTCTTGGCTGGGGCTTCGTGGCATGTGGTCACCAGGTCATGGCCAAGGACGGTGGGATCAGTCCTTTCTTCGAGCTTACAGCTCGGTGTGGGTGTTTGCGGCTGTGTGGATGTTGCTCCGGGGGATTCCGATCCCTCGCAGATCGATGATCTGGCTCCATTCAGACTTCCTTGGTGGTTCTTTACCTGAACCGTGGGGGTTCCATGCGGTCCTTAGCTCATTGGGGCTGGTCACTTCGGGTGACTCGTCTGCTGAGTTCTTAGGGTTTGGCTGTCCTGGCGGTTCATGTGCAGGGGGTGTCCTAGGTCCTGACTCGCTTGGAGGCTTACCAGGGAAGAGTTGTCCTTCTGGCTCCTTGTTGACCGGACCAGCCTTCTTTTCAGGTGCTTTTTGCTCGGTGTCCGAACCCGACGGTCTTCCCACGGCTCCGCCTCTTTCTGCTGATCAGTCCAGCCTGGTATGAGGCTGGTTTGTTCTTCTCTGCAGGTCTTTGCGTCTGAAGTTTTTGTCTTGAGTTTCTCGTCACTTGTATGGAGCACAGGGGGCTTCGTTGTTGGTTTCCCACCTGCGTGCTTCGTCTCGTCGGTGGTCTGCCGTTCCTGGTGGTCCTTCCGATTCTTATCACTGCATAGTGTATTTCGGTCTCTGATAGGGTTGCCTTGTCCTTCCTTCTCGAATCGTGTGGTGCTGGCGGAGCTGTTCCAGCTTGCGTTCGGTTTTTATGTTAATTCTGCCCTATTCCGCACGCTGTCTCGCGCATTTTCACCTCCTGCCTGCTCATGCACCTCCGGTGCAGTCCTGGTACGCTCTTTTCTCTCTTCTCAGTTTGTTGTGGCCCCTTCGATTCAGGATTGTTTTTCCAGGTCTCTTTTTTTTTTTTTTTCCTGTTGGCGTTGGTCTCTGAGAGCTGGTTTGGGGAGCCTCAGGCTCTTCTCCGGCACAGGAGTTTTTCAGCTTCTTTGGTCCTGGTGGTTGGTTTGTTCATTTGCAGCAGTCTCCTTTTCTGGCAAAGAATTGGTCTGCTGTTTTCCGGAGGGGTCCTTGGGTTGTTACTCCTAGGCTGGGGGTGCATCATGTGTTGTGTTTGATTGCGGCTCTCCGCTGTTCTCGGCACGTCTTGGCCTCTGTGGCCGTGGACGCACTTCGGATTACTCGGATTCCTTTCCTTCCTTCCTGTTAGGGGGTTCGGGTTTCCCGGATCATCTGCGGGGTCCTTCAGTTTTGCCAGTTGTCTTGTTTTTGAGTTAGGGCACGTGGCATCCACCTCCTGGTTCCTTCCCTCTTTTCCTTATCTTTGGTGAGGTAGCTCCAGGGAGCTGACAGGGCTCCCCCAGAAAACCAGCGTTAAATGTAATAAAACTCCATTTTCTAGGTGAGACCCGGAGGCTCCCCAGCATCCCTCCCTCCCTCTGGTCGGCAGTGTTTTCGCATGTTTTTGACATCCAGCCTAAGAACTGGCGGTTGGATCACCGGCACAAGGATCTGGGGCTTCCCCTTCCCCCTTCTGAGTTTGGGAGTTTGTGCAGACGGTGGCGCGGCGACGTGATGACGTCATACTAGTTTGCTAGTTTTCATTTTGGGCATTCTGCCCACCCGTTCGGCTTTCAGTAGCAATATTTTCACCAGAATAGGGGTTTGTTTTGGGGGTGTCTATTTTCTGGGTGCCAGACCCGGTCGATGGCAGATATAGAATGTTTTCAACCACATGGGGGTTTCTATAGGCCATTGCTTCTCGTGCCTCTCAGAGGGGGCCAGGTTCTGGCTCGTGGTCCCCGGTAGGCAAGAACTCCATGCACTTTGAATTATGCCAGAAAGCTAATACTGTAGTTGCATATCAGACTGGATTGCTCCAGGGAGCCTCCGCGACTCACCCAGAAAATGGCGTTTCATTACATTCAATGCTGGTTATTTTTCTCTTATGTTGTTGAAATGCATTCACAGGAAACTAAAAAAAAAACAGGATGCACCCCCTGCCAGAATAACGAAACAAGAATCAAGGGACCCCCTTCAGAAACCAAAAGAAGGAAGAAGAAACTGAAGAAACCCGCTGCCCAGACCAAAAGAGCAAATCTACCAGCAATGAAGGAGATCATGAAGCATTCCACACTGCAACCGGAAGCCAAGACAACCTATAAAACTTCAAAAGAAAAGAAATACGGACCGAAGGGGAGACAAGAAACTGAGCAGATGAGAGAAAAGGAATACCCAGTACAGAGACCAGACCAACAATGGCAGCACAAGAGCTGGCCAGAAATGAATCAAAAGCATGAAACAACTTTTAAAACAGAGCCAAGAGTGTGTCGACCCCGTACGCAAGCTGCAGTGACTGTGCCAGCATCACACGACCCTAGGCAACAGTATCAGCAGGAGATGCTGACCAAAAAGAATGACAAAGGAAATGGCAGAATCCTGAAGAAAAGGGTTTGACCCTCCCTGTGCATACTGGAGTTGTGAATCTTATGAGATACTAACAAATCTGATATGTGGGTGTGTGCACCCCCTCTTTTCCCCACGATATCACGGTGTGGCAGTACAGTAGTTAAAGCAATGTGCGTCTTTATCAACATTACAGTGTTCTCTCACATTCGTGCCCTCAACTTATTATATTTGACAATTGTGTTAGGAGCTCCAGTTATTAGGAGCTGTTCTCCTTATCAACAAAACGTTCTTATTTTTTTTAAATTTGTCTAAAATTATTTTCTGAAAATATTTTGATGAAAGTTTCATGACACTAAAGCCAGTAAGTTGGAGATTTGTTTAACATTTTTAAGTTATTTTTACATAATATGAATATTTTTCGAAATAAGGCCCCCAATATGCATGGCCTAAGGGAAATATGTGTGGCCTATGGGTTAATCCATTAATACACATGGAAACAAGAGGAACAAAAATTTGGGAGGATGGGGACGGTTGTTATGAATATGCGGTCGCCGAGGGTGTGCTCTGGCTACTTTCCATACCCAGTATTGCAGCTGTGAGCTCTGACCAGGTATCAATCAGCCCCACACTGGACATATACCTGTAGTTTAAAAATAGTTGCTACATCTTGACACAACTAAAGAATGGTTAAGAAAGAAAAGTTTGGTAAATTGGAGATAGGATGACTCTTAAATGCATCATCAGACCGATCACAGAAATCAATGGATGACACTAAATTTCATCATTGGATCACTATAGTCTTAATATATATTCACATTTTTAAATATTATTTAGTTATTTTCATTATTGTAAAATGTTGTAATTCTATTCTGTAGATCATCTGAATATCACTCACTATCATTTATTAGTGTCCAGCTAACATGAAAGAATGATAAGTAGGTTAATATTCAAAGTTAATGTTTGTTTAAAGCATTTAAGTTTTAAAACAAATTCTAATATGTACCAGTAATTTAATTTTCAGGATCCAGTAGATGCCTTGGAAAAAAAACGACTTCGAGATGAGGCAGCTATGCTACGTGAAGAAGTAAGTCTTTTATTTAAACTTGTAATTATAAATTGGCTCACTCATTACCATAGTTAGATATCCACAATTAAGAATTAGTTATAGTCTTCAGTTAATGTTACTCCATAGATTGTTTGCAGTGTCCATATTACAGGAAATTACGTACACTTATAAACTTGATAATGTTAAAATTCCGGCATGGTGGTGCATGGAAAGTTTCCGTTGTAATGCAAGTTATGTGATGACTGCAGCAGTAATTCTTGAGCTTAACATATTATCCACTGGTACTTGAGGGATTTGTGTGAAACCAGCAGGCACTGCAGGTTTCAGTGGTAGGTACACCCAAGAGTACCTACAGGATGAGAGCTACGCCTGTCGTGTCCCGTCTTCCCAGTACTCTTTGTCGTATAATGGTTTGAAACTATTCTACTGACGGTTTTGGCCTCCACCAACTTCTCACTTAGCTTGTTCCAATCGTCTACCACTCTGATTGCAAAAGAAAACTTTCTAAAATATATTTTCGGCATCTTTGTTTCCTTATCTTAAATCTGTGTCCTCTTGTTGACCAGACCACACACTAGAAGGTGAAGGGACGACGACATTTCGGTCCGTCCTGGACCATTCTTACAATCGACTTGAAAATGGTCCAGGATGGACCGAAACGTCGTCGTCCCTTCACCTTCTAGGGTGTGGTCTGGTCAACATACTTTAGCCACGTTATTGTGACTCATCGCCTGTGTCCTCTTATTCGTGAAGTTGCTGGTTTCAGGAATTCCTCTTTGTCACTTTGAGCAATTCCTGTTAGTATGTTGTAAGTGATGATCACGTCTCCTCATTTTCTTCTATCTTCTAGATTTGGCATAATTAGTCTCTCCTTGTAACTCTTGTTTTTTAGTTCTGGAAGCCATTTTGTAGCATGATGTTGCACCTTTTCCAGTTTATTTATATGCTTCTTGAGATTTGGGCACCATACAACTGCTGCACATTCCAATTTTGGTCTCACAAAAGTCATGAACAGTTTCTTTAGTATTTCGCCATTCATATAATGACAAGCAAGTCTGAAGTTGGAATGTGACGCATACACTCCTCTCTCAGAAATTCTTTGTGTGTTCCTCTGATGACAGCTTACTATCCAAAACCACCCCTAGGTCTCATTTTTTATGAGTTCTGTAATTCCTTTCCACATAATTTATAAGTTGTGTGTGGTCTATTTTTTCTGATTCCACTTTCCATAACATTGCATTTATTCACATTGAATTCATTTGCCACTTGTTAATCCAAGCACTTATTTTATCTAGATCAATTTGAAGAGCATTACAATCGTCTACAACTCCTATCTTCCCCAGTATCTTAGCATCGTCTGCAAAAATGTTCATATAATTTTGTATTCCTTCTGGTAGATCGTTTATGTAGAGGATGAACATTACTGGTGCAAGAACTGAACCCTGTGGTACTCCACTAGTAACACTCCTCCAGTCAGATACATTGTCTCTGTCTATCACCTTCATCTGTCTGTCAGTCAGAAAATTTTTCATCCATGTCAGAAGACTCCCTGTCACCCCTCCAGAATGTTCCAGTTTCCAAAACAGCCTCTTCTTCTCAGTGTGTGGGAGGGGGGGTCGCTAAGGTTGACTGTTTTTCTGTCCAGTGCAGCCTTCCTGTGGGGAGCCCTGTTGGCTCCCTGAAGATATCTTACTGATCAAGTCCATACTACTTGAGTGTTATCAGTCTCAGAGTCCTTTGTAAGCCTACTGGGGACCACGAGCCACAACCAGGCCCTCTTAGTGAGGCAGAGAGAGCAATGGCCATGAACATTTTACATTTAAAGTAAGTCATGTTGCCATCGACCAGGAAAGAACCCAGAAAGGTAGGTGAATCAAAACACACCACTGTCTGGTTGAAAATTACAAGCTACATACTCACAAGTGGAATAGAACTCTCCCTAAGAAACAACCCCCCCCTCCCCCCCCCCCCGCTTGTTAGTTCCTCAACCACAGAAGGGAGGAGCCGGCCTGGGTAGGTCAAGCCGCCACCATCCAGTTCTTTAACTGATGTAGTTGTGCCGATTGGTCGCTGTCGCTTTGGCTCCGTGTTTCTGATTTCTTTGGTGTTTTGCCCTTGTGGCGGTGTTATGAAATGGAGGTGTGCATGGTGCCAGGAGTTTACAGTACAGTACAGTACAACCTAAATTCAATATACCCCGATTCAATGGCTAGGTCGCACACTTTTCAAGCCAGATTTACTCACCTGGTTCAACGAACAATGGGATTTGCTTACGATGTCGGGACAGAGTTCACAGACTGGTGGAAAACTTTCCCATTCTATCACAGGTTACAATTAATAATTCCCTCATATGACAAGTTAGACCACACAAGTGGACCCCACAAGTGCTCCACAAGTGGTCCACAAGCTTATGATGTTGGGACAGTTCAAAGTGTGTTGGAAAACTTATCCATTCCATCACAGGTTACAATTAATAATTCCTTCATATGACAAGTTGGATCACACGTGTGGACCACACAAGTGTACCACACAACAAGTGAACCATATAAAACAGAATGGTTCATATGGTTATAACATATGGTATGGTATATATGGAATACCAGCCAGAATGGTCCACACAACAAGTGAAGCATATTAACCAAACACCAGCCAGAGTGGTCCACACAAGTGAACGACTGTGTTTCCATGATTTTCGTTCACCGATTTGTGGCACACGTATCTTTGCAAATTAATTTAAAGGCCAAAGTGTGAATAGCTAGCTAATGTGTTGAAATCTTCTTATATACATTTTCTGTGATAAAACAAGATGAGTGAGGGTGGACAGATAAGAGAATACTGTACTGTAAGCCTCACTTTACAGTGAGGTTTCACTCACTTGCGTCTGTGTCGTCATATTTCAGTAATCCATGACTTTGAAAGTTTCAGATTAATAAATCATTTCTAAAACCGGTGTCTTAATAGCTCTTTATTATCCTAATTAAACTAAACTAAATAAAAACAAAAATATATTGTAATTTGATAGACATCTGCTATTTGAGGAATGATTCATGTTATTGGCGGCACAACTCCAGCACCAGTGGATGGGTCTAATCCGTGTACAAACAGCACCATGAGTGTTTCGTCTGATTTCATCGCCACAGTCCAGTGACCTATGGCTTTGAAGTAATAAAATTAATAAATCAGTTCTAAACTAAGTATTTCTGTGGGGAGCCCCTACGGCTCCCTGGAGCTTATCGGGCTAATGTATGTTATGTTAGACCGGGACACTAGCTATGGAGTTCAGACCTACCAGGGACCAGCGCCAGAACCTGGCCCCTTCAGAGAGGTTTCAGGGAGCAATGGCCCTGGAAAACCCCATATGGTGGGGGTTTTCCTTATCTGCCATCGACCGGGGTTAGGCACCCAGAAAGGTAGGCGTAACAAAACAAACCCCACATGGTAGAAAACTACAACAAACCGAACAGAGAGGTAGAAAAACTCCCTACAATCACAAGGAAAACAATCAAACAATCACTTTACTGCCGCGCCGGTTGTCCGCGCAGCCCTCCCCTCCCGGGAGGGGGAGGGGGGGGCCCGGACCTCACCGCGCCGGCTGCCGTCAGTTCGTAAGCTAGTGTCAACCGGGATACACGCTTCTCTGGCCTCAATTTCCTTGGCGGTGTTTGCCTCGTGTGGCGTTCTCTGCTGTTTTTGTGGTTTGCGGTGGCCAGGAGTATTTCATCAGTGCCGGGGCTGCATGAGTCTAGGGGTTCCCTTCCCTAGGCGCCTGTGAGTACTGCCCTTGCGTGTCAGGGTTATCTTCTCTGGGCGTTCGGGAACCGCTCCCGTAGGGGTTCTTGCTGCTCGGCATTTGCCTCGCCCTTGGGGCCAGCTGGGGCTTGGGGCCCTTGTTTGGCCTTGGGTAGGGAGTTGGTGTTGTGCTGGTTAGGGCGCCAAGGTGTTGCGCTGCCTGCCACCTACGCGGCGGCCGGTTCCTGTTGCCTCTGGGGACGGTGTACTTTTGCGGGGTTTTTCTTTTGTTTTTATTTTCTTGCCTGGTGGGGGTCTGCATAGTGTGGCTATAGTTCCACTAGTAGTGTTTGGCAGCCCTCTGCTAGGCCCCGTGCTTGTACACGTCCCGGGGGTTTCAGTATTAATCTTTACCCTTGTTTTCGGGTTTCTTAACCGGTTAGCAACACCTTGCCCGGGCTTCCCGTAGTTGCTAACCTACGGGCCCTGGAAACCCCTGTCTGGGCTCGGGAGACCATTGCATGTGTCTTCCGGGTACCAACCCGTCTTGTACGGGATCGTTGGTTGCTGTGCCTTTGTCTCTAGGTGACAGTCGCCATTTACCTCCGTCATGCTGCCTGTTGGGTCCCTGACACCTTGACCCGGAGTCTTGCGAGAGAGTTTCTCTGCTTGTTCTCCAGTACTCCTGATGTTATTGCTATTCAGAGTACAGGCGGCATCCGTGTTGCAAGCTAGGTTAGGTTGCTGCAACATGCTAGTTGGTTTCCCACTCGGATGCCCCGAGGCCGCCCCGTTTTGGTTCGGTGCTGTTCGCCTCCTCCCTCCTGTCCCGGTTCCGGACTGTCTGCGGGTTTCGGGGTCGGGGCGGGGTTTAGTTGGGCAGAGGCTCGGGCGGTTTCGGGGGGCTGCCCCATTCGGGTTGGGGGACGGAGGTTTTAGAGCCTGTTCCTCCAGCCAAGGCTTCTGGGGTACCAGCGGCCCGTTTCTTGCTGCCTTCCCATGGACTCTTTCTTTTCTTTAAGGGCGGAGGGTTGGGGGACGGCTCTGCCCCGGGGCCTCTGTTGCTGGTTCCCGGGGCTGTGGGGGATGCCTGCTAGCAGTTCTGGGGCGGTTTGCCCTGCCGGGGTTTTCTGCTTTTGGGCGGAGTTTTTAGCCATCCAGTCTGCTTGCTTCCCACTTTTGCTGGGTGTTTTGTCTCTTAGCGCCAGCACAGCCCCTGCTGGCGGCCATTTTCGTCTGCCTGTTTCCCGGCGTGCCACCAGGCGGGTTGCGGTTTGTTAACATACGCAGGGGTGTGCGAGCGAGGTCTGGGTGAGTTTTACCCTTTTTCAGGGGGTTTTCTTCTCCTGTTGTCGTTTTTTTTTGCTTTTCTGTTGTTTTCTGCCCGTTATTGTTCCTTTGGGTGTTTATTTCCACCGGGGACCCTCGCACCTGCGATCCTCACCCCCAATTTTGAGGCTGGATATCAAAAACACGAAAAACCCCTGACCGGAAGGAGGGAAGGTTGCCGGGAAGCCTCTGGGACTCACCTAGAAAATGGTGTTTCATTACATTCAATGCTGGCTTTCTGGGGGAAGCCCCTACAGCTCCCTGGAGCTACTTCACCAAAGATATAACAAGAAAAAGGGGACCTACCCGGGAGACGGTCGGTAGCTCCACTCCTCAACTTGAAGTCGAGACAACGGGCTGCAACCGCTGACTCAAAGCGATACAGGCCCGACTAGGCCTAGGAACGGTTAAGAGGTAACGTGCAACCAGGACCCTGTTCAACGGCCAAAAACCCAGTGCCCGAATGTCAGCCCAAGACATATTGCCAAAGACGGCAGCAAGAGCT
>WNGS01113158.1:42258111-42270665 GCA_020271785.1 Procambarus virginalis
TGGGGCTCATCTTTCCCCTCCTGGGGAGGGGGGGAGCTGCGCAGACAGCGGCGAGGCTCGTGTGATGTCATGCTTGTATGCTCATTTTTCTTTTGGGTATTTCTGTCCACTCGTTGATGATTTTTCGTTGTTCACCAGAATAGGGGTTTGTTTTGTGTCGCTTACTTTTCGGGTGCCTGTCCTGGTCAGTGGCAGATATAGAATGCTCCAATCACATGTGCATTTCTATGGGCCATTGCTCCTCGTACCTCTGTGAGGGGCCAGGTTCTGGCTCGTGGTCCCCGGTAGGCCTAGAACTCCACCCTCATCGACTGATGCAAAATAGTTAGGGTATCTATGTCAGCCTGGATATCTCTGAGGAGCCTCAAGACTCGCCCAGAAAATGGCGTTCATTACATCAACACTGTTTTTTGTTTTTTCTGGGGGGAGCCCCGTCGGCTCCCCGGAGCTATTCCAGGCTGATATGCTAATGTCAGACTTTGGCATCAGTCATGTGTATGGAGTTCTTAGGCCTACCGGGACCACGGCCAGAACCGGGCCCCCTCAGAGAGGCAAGGGGAGCAATGGCCTATAGAAGCCCCCGTGTGGTTGGAAGCATTCTATGTCTGCCATCGACCGGGACAGGCACCCAGAAAGGTAAGCGCCCCAAACAAACCCTATTCTGGTTAAAATTGCTACCAAAAGCCGAACTAGTGGATAGAACTCCCAAAGAAAAAACGAGCAAACTAGTGTGACGTCACACGCTGCCGCGCCGCTGTCTGCGCAGCTCCCCCCTCCCGGGAGGGGGAAGGGGGAGCCCCAGACCCTCCGCGCCGGCTACCCACACCTCAGTTCTTGAGGCTGATGCTATAGGCGAAGGTCGTGTGCTCTGGCTCCGGTGTTCGCTACAACACTGTGCTTGCGTGTGGTGTTTGTTTTCTGGGTGCGAGAGCCAGGAGTAATTTTAGTACTCGGGCTGCATGCGCCTAGGGTTTCCTTCCCTAGGTGCCCTGTAAGTACTACCTTGGGGCTTGGGGCCACCTTCCACAGGCTCCTTGGGATCTGCCTCTGCTGGTCCGTTTTACTTTTTCGGTTTTTCGGCCGCCTGTTGGGCTCTTGGGTGTTCTGTTCTCCCTGTTACTGGCAGGTAAGAGGCAGTTTGCACTGGTAGGGGCGCAGGGTGCAGGGTGCTGCACAGCTTGTATTCCCGACATAGCGGCCGGCTCTGTTCCCTGGGGCTCGCTGTCCTCTTGCGGGGTTTTTTTTTTTGTTTTTGCCTGGTGGGGGGTTCTCTCATATTCATTCCTTAGTTCTAACCCCTTCACGGTTTTACTCGATGGCGCCCCCTGCTAGGTCCCCGTGAGTGTACACGTCCCTGGGGTACAGCTATAGAAGTTCGATTGGTAGTTTTGGGCGCCGGTTAGCAGCTCCCTGCCTGGGACTACCTGAGCGCGAGTCCTCTTAAAGTAAACGCTCAGGACCCTGGGAATCCCCTAGGGGGCGCGTGGGTCCGATGGATGTGACCCCGGAGTCCCCACTCGCTGTGTGCGAGTTTGCGGGTTGCTCGGTCCCTTTGTCTCAGGGTGACCCTCATTGTTTTTGCCTCTGCCATGCTGCCTGTTTGGTCGGTGATACTTTCGACCCTGAGTCCTGTGAGTGTTGCTGCTTGCTTGTGACTCAATTTACCCAATCCTCTGATGATTCTCTTCGGGTACAGGCGGCGTGCGTTGCAGTCTAGGTTTCGTCTGTTGCAACGCGCTAGGTTGGTTGCTCACCCGGATGCCCCGGGGCTGCCCCGCTTTGCTTTTCGTGACCCGGACTTGGGGGTGGGGGTCGCTTCGATCCTGGTTCAGTCCGCGCCTCCTCGTCCTTCCCCTACTGCTCGTTCTGGTCCCCCCCCCCCTGCTTCCAGCCCCGAAACGTCTGAGGGTTTCGGGGTCGGAGCAGGGTTACTTGATCTTGAGACTCGGGCAGCTTCGGGGGGTGCCCCTTCCGGGGGAGCGGCAGAGGCATTCGAGTCTTGTCTCCCGCCGAAGCTTCGGGGTCTGACCAGTGGGCCCCCCTTCCTTCAGCTGTTCCGGCTGCTCCGTCCTTGTCTTGTGGGGTCGGGGCTTGGGGAGAGGACTCGGCCTCGGGTCCTGTGGTGTTGGACCTCGAGGCTGGGGAGGGCTGACTTGGGGGCCTTGGGCTCCGCTGGACCCCGCCTGGGTTTTTCTTCCCTCTGAGCGGGGCTTATTGTTACAAGGAGTGGGTTCTCTTTTCCCCCCTCTGCGTACGAGTTGGATTTGGTGTCGGCCCCTCCCCGGTTCGGTTCCGTGTTCCCCCGGGTCGTCGGTTCCGTCTTTCCGGAGGTTTTCGGCTTATCGCATCCAACCTGGTGAGGTGCGAGCGGCCTTTGCAGCTTACCTCCTGCGGGACCCGGATTATGCCTCGGAACTGGATCCTTCTGAGTTCAGGTTTGGGACTTCGTTCCCTTTCTGGCTCCGTTACGAGGTTCCGGAGTCTTCCTGGCTAGCAGCCTGCCCCTTGCTTGTTTTGGATTCCTGGCATTCCTTCTGTCGTTCCCGCACGTTGGAGTGGCGGGAAGCTTCCACGTGATTCAGGTTTTCCTGGGGGCGAGCTTGAGTACCTGAATGAGTGCTTGTTTGCCCCTGCCCTCCCCCGCGATGTGGGCGTTATTCAGCTCCATGTGCAGGTTCCCGTCCTTTCGGCGGCGCTTGTTGCGGAGGACTTGCGCGCCCGGGCCTTTTGGCTTCGGCCTTGCGGTTCTTTTCCATCCTGGAGCTGTCCTCGGATTGGCTCGTGGAGGATGTGAGGACGCTTGGGTCCGTCCCAGGGTCCGGCGCCTTGTCCTCGGCTGCGCGCTCGTTCGCTGCCTTGTTGAAGCTGTTCACGCCGATTTTGCGGGATGCGGTTTCCCTGTTTTATGCTTCCCGTCTCGCGTGTCGGCAGGCGGTGCTGGGTTCCTCCGTGGAATCTGCTTGGGCTCTGGCTCTTAGGCGTTCTTCCCCCTTTTGTCCTCTTCTTTTTGCGGAGTCGGCCGTGGCGCAGTTTATTCAGGCTGCGTCGGCGGCTTGTCGTCCGATGTCGGACTTGTTGGTCTTCCGGGGGTCCCGGGTGGGTCTTCCCGGAAGGGTCGTGCCAGAGCTCGGGGTTCCTCTCGTCGTGGTAGGCCTCTGGTGTCAGGTTCGGGTTCGGCTCCTGCTGCGGACCCGCCCTCGTCTGGTCGGCGCGGTGTTCGCTCTGTGCGGGGTTCTGGTCTCGTAAGGGTCGCCGGCCCTTTCGCGGTTTGCCCGTTGACGGGGCGAGGGGGGGCGGCTTGCGCTGTTCGCCCGCGCCTGGTCCCACGATTCGTGGGCCTTTCAGGTCGTGTCTTGCGGTCTGCGGTGGCGTTGGGTGGCCCCTCCCCCTTTGGGGGGTCGGGGCTGGCAGGGCAAGTTTTTCCCTCCTGCGCGTCGTCTTGGAGTGGGTACGTTTGGGCGTCGTCGAAACGACGTCGTCCCTCAGATGGGTTTCCCGTCTGTTTCCGGTTCCGAAACGGGACTGCGCGGACCTGAGGTTCATTCTGGACTTGTCCCGTCTGAACCCCTGGGTTCATTGCCCCTCCTTCCGGATGACTACGCTGTCTCAGGTTCGGCTCCTTTTGGAGCCGGGCGCTTGGATGGTGTCCCTGGACCTCCGGGACGCTTATTGGCATGTCCCGATTCATCCGCGGTTCAGGGACTGGCTCGGTTTTGTGGTGGGGCGTCAGAGTTACCGCTTTCGTTGTCTCCCGTTCGGGTTGAACCTGGCACCTCGCGTGTTCACGCGCCTTACACGGGTAGTCGTGGCTCGGTTGCGTCTCCTAGGAGTTCGGGTGTTGGCCTACCTCGACGACTGGCTGGTTTGGGCTCCCAGCCGGTCCGCTTGCTTGCTAGCCAGGGATTTGGTTCTTTCCCAGCTCGCCGGGTTCGGGTTCTTGGTGAACTGGAGGAAGTCCCATCTGGTTCCCTCTCAGGTTCGGACTTGGCTGGGCCTCGTTTGGGACTCTCGCACCTCCTCCTTGTCTCTCCCTCCGGAGTCTCTCCAGCGGCTGCGGTCCCGCCTTCGTCTGTTTCTGGTGGGCCCTCGGGTCACCCGGCGGTTGCTCGAGGGGCTGTGCGGGAGCCTGAACTTCGCGATGCTGGTCTACCCGCCGGGTCGGGTTTGGCTTCGTCGGCTGTTCTGGTTCCTTCGGGGTCACCCCTTCCGCCTCTCTCGCGATCGCAAGGTTCGACCCCGGGGGCCTTGCGTCGGTTGCTGCGTCACCGGCTTCCTCTTCGGGTTTTTCGGGGTTCGGTGCCATGGCGCCTACCCGAGCCCTCGCTCGATGTGTACACGGATGCGTCGTCTCTAGGCTGGGGTTTTGTGACCAGTGCTCACCAGGCCGGCCAGGGGCGTTGGGGTCCGTCCTTCCGTCGAGCTCACAGCACGGTGCGGGAGTTCGCGGCGGTGTGGTTTGCTCTTCGGAGGATTCGGGTGGCCCGCGGATCAACGATCCGGCTCCATTCGGACTGCTCTCCGTGGTTCATTGCCTGAACCGCGGGGTTCGATGCGGTCCTTGTCTCTTTGGGGTTGGTCGCTTCGGGTGACTCGTCTGCTGAGTTCTCGGGGTTTGGCTCTCCTGGCTGTTCACGTACGGGGCGTGTCCAACGTCTTGGCGGACGCCCTGTCTCGCTTCGTTCCCCTCTCCACGGAGTGGACGGTCGACGACGAGTCCTTCCGCTGGCTTTGCCAGACGTTCGGGCGTCCCGAGGTGGACCTCTTCGCGTCGGCGTGGTCGCGGCGTCTTCCCGTGTATGCGGCGCCCTTCCCCGATCGCGAGGCCGTCGGGGTCGACGCCTTGCGGCTCGACTGGTCGAGGTGGAGGTTCCTGTACCTCTTTCCCCCGGTTCAGCTGTTGCTCCAGGTCCTGACTCGCTTAGAGACTTACCAGGGGAGAGTTGTCCTTCTGGCCCCTTGGTGGCCGGCCCAGCCTTGGTTTCCGGTGCTAGTTGCTCGGTGTCCGAACCCGAGGGTTTTTCCGCGGCTCCGCCTCTTTCAGCAGATCGGGCCGGTGCGTCACGTGGCTGGTTCGATCTTCTCCTCGAGTCTTCGCGTATGGTATTTTTGACTCGAGTTTATCATCATCTCTATGGTGATCAGGTGGCCTCCTTGTTGGTGTCTCACCTGCGGGCTTCATCTCGGCGGCAGTATGAAGTTTCCTGGCGGTCCTTCTCTTTCTTTTTGCGTCTTCGTCGTGTTCATTCCTTGTCTGTTCGGGTGGTCTTGTCCTTCCTCTCGTGGTTGTTTCAGGACCGTCATCTTATGCCTAACACTGTCGCCTCCTATCGTGCGGCGCTGGCGGAGCCGCTTCAGCTTGCTTTCGGTATCGATGTCACGTCTGCGCCGTTTCGCAAGCTGTCTCGTGCTTTGTTTCACCTCCGGCCTGCTCATGCGCCGCCTGAGCCGTCCTGGTCTTTGGACAGGGTGCTCGCTTTCCTTTCGTCTCCTCGTTTTGTTGTGGCCCCTTCGATCCAGGATTGTTTTTCCAAGGCTCTTTTCTTGTTGGCTTTGGCCTCTGGGGGTCGGGTCGGGGAGCTTCATGCTCTCCTCCTGCGCAGGGGCTTCTGCTCTTTTGGTCGTGGTGGTAGTTTTGTTCGCTTGCAGCCGTCTCCTTCTTTTCTGGCAAAGAATGAGACTGCTGCGTTCCGGAGGGGTCCGTGGGTGGTTGATGCTTGGTTGGTCAGGCCGGGGGTGCATCATGTTTTGTGTCCGGTTGCGGCGCTTCGCCGTTATTTGCGCGCCACGGCTTCTGTGTCTGGGGACGCGCTCTGGGTTGATCCGGTTTCCCTTCTTCCCTGTTCGCGGGTGCGGGTCTCTCAGGTCGTCCGCAGGGTTATTAAGTCCAGCCAGCCTGCGGTCTATCCCCGTGCCCATGACGTTCGGAAGTTCGCGGCGCTTGCTGCCGTCTTTGGGAATATGTCTTGGTCTGATATTCGGGCGCGGGGTTTTTGGAGGTCGAACAGGTTCCTGGCTGCTCGTTACCTTGTCAATGTTCCTGGGCCCCGGCGGGCCTGTGTTGCTTTGGGTCGGCGGTTGCAGCCAGTTGTCTCGGCTTCGAGTTGAGGAGTGAGCGACGACCGCCTCCCGGGTAAGTCCCTCTTTTTTCCGTCTGTGGGTAGTTAGCTCCGAAGAGCCGACGGGGCTCCCCCCAGAAAACCAGCGTTGAATGTAATGAAACGCCATTATCTGGGTGAGTCCCGGAGGCTCCCCGGCATCCCTCCCTCCCTCCGGTCGGCGTTTTTTTCGCGTTTTTGACATCCAGCCTCAAGAACTGAGGTGTGGGTAGCTGGCGCGGAGGGTCTGGGGCTTCCCCTTCCCCCTCCCGGGGAGGGGGGAGCTGCGCAGACAGCGGCGCGGCAGCGTGTGACGTCACACTAGTTTGCTCGTTTTTCTTTGGGGAGTTCTATCCACTAGTTTGGCTTTTGGTAGCAATTTAACCAGAATAGGGGTTTGTTTTGGGGCGCTTACCTTTCTGGGTGCCTGTCCCGGTCGATGGCAGACATAGAATGCTTCCAACCACACGGGGGCTTCTATAGGCCATTGCTCCCCTTGCCTCTCTGAGGGGGCCCGGTTCTGGCCGTGGTTCCCGGTAGGCCTAAGAACTCCATACACATGACTGATGCCAAAGTCTGACATTAGCATATCAGCCTGGGATAGCTCCGGGGAGCCTCCGGGACTCACCCAGAAAATGGCGTTTCATTACATTCAACGCTGGTTTTTTGCGCCAGTTGATGTGGAAGGCCAAATAGCCCAGAGCAGCTAAGGAGTTGATTCAATTTACATTATTTCTTATGGAAAATTTGTTTTGGTTGACGAATTTTTGGATGATGACGCGTCTTTGGGAACAGATTACGATCGTGAACAAAGGTACTACTGTACAGTGGGGCCAAGACTTACAATGGTAATCCGTTCCCAGAGATGGATCGTAAGTCGAAGCGATTTTTCCCCATAAGAAATAAAGGGAATTGAATTAACCCGTTCCCCACCCTCCAAAATATTAACTTACAAATACATTTTATACTGAATACAATGTTTTTTCTAACTACAATACGGTACATACATTTTTCTTACCTTTATGGAGGGCTCTTCGTGGCGTATGGAAGATGATGATGAGGGGGGAGGAGGAGACGTGTTACTGTTTGGAAGGGGAGTTCCCTTCTATTATCACATCAGGCAGTGATGACTTCTCTGGGATACACCCTCTCCTACGTTTTGCCTGAATACCACTAGGACTTGGTTGTGGTTCACTGCTTGTTTGTCTCACTACAAATTTGTCAAGAGACACTTGTTTTTCCCTTCGTTTTTATATTTGTCTGTAATGATGCATCACAGTGTCATTGAATAGGTTAAGGCAACGGCCTATTACAGCTTGATTTGGGCGAGTCGTTTCAGCAAAGGTTTGCAGTTCTTCCCATGCTGCACACATTTTCTTAATTGTTGATGAAGGGACATTCTGTACTGGCACATCCTCTCCTGAAGAAATATCCTCAGCTGCCTCTTCTTGCTGCTCCTTTTGACGGGCTTGACGTTCTTCGGTGGTCAGTTCTTCGTTGTGTTCTTCCACCAACTTCTCCACATCAGCACCATCCAACTCCAAACCCAATTGCCGACCCAGAGAAACAATTTCCTCAACGAGAGGCACTTCATGTTCAGGCTCAAACCCCTCAAAGTCTCGTTCTGCAACACATTCAGGCCACAGTTTTCTCCAGCCAGAGATAATGGTTCTTACAGTCACTTCTTGCCAGGCTTTGTCAACAAGTTTTAAAGCACTATAAATGTTAAAATGTTTTTTCCAGAACTCTTTGAAGGTGAGGTTTGTGGCATCCGTCACTTCGACACATCTCTGGAAAAGTGCCCTTTCATAAAGTTTCTTAAAATTGGCAATGATTTTCTGGTCCATAGGCTGAAGTAGAGGAGTGGTATTGGGAGGAAGGAACTTTATTGTAACAAAACTAAATTCCTCCATCAATGAATCCTCCAAGCCTGGAGGATGGGCAGGCGCATTGTCAAGGAGAAGCATGGTCTTGAGTGGCAGACTGTTCTGCAAATATTTTTTGATGGCAGGGCACACCACCTCATTCACCCACTCCGTAAAAAATTGCCTAGTCACCATGCCTTAGCATTAGCCTTCCACATCACACACATTTTGTGTTTCTGCACATTAAATTTTTTGAAAACCCTTGGATTTTCGGAATGATACACAAGCAAGGGTTTAATTTTCAAATCACCACTCGCATTACCACACAACACAAGAGCAAACCGATCTTTCATAGGCTTGTGTCCAGACAATGACTTCTCCTCCTTGGTAAAGTATGTTTTCTTTGGCAATTTTTTCCAGAATAGCCCTGTCTCGTCACAATTAAACACTTGTTGTGGTAGGTATGCCTCACTCTGCACAAAATCTTTAAATTCGCCAATGAATCTTTCAGCCGCTGGTTTGTCTGAGCTGGCACCCTCCCCATGCCTCACAACACTATGAATTCCACTTCTTTTTCTAAATTTCTCAAACCATCCCCTGCTCGCCTTAAACTTTTTCACTTCTGCATCACTCCTTCCAGGGGTTTTCTTTAAAAGGTCTTCATGTAATTTTATTGCTTTTTCACAAATGATGGCCTCCGAAACGCTATCACCCGCTAACTCCTTGTTGTGTATCCAAATTAATAACAACTGTTCAACATCCTCAAGTGTTTGTGTTCTATGTTTCGTGATTATTGATACGCCTTTTGCCACTTTAGCACTCATAATGTCCTTTTTCTTAGCCAGTATGGTGGATATCGTTGACTAAGATTTGTTGTACTGCCTAGCTAGTTCAACAACTTGCACACCATCTTCTTATTTATGAATGATCTCTTGTTTCTGCTCTATGGTCATTCTTACATGGGATCCCATATGTTGAGCCTTACCACTGACTTTCCTGAGGCTTATGGCGTTATATATAATAATTACTTTGTGTTCAAAATGCAAAAAATCACCACAAATGCTGAATTTCTTATAGGCGCAATCATCACTAAGCGGGCAGCTGTAGTAAACTGAGGCAGGTCAGCCGCGTGACCGGAACCACGTTCTTGGTCGACCCGAACGTGTACCAACAAATATCGTTAGTTGACGACACCATCATATGTCGAGTCACATTTTTCGATCAAATTTACATCGTAACTCGAAACTATCGTAAGTCGAGGTGCCACTGTAATTTGAAATTATATCGGCTCACGAAAATAATGTACCTGTACTGTCCCATTTTCTGTTTGAGTCCTCAGGCTTACTCGGTTAGGTTAGGAAAGGAAACATTCAATTAACAGTTTTTATGACGTTTTAAAACTTTAGGAGAATTTCCTGCCCTCCTAACCTACCAGAGGACCCTTAACTTAATGTTTTAGAAAAAAAAAATCCCAAATTTATTTTCAATTTTTTTTTATTTTCAAATTACCTCCATTTTCAGCCATACGGGCAAACGGGCAAATTCAGAGGTAATTTGTAAGAGGACAGGTTGGTGTGTTACCATAAGAAACAAAATTGTTTTGAAATGTTTGTTTTCAAAATATTTAGGTGAGTAGCTGGTGAGCAGGGCAAAATTTGTTGTGGTGGGGGTCTGAATGTGAGCATGGCACACTGTTTCCTTTTGAATTCTGGTGATCCTGACCAGCCTGTGTTCATCCCATATCCCAGACCATTCCCTCTGTCATTTTATGTGAGACTAACCCCAAGTGTCTGGCCTCTAACTTTGGACAGAGAACGACAGACACAGACATTATCTCTTATAGTATGGATATATATTCATGTTGTAAAACAATAAAGTTTGCAATGCTTCCTATGGGAAATAAAGATGAATTATATTGTTTTTCACAAAAGTATACATTTTCATGACAATTAAGTATACTTGTTCTTGAACCTAAGCCGATGTGTTCGTACTGTACTATACATACACATTCAAACAATCAAAAATATCAGTTTTACTGAAAAGTAATTGGTAATAGCTGGATTTTAGTGAAATTTAGTGTTCTTATCAAGTGTCAGTGTCCAACAGGTTTTGCTGGTTGGTAGCGCAACCCCCTTGATTACTGCAACGTCAGCGTTCTGTATCTGATGGTCCAGGTGGCTGGACCTGGACACTATTCCTTCCCTCCAGTTCTCATATCCCTACTTAGTGCTACGTAGTCATACTGGCTTAGTACTTTCTCTAAATAAATTACCATACCTTATCCGATGGCATTATTCTTTTCAATTATCTGAGTTTATATCTATTGTTATTTGTTGTGTAATACATCACATGGTGTAATACATCACATGATGTATTTAAATTGCAGAATCAATTATGTAAACCAATTTTCTTATATTTTTCGTGTATTTAAGGTGGATGCCTTAGAAGCTGCACTGGCTGCGGAGAGGCAGAAGACTAATGATGAGCGGACAGCTCTTACCAGAGCTCTCGCTGAAATAAATCATTTAAAGAAAGACCTACATGAGTTAAAAGAAAGATCTGAGAGAGAGACACACAATGATCAATATTATCAGGTCAAGGTTAGTTACTACAGTTTTTCTCCCATCTACCTTCACATTCTCAACACCATAGTATGATCTACCACTAGGCTACTTGCCTTATTTAATATTCAAATGTTAATATATACAGTATTTTGTTTTGCTAGATCACAATGACATGACATGACAGAAATGAGTCAAAAAGGTCAAGGAGGATCAGGAGATTCTTTGTTGCCTCCTTTGCTCATATAATTTGTTCCCTTTCAGATGCCATGAAATAGTATTCAGTGTATTATCCAGACACAGAATCTATGCATTATTCATGTTGACAAGCTCCAGCTTTGGTTCAGGATGTATTAAAAGCAATGCGAATTATGTATATCTTTCTCATGCCTTTTTTCAAAGACCTCTCCATACGAGAGGGTGGCAATAGAAAAGCTAGTCAACCCTATCTGAACATTATTTTATGCTGTGTTAATTCATTGTTCACTATAGGACCTATCTCCTGTGGTCTTCTCCACATTTCCTTTACATGATATTGGTTGTCAACTCAACCTTCCAGCTCCTAGCTCTCCACTTTAGTATGTCTTCTTCACTAGCCTACCATAAGTTACCCATGTCAAATGTTAAACTGTTCTAGATCGTTTTCCTGGACCCACTGTACCACTCTGCAGAATGGCCTTAATGTTAACAGTGAGTCAACATAATGAATTATGAGAGGTCAGCACAGAAAGAAAGTGTGGGAAATTTAGGCCATATTGTGGTGGCAGGTCATGTGAAGTCATCACAGGCTAGGCACAGAAGTCACATCATAGGCTAGAAGTGAGGAAACAATTGGCATCTAACCCGAGTTGGTGCAAACACAGTTGATCGGAGTAAGTCCCTGATCAGTTTTGGCTGCAAAGAAAGCAGATAACATTTAGGTTACAAAGAGCTGTAGAAGAAGCAAAAAGTAGTAGATAAAATTGTTGGCCTCATGGAAGGTCTTACAACCATAGAGAATGTGTGCAACTACAGGAGAATAGGCAGATATGTAAAGGGAAAGATCAACCTTTGAGGATCACCCTAAATGGTGCCAAACAGATGGAAGAAGTACTAAGGAATACCAGAAAAATTACAAAGTGATGAGGATGGTAAAGTGTGGTTGTTAAGACGAGATCTTTCAAAAGAAGATAGAGAGAGGCTGAAACTGAACCTCGCCGAGGCAAAACATTAAATGAGAGCAGGAATGATGAAGATATCAATTCTTTTTCTACAAAGTGATAAGGTAGGCAGAACCAGTAAAGTGGTACATAAAAGCAAACCAACAAAATCATTAGAGAAGTGGGAGTGAAAAAATAAGAAGAGGGAACAAGTTCCTGAAGATTGCATACACCAACATAGATAGAGTAAGATCAAGATACTGGAGTTAAGTGTATAATACAGCTGCGACCACCAGACATTGTTGCACTCACGGAGACAAAACTTGAAGATGTTATTTAAATGAGGTCATATTCCCAAGGGGCCGCTCAATTTGGAGACGGGACAGAAAAATCAGGAAAGGCGGTGGCGTTGCTGTGCTGGTGAAAGAACATATAAAGGTGAACGAAATAATGACTGCCAAGTCCACAAGAAGTTGACATAATAGCACTAGAGATGTGCCATGAGGATGATAAACTAATGATCATAAATGCATACGTCCACCACTAAGCAGCACATGGTCAAAGGAGGAGCAGATAGTAAACGAGAAGGTCTTATAACAATAATGGAGAGATCATAGTTAGAGCGGATAACGATAGATCACGACAGTTCATAGTTGGCTACTTCACTTGAAATCCAAGACTGGGAAGCCTATGAAGCTAAAAACAGAAGATTTTTGGACCTGTAAATTGTAGACCTCATCCTGTAAACATTCTTTGTATCAACATGTTAATAAGCTACGAGGATGAGGGAAGGGTTTGTTCCCTCCATGCTAGATTTGTTATTTACCAGGAAGGAGGATGAAATATTTGACATTCAGTACTGTACCTTCCTCCCTTGGGTAAAAGTGACCATGT
>WNGS01113158.1:42274645-42298283 GCA_020271785.1 Procambarus virginalis
CATCCATCCCTCCATCCTTCCATCCGTCCCTCTCTCCATCCTTCCATCCATCCATACCTCCATCCATCCCTTCATCCATCCATCCATCCATCCATCCCTCTATCCATCTATCCATCCCTCTATCCATCCCTCCATCCATCCATCCCTCAATCCATCCATCAATCCATCCATTTATCCCTCCCTTAATCAATCCATCCATTCCTCCCTCCCTTAATCAATCCATCCATTCCTCCCTCCCTTAATCAATCCATCCATTCCTCCCTCCCTTAATCAATCCATCCATTCCTCCCTCCCTTAATCAATCCATCCATTCCTCCCTCCCTTAATCAATCCATCCATTCCTCCCTCCCTTAATCAATCCATCCATTCCTCCCTCCATCCATTCCTCCATCCTTCCATCCATCCATACCTCCATCCATCCCTCCATCCATCCCTCCATCCATCCCTGCATCCATCCCTCCATCCATCCCTCCATCCATCCCTCCATCTATCCTTCCATCCATCCCTGCATCCATCCGTCCATCCATCCATCCATCCATCCATCCATCCATCCCTCCATCCATCCCTCCATCCATCCCTCCATCCATCCATCCCTCCATCCCTCCATCTATCCTTCCATCCATCCCTGCATCCATCCGTCCATCCATCCATCCATCCCTCCCTCCATCCATCCATCCCTCCATCCCTCCATCCATCCCTCCGTCTATCCTTCCATCCATCCATCCATCCCTGCATCCATCCATCCATCCATCCCTGCATCCATCCATCCATCCATCCCTCCACCCATCCATCCATCTATCCATCTATCCATCCATCCATCCATCCCTCCATCCATCCATCCCTCCATCCATCCATCCCTCCATCTCTCCATCCATCCCTCCGTCTATCCTTCCATCCATCCATCCATCCCTGCATCCATCCATCCATCCATCCCTCCATCCATCCCTCCATCCATCTATCTATCCTTCCATCCATCCATCAATCCCTCCCTCCCTCCATCTATCCCTCCGTCTATCCCTCCATCTCTGCATTTGGAGCTGACATGGTGTACGGATGTTCCTTGATTGTGCAGATATGTCCAACAAAGTCACAGAATGAATACTCCAGCCTCGTGACAAATCAAAACAATGTGCCGTGAATCTGTGACGTCATAGGGTAGAAGGCACTAGAGTGGTGGACCAAGTGGCTGTCTGTACAAAATATATCTTGCCTGAATGTTACTTGAAATATTACCGACACTTAACAACTTCGGAAATACTGGAGCACCGCATTTAACGACTTGGGTACAGCGCCATGTAGGCCGTTAAATAGAGTGGATACTCTAGTAGTGTTAGTGTTCAAATTAAGGTTGCAGTACAGTAATTTTAGTGTAAAATAATTTTCATAAACTATTTTAGTATCGTAGTACTCAACATACAGCATACTTATCAATACAGTCTTAATGGCATAATACAGTACAGTACATATTTACTGTACAGCATTCACAATTCCATGAGAATTCAAGATGGACATAACTCCAACAATAAGATAAATAACAACTGTAACACAGTATTTCTGTGGGGAGCCCCTACGGCTCCCTGGAGCTTATCGGGCTAATGTATGTTATATTAGACCGGGACATTAGCTAAGGAGTTCAGACCTACCAGGGACCAGCGCCAGAACCTGGCCCCTTCAGAGAGGTTTCAGGGAGCAATGGCCCTGGAAAACCCCTTTTGAGGTTGGGGTTTTCCTTATCTGCCATCGACCGGGGTTAGGCACCCAGAAAGGTAGGCATAACAAAACAAACCCCACATGGTAAGAAACTACAACAAAAACCGAACAGAGAGGTAGAAACTCCCTCTGGCGTTTGTTGGAGGGGGTGCACTGGCTAGCACGGGTTGCATTACTATCACACGTGGCGGCCAATGTTTCTCTCTGGCTGCTAGTTTGCTTGTGTGAGTTTGAGGTTTTTCTTTTGTTCTCATTTTGGGGCATGTTGTGGCAGTGGAGGTCTGCCTAGCTCCTTATTAGGCTTAGCCTAGGTTGTGGTGGTTGTCATCCTCCATTGCCCCCGTGGCTTCACAATTGCTACTTGCAGTCGGTTTGCCTGCTTTAGATAGGGTTTACCGGCTTACCTGGCCCCAGTGCATGAGCTTCCTATAGAACTTATTCCCTCTACAGGACCTGGAAAACCCCCGTGGGCTCGGCCGGACCATGGCACTTCTTCCGACCTCACTCTCACCTTGGGCAACTTTGAGGGTTGTTCATCACCCCTACCTCAGGAAGACAATCATCCATCCAGCCTCCGTCTCCCGGGAACACCTGCTGCCTGGGGATCTGGGACACCTACTTCCTGGGGATCAGGGACACCAACTACCTGGAGGTCAGGGACACCTACTGCCTGCTTCCGGCTCCAAAACGTCTGAGGATTTTGGAGTCGGGGCGGGGTTTAGTCGGTGATGAGGCTCAGACGGTTTCGGAGGCTGCCTCATTTGAGTTGGGATGGAGGCATTCGAGCCTGTTCCCCCTGCCGAGGCTTCTGGGTCCTACCAGCAGACCCCTACTTTCCTGTTTTTTTTCCCCTGGGCTCTGCATTTTCTTCATGGGTAGAGGGTGTGGAGGACAGCTCTGCCCTGGGTCCTGGTTTGGAGGATCCTTGGGCAGAGGAGGAGTTGACATGGGGAGCTTGGGCCCCGTTTGATTCCCTTGGGTTTTGGTGCCCTCTTTGAGGAATTTGTTGTTGCAGGTGGAGGGGTTTTCTTGCCCTCCTTCTCTGTATGAGTGATTAGGGTCAGTTTCTCCCCGGGTTCGGGTACCGGTTCCCTTGGGTTCCTCGGCTCCTTCCTTCCTTCCGGAGGTTTTCTGCCTCTCGAATCTCATCTAAATAGGTTCAGGAGGCACTTGCGGCGTACCTCAAACGAGATCCTGATTCTGCCTCTGTGATAGATCAATCTTCATGTGAGTTTGGTTCTTCTTCCCTGTATTGGGTATGTTATGAGGTCCAAGAGCCTTCCTGCATGGCGGACTGTCCATTCTTTTTGCAGGGAGCGTGGCATGGGTTTTCTCGAACTCGCACACTAGAATGGCGGGAGGCTGCTATCATTCTGCAGGTTTTCCTGGGGGGAGCGAGTTTAGGGGCCTTAACCCTCAAACCGCTAGGGGCCCAAATGGATTTAACACCCACAGGCGCAACAAAAAAAAAAATATCAAAAAATTCTTTCATCTTATAGAAGTGCTCATTTTTGTTCCCTGATCACGGAAAAAAATAACTAAAAAATCATAGGTGGCATATTTTAGCCGCAATAGGGTAGGGAAGTCTGACAAAAAAAAGTGTTGAATGTAATGAAACGCCATTTTCTGGGTGAGCCCCGGAGGCTCTCTGGAGCTTATCGAGCTAATGTATGTTATATTAGACCGGGACATTAACTAAGGAGTTCAGACCTACCAGGGACCAGCGCCAGAACCTGGCCCCCTTCAGAGAGGTTTCAGGGAGCAATGGCCCTGGAAAACCCCTTTGTGGTTGGGGTTTTCCTTATCTGCCATCGACTAGGATTAGGCACCCAGAAAGGTAGGCATAACAGAACAAATCCCACATAGTAAAAAACTAAAACAAACAACTGAACTGAGAGGTAGAAACTCCCTACAATCACAAGAAAACAAGCAAACAAGCAAACATCACACTTTACTGCCGCGCCGATCGTCCAAGCAGCCCTCCCCGCCCCGAGAGGGGGAGGGGGGAGCCCCGGACCTACTGCGCTGGCTGCCAAGCTTCAGTTCGGAAGCTAAGCTTTACCAACGCGAAAAATCCGCCAACCGGTGGGAGGGAGGGTTGCCAGGGAGCCTCCGGGGCTCACCCAGAAAATGGTGTTTCATTACATTCAACGCTGGTTTTCTGTGGGGAGCCCCTACGGCTCCCTGGAGCTTTATACCCAAAAAGAAGGAAAAGAAAGGGCTAACCCGGGAGGCGGCCGCCACAAACTCTGCAATGCGAAGCCGAGACAACAGGTTGCAACCTGCAACCCAAGGCAACAAGAACGCACAGGAGCAGATGCGCATAAAGAATGGGCGGCCAAGAACCTGTGCAACCCTCAAATCCCTGCGCCCGAAATGAGCCCTAGACGTCACCAACACAGCAGCAAAGCTGCAAACGTCTGAACAGCACAGGCGCAAAGACAGACCGCAGGCTGGAAGAATGAAAAACTCTGCGGATGACCTGGGAGACCCGAGCCCTGAAAACAGGGAACGAGGGGGAACCGGATCAACCACAGCGCATCCCTAGACACAGTACGCAGGCAGTGGAAAAAAGCACAACCGGACAACACAGGACGCACCCCCGGCCAAACTAATCAAGCATCAATGACCCAAGAACCCCTCCGGAAAGCAGCCATCTCGACTGGCGCCAGGACGGAGAAAGGCTGTACACGTACAAATGTACCACCAGTACCAAAGAGCAGAAACCTGAACCGAAGGGGCTACCACAAACTGAGGAGAAGATATGAAGGCACCCTGATCAAGGACCAGAATGGCTCAATCGACGCATGAGCAGGCCGGAGGTGAAACAAAACACGAAAAAGCGTAAGAAACGTCATACTGTTGCCAAGACGAAGCTCGCAGGTGGGACACCGTCAATAAAGCCACCTGAACACCACAGAGATGGTGATACCCACGTCAAAATACCAGACGTGAAGAGCCGAGGAGAAGGCCGAATCAGTCACGTACAGGACCGATTCGACCTGCCGAAAGAGGCAGAGCTGCTGGAAAATGCCCCGGGTTCGGACATCTATCAAGCAGCATCTGAAAATAAAGCTGGACCGGCCACCAAGTAACCATAAGGTCTGCTCTCATGCAAATGGGCTGCAACTGAGCCAGAACCCGAAGCAACAGCTGGACCGGGAGAAGATGAACAGGTACCCCCACCTCGACCAGTCCTGCCGAAAAGCCATCCACCATGAAATTCTTCACAGGTGGGTAAGGGTGCCACATAAAATGGACGATGCCTAGACCACACCGACTCGAAGACGTCCATGGTCAGGAGTCCATACGTCCGACAGAACCAACAAAACGAGTCGGCGACGACTGGCCAATCCGCGAACAGAGGAATGAACTGAGACAGCTGTCCGCCAGGACGCAGGACACACCCCGGACATGAACCTCACGGTTAGCCAAACCTCGAGAGTCCAGCAAACGAGCCACTCTAAGGAACCAACCCCAAAGGTCAACACCTAAGAGAAACCCTGTGGTTCCAGCAAAGAACTGCCAGAGAACAGTCCGAATGGAGCCGAATGGTAGAGCACCGAGTGACCCAAACCCTCCGAAGCTCAAACCAGACAGCCACGAACTCCTGAACCGTGCTGTGAGCCCGACGGACAGACAGACTCCACCATCCCCGGCCGACCTGGTGAGCACTGGCCACAAAACCCTAGCCGAGAGATGACCCGTCTGTGAACACATCGAGCGAAGGCTCGGGGAGATGCCAAGGCACGGAACCCCGAAAACCCCAAAGAGGAAGCTGGTGATGCAGCACCAACACAAGATCCCCGGAGGAACGAACCCAACGAATGCAAGAGGCGGAAGGGGAGTCTCCGAAAGAACCAAACAGACGCCGAAGCCAAACCCAACCCCGCGGGCAGACCAGCACGTCGAAGTTCAGACTCTCGCACAACTGCTCAAGCAACCGCTGAGCAACCCGGGACCCCCTCATGTACAGCCGAAGGCAGGACCACAGCTGCAGTAACACGTCTGGAGGGAAAGACAATGAGTTGCCCAATAGCCCTAAACAAGGCCCAGCCAGGTCCGAACCCAGGACGGAAACAGATAGAATGGCCTTCAGATCACCAGGAAACCAAACCCGGCAATCTGGAAAGAACCACACCCCTGGCGAGCAGACAAGCAAACTGACTGGAAGCCCACACCAGCCAGTCGTCGAGATAGGCCAGACACAGACTCTCAAGCAGACTCAAACAGGGCACTAAGATCCGGTAAAGATGCAAAAAATACACCAAGTGCCAATTACAAAATAGGGAAGGTAACAAAAGCAGTAAGCCTGAAGCCCCACCACCAACTGTGCCAGTCCCGGAAAACTGGAGAGTAACGTGCCAAGAAGTGACCTGGAGGTCCAGGGCCACCATCCAAGCACCCGGCCCCAACAGAAGCCGGACAGGAGACAACAGTCCTCCGAAGAGGGCATAGAATCCAGGGCGCAGACTGAAGAAGTCCAGAAGAACCGCAGATGCGAAAGGCCCATGACTGCAAACAGCAGACGGGAACCCCAGAAGGATGGGGCGGATCGACCACGTCCAACGCACCCACTAAGATGACATGACGAAGCGCAGGGAAAGAAGCCCACCTAGCCAGCTCTGAACCACCCCAAAGGGGGAGAAGCCATCCACCGATGCCACCAAATGCCGGAAGACAACCAAAAGCGCCCACCAACAGCGGGACAATGTGAGAGTCAACAGAGCAAGCTACTCCCCCAGCGCCCCGTCAACAGAGAAGGGAACAGAACCCCTTTCGAAAGAAAAAGTACACACACACATATACACATTATGTATATACACATACACATACATATACATATACACATACACACAAGGTATGTTACACACACATAAGAGGTTGTTCTGGAAACTGGGAAATATTGAAGGAGTGACAGGTACGCTTCTAACATGGATGAAAAATTTTCTGACTGATAGAAAAATGAGGGCTGTGATCAGAGGCAATATATCGGACTGGAGAAATGTCACAAGTGGAGTACCACAGGGTTCAGTTCTTGCACCAGTGATGTTTATTGTCTACATAAATGATCTACCAGTTGGTATACAGAATTATATGAACATGTTTGCTGATGATGCTAAGATAATAGGAAGGATAAGAAACTTAGATGATTGTCATGCCCTTCAAGAAGACCTGGACAAAATAAGTACATTGAGCGCCACTTGGCAAATGGAATTTAATGTTAATAAATGCCATGTTATGGAATGTGGAATAGGAGAACATAGACCCCACACAACCTATATATTATGTGAGAAATCTTCAAAAAATTCTGATAAAGAAAGAGATCTAGGGGTGGTTCTAGATAGAAAGCTATCACCTGAGAACCACATAAAGAATATTGTGCGAGGAGCCTATGCCATGCTTTCTAACTTCAGAATTGCTTTTAAATACATATAAGTAAATACATACAAAGGCGATATACTAAAGTAATTTTTCACGACTTTTGTTAGGCCAAAGCTAGAATATGCAGCGGTTGTGTGGTGTCCATATCTTAAGAAGCACATCAGCAAACTGGAAAAGGTGCAAAGATATGCTACTAAGTGGCTCCCAGAACTGAAGGGCAAGAGCTACGAGGAGAGGTTAGAGGCATTAAATATGCCAAAACTAGAAGACAGAAGAAAAAGAGGTGATATGATCACTACATACAAAATAGTAACAGGAATTGATAAAATCGATAGGGAAGATTTCCTGAGACCTGGAACTTTAAGAACAAGAGGTCATAGATATAAACTAGCTAAACACAGATGCCGAAGAAATATAAGAAAATTCACGTTCGCAAACAGAGTGGTAGACGGTTGGAACAAGTTAGGGGAGAAGGTGGTAGAGGCCAAGACCGTCAGTAGTTTCAAAGCGTTATATGACAAAGAGTGCTGGGAAGACGGGACACCACGGGCGTAGCTCTCATCCTGTAACTACACTTAGGTAATTACACTTAGGTAATTACACACAGCCAGAAGACGACGCCACAACCCTCCCTCCCGCAGCCTTACTCCTCCCTCCATGGAGCATAGCGCTAAATATCACCACAATCCTGCTATTATCAGAATCCTGGTCAGTTTTATCACAGTCAGGGGTCTTCTATAATACTATCTTCACTAAATATTACCATGATCAAATATATTATGGCATTTGTAGGGGTTGCTGTGGTCAAAAGCTGAACAGCGGTGCTGTGAGCTCGTGCTGCATGCGCCAGCCTTGGTGGGTTGCTCAATACTGATGCTCTCACACCCAAGAATGTTGGCCTGGATTTTTTTTCTAGGTGGCATCTGGCAACTATCGCTTGTGGGTGCACTATAGCTGCCCCTATCCCAGGCGGGGTGTTTAAATTATAGTACTAGACACGAAATCATATATATATATATATATATATATATATGACATGCGCAGTTTCGATTTTGCCACTGAAAGTATATATATATATCATTTGCGCAGTTTAACCACCGTGCTGCGCGGAGTTTATTGAGAAATTCCCCCGGTGCGCATCAAATGAAGTGTTCCCCCAAAAATCTGTTTTCTTCGTAAAATGATAAATTCCCTTCCCTGAACATGTCTATGTAAAAATAAGTACCGAATTCCACTTACTTTGGCTGTAGGAACGTGGTCAAGATGTGCTGTGACGTCATCAGGGCCTGGTCGCCCGTGCGTGACTCGCCCAGACACGATCGCGCGGGCCTTTCAAGCACCGGGTGTTGCCACAAATATATTTTCAATTATTTGTTTTATGTATTTCCAATGCGGTTTTATTTGTTTTTTATCGTATATGCTGCATATTTGTGTCCTTTACGATATGTATACAGTAGAACGTTCATAATGTTCCATGGAACTGTGATACATGTGTCAGTAATGTGTCCACAATAAATGTTTATTGTAGCAATATTACCTGTTAAAAAATCACTAAAATTACAATATGTACAGTTTCACACACTATTTACACAGTAACACATTGTATTACACACTCAGTACTTCGGAAGTGAGTAATAATCAACGAAGTAGCCCATGGTACACAGCGCGACTTCGCTCTCAGTGCACCAGGTACAGATAAATTTTCGCTTCCCGTTTCTTCATTCTGTGTGCTTGCAAATAACGCACTCACGTACACCCTTGGCTTTAGAACTTGTAGGTTGTATGTAACCAAGCTTGTAAAGCATAAGGTAGTATTGAAAAGATTATAGGAAAAGATCAATTTGTAAGGTAGTCTTGAAAAGATCGCTTTGTATGGTCCCACACAGGAAGAAATTCAGCTTGCCTCAAGACCTGACGGACCTCAAGAGTGTCTGTCAGTCAGGAAGAGATTCAGCTAGCCTCAAAAGTGTCCATCAGCTGGGAAGAGATTCAGGTATTCTTGAAAATATCTATGGAAAACACCACCATGGAAGCCGCTAACACTGTTCATCTATGCCATTTGTATCATATGCATCATCACTGAACGCAGTAAATGATTCATCTAAATATCATCTAAATAAATAGCATAGGATTGCAAGGGTGACGCTCAGAGCCTCAACTGGATACGCTTGCTGTATCGTCCTCATAGGTGCTGTATCACTTGCATCCGACCTTTGTGTTAGGTCCTTATTGCACCTGGCTTCCCCAATATTATGACCCTTATGTTCTTCAAACAATAAGGTTTGAATTTCACGGACAGAGCATTATCTTTCAACACCGTGTCGGACAGGTGTTTGGGAGCCAGAGGCACGTGCGCCACCCATGGTTGCTCATTCAGAACTAACCCAGCCAGCAGCCCTAGGGCATTCTGGGAATTTTTTCCAAGATAGCTGCCTCTCACTGGAGGTCCTAAGAGTCCATTTCATACACAACCAACCTCGTACACATTTAGAATTGGTTACGAAAAATCAAAACGAGTTTTCTCGGTTGGCGCAGTTTCCCGCCGACCGAGAAAACTCGGTTGGTGCAGTTAAGTGGTTAAGGGTTAATGCGTGCTTGTTCGCCCCTGTGCTCCCTCGAGATGTTGGCCTGATACAGCTGCACGTTCAGGTTCCCACCCATTCGGCATCTTTCGTTGCTGAGGACTTGCATACTCGAGGGCATTTGGCTTCGTTCTTGTGCTTCTTTTCCCTTCATGAGCTGTTTTCAGACTGGCTTGAGAAAAATGTGGAGGCGTTAAGTGCCGGGCCTTCGTCTGGTGTGCTGGGAGGTGCGCTCTCTGATTCTCAGGGAGGCATTGTCTCTGTTCTTTGCTCCTCGCCTTGCATGTCAGCAGGATATGTGAGTACTCTCCTTGGAATCTGCTTGGGCTCTTGCTCCCGAGTTTTCGTTGCCCTTTTTGGGGGGAGCCCCTTCGACTCCCCCGGGCTATCCAGGCTGATATGGATATATTAGACTTTGGCATCAGTCAATGTAAATGGAGTTTTAGGCCTACTGGGGACCACGAGCCAGAATTTGGGCCCCCTCAGAGAGGCACGAGGAGCAATAGCCTATAGAAACCCCCATGTGGTTGGAAGCATTCTATGTCCGCCTTCAACCGGGTCAGGCACCCAGAACGGTAAGCGCCCCCCAAAACAAACCCTATTCTGGTTAAAATATTGCTACCGAAAGCTGAACTAGAGGACAGAATGCCCCAAATGAAAACTAGCCAACTAGCATGATGTCACCACGTCGCCGTGCCGCTTGTCTGCGCAACCTCCCCCTCCCTGGGAGGGGAAAGAGGGAGCCCCAGACCCTCATGCCGACTATCCACCCTTCAGTTCTTAGGCTGATGTGCTTGGCAATGGTCATGTGACTTTGGCTCCTGTTTTTTGTCCTCCAGCTCTCTGCCTTGCAGTGTGGTGCTGTTTCTTGGTGGTGGGTGAGCCAGGAGTAATTTCACAAGTACTTGGGCTGCATGCACCTAGGGTCCCCTTCCCTAGATGCACTGTAAGTACTGCCCTTGGGGCTACCTTTCACAAGTTTCCTTGGGATCTACCTCTGCTTGGTCTTTTGATGCTCGGTGATTGACCGCTCCTAGTGTGCCTGGGATGTTTCATGCACCCATGTTTGCCTTTGAGTAGGGGTAGTTTGCACTGGTTGGGACACAGGGTAGTATGCAGCTGGTTGTCACCTCTCATATCAGCTGGCTCTGTTCTGCCTGGGTACATTGTCCTCTTGCGGGGTTTTCCTTTTGTTTTCTGGGGGGTGAGCCCCGTCAGCTCCCCAGAGCTATCCCAGGCTGATATGCTAATATCAGACTTTGGCATCAGTCATGTGTATGGAGTTATTAGGCCTACCGGGGACCACGGCCAGAATTGGGCCCTCTCAGAGAGCCAAGGGGAGCAGTGGCCTATAGAAATCCCCGTGTGGTTGGAAGCATTCTATGTCCGCTATCGACCGGATCAGATACCCAGAAAGGTAAGCACCCCAAAATGAACCTCTATTCTGGTTAAAATTGCTACCAAAAGCCGAACTAGTGGATAGAACTCCCAAACATAAAACAGGCAAACTAGTATGATGTCACACGTCGCCACACCGCTGTCTGCACAGCAACCCCCCTCCCCTGGAGGGAGAAGGTGGAGCCCCAGACCCATCACACCGGCTACCCACACCTCAGTTCTTGAGGTTGATGCTATTGGCAGAGGTCGTGTGCTCTAACTCCAGTGTCTTTACAGCACTGTGCTTTGTGTGCGGTGTTTGTTTTCCAGGGGTGTGAGAGCCAGGAGTTATCTTCAGTACTCGGGCTGCATGTGCCTAGGGCTGCCTTCCTTAGGTGCCCTGTAAGTACTGCCCTTGGAGCTTGGGACCACCTTCCACAGGCTCCTCGGGACCTGTCTCTGCTGGTCCGTTCTACTGTTCGGTTTTTTGGCCGCCTGTTGGGCTCTTGGGTGTTCTGTTCTCCTTTGTTACTTGCCGGTAAGAGGTAGTTTGCACTGGTAGGGGCGCAGGGTGCTGCGCAGCTTTGTTTTCCCGACATAGCGGCCGGCTCTGTTCCTTGGGGTTTGCTGTCCTCTTGCGGGGTTTTGTTTTTCTTTTTGCCTTGTGGGGGGTTCTGCCCTATTATTCCACTGGTGTTTGCTCTTCCACGGTTCTCCTCGGTGGCTCCCCCTGCTAGGTCCCTGTGAGTGTACACGTCTCTGGGGTTCAACTATAGAAGTTCGCTTGGTAATTTTGGACGCCGGTTAGCTGCACCCTGCCAGGGACTACCTGAGCATGTGTCCTCTTAAAGTAAATGCTCAGGACCCTGAGAATCTCCTAGGGGTGAGTGGGTCCGATGGATGTGATCCCGGAGTCCCTGCTCGCTTTGTGCGAGTTTGAGGGTTGCTCGGTCCCCTTGTCTCGGGGTGATCCTCATTGTTTTTGCCTCCGTCACGCTGCCTGTTGGGTCGATGATACTTTCGAACCTAAGTCCTGTGAGTGTTGCTGCTTGCTAGTGACTCAATTTACCCAATCCTCTGATGATTCTATTCGGGTACATACGGCGCAAGCATTGCAAGCTAGGTTTCGTGTGTTGTAACGTGCTCGGTTGCTCGGTTGGTTGCTCATCTGGGTGTTCCGGGGTTGCCCTGCTTTGCTTTTCGAGACCTGGACTTGGGGGTTGGGGTCGCTTCGATCCTGGTTCAGTCCGCACCTCCTCATCCTTCCCCTCCAGTTGTTCGTTCTTGTTCCCACCCCCCCCCCCCCCCGTTTCCAGCCCCGAAACGTCTGAGGGTTTCGGAGTCGGGACAGGGGTTACGTGATCTCGAGACTCAGGCAGCTTCAGCGGATGCCCGTTCCGGGGGGGGGGGGGGAGCGGAGGAGGCTTTGGAGCCTTGTCTCCCAGCCGAAGCTTCTGGGTCTGACCAGTGGGCCCCCCTTCTGCACCATCCATGTCTCATGGGGTCGGTGCTTGGGGAGATGACTCGGCCCCAGGTCCTGCTGTGGAGGACCTAGGGGCTAGGGAGGGACTGACTTGGGGGCCTTGGGCCCTACTGGACCCCGCCTGGGTTTTTCTTCCCTCTGAGCGGGGCTTACTGTTACAAGAAGTGGGGATTTTCTTTTCCCCTCTCTGCGTACAATTTGGATTTGGTGTTGGCCCCTTCCCGGGTTCGGTTCCATGTTCCTTCGGGTCAGTTCCGTCTTTCCGGAGGTTTTCGGCATCCAACCTAGTGTGGTGCGGGCGGCCTTTGCAGCATACCTCCTGCGTGACCCGGATTATGCCTCGGAGATGGATCCCTCGAAATTCAGGTTTGGGGCTTCGTTCCCTTTCTAGCTCCGTTACGAGATTCCGGAGTCTTCCTGGCTAGTGGACTGCCCCTTGTTTGTTCTGGATGCGTGACATTCCTTCTGTCGCTCCTGCATGCTGGAGTGGCGGGAAGCTTCCACTGGTGTCAGGTTCGGGTTCTGCTCCTTCTTCGGACCCGCCCTCGTCTGGTCGGTGTGGTGATCACTCTGCGCTAGGTTCTGGGTCTCGTAAGGGGCATCGGTCCTTTTGCGATTTGCTCCATTGATGGGGTGATGGTGAAGATGCTTGCGCTGTTGGCTCACGCCTGGTCCCGCGATTCGTGGGCGTTTTGGGTCGTGTCTGTCGGCTTGCGGTGGCGTTGATGGCCTCCCCCCCCCCCTTTTGGGGGTCGGGGCTGGCGGGGCAGGTTTCTTCCCTTGCGCTCTGTCAGGTCATCTTGGAGTGGGTTCACTTGGGCGTAGTCGAAAAAACGACGTCCCTCAGATGGGTTTCCCGTCTGTTTCCGATCCCGAAATGGGACTGTGCAGACCTGAGGTTCATTCTGGACTTGTCCCGTCTGAACCCCTGGATTCATTGCCCCTCCTTTCGGATGACTATGCTGTCCCAGGTTCGTCTCCTCTTGGATCCAAACACTTGGATGGTGTCCCTGGACCTCCAGGACGCTTATTGGCATGTCTCGATTCATCCGAGGTTCCGGGACTGGCTCGGTTTTGTTGTGGGGCGTCAAGGTTACAGTTTTTGTTGTCTCTCATTCAGGTTGAACCTGCCACCTTACATGTTCACGCGCCTTACGTGGGTCGTGGTGGCCAGTTTGCATTTCTTAGGTGTTTGGGTGTTGGCCTACCTCGACAACTAGCTGGTTTGGGCTCCCAGCCGTTCAGCTTGCTTGCTAGCCAGGGATTTGGTTTGGTTTTCCAGCTCGCCGGGTTCGGGTTCTTGGTGAACTTGGGGAAGTCCCATGTGGTTCCCTCTCAGGTTCGGACTTGGCTGGGTCTCATTTGGGACTCTCGGATCGTTTACTTGTCTCTCCCTCCGGCATCTCTCCTGCGGCTGCGGTCCAGCCTTCGTCTGTTTCTGGTGGGCCCTAGGGTCACCCGGCGGTTCCTCGAGGGGCTGTGTGGGCGCCTAAACTTTGTGATGATGGTCTACCCGCCGGGTCGGGTTTGCCTTCGTCAGCTGTTCTGGTTCCTTCCGGGTTATCCCTTCCACCTCGCACACGATCGCTGGGTTCGACCGCCGGGGGCTTTGTGTCAGCTGTTCTGGTTCCTTCGGGGTTATCCCTTCCACCTTGCACACGATCGCTGGCTTCGACCGCCGGGGGCCTTATATCGGCTCCTGCTTCGCCGGTTTCTTCTTCGGGTTTTTCGGGGTAAAGTGCCTTGGCGCCCACCCGAGCCCTCGCTAGATGTGTTCACAGAAGCTTCATCTCTCGGCTGGGGTTTTGTGACCAGTGCTCACCAGGCCGGCCAGGAGCGTTGGGGTCCGTCCTTCCGTTGAGCCCACAGCACAGTGCGGGACTTCACTGCGGTGTGGTCTGCTCTTCGGAGGATTCAAGTCATCCGCGGATTGACGATTCAGCTCCATTCAGTCTGCTCTCCGATGGTTTATTGCCTGAACTGCGGGGGTTTCGATGCGGTCCTTTGCTCTTTGGGATTGGTCACTTTAAGTGACTCATTTGCTGAGTTCTTGGGGTTTGGGTCTCCTGGCGGTTCATGTGCAGGGAGTGTCCAGCGTCTTGGCCGACGGCCTGTCTCGCTTCATTCCCCTCTCCATGGAGTGGACGGTCGACGATGTTTCCTTGCGTTGGCTTTGCCAGATGTTCGGGCATCCCGAGGTGGACCTCTTCGCGTCTGTGTGGTCGAGGCACCGTCCCGTGTATGCGGTGCCCTTCCCCAATTGCGAGGCTGTCGGGGTCGTTGCCTTTCAGCTGGACTGGTCAAGGTGGGGGTTCCTGTACCTCTTTCCCCTGGTTCATCTGTTGCTCCAGGTCCAGACTTGCTTGGCAACTTACCAGGGGAGAGTTGTCCTTTTGGCCCCTTGGTGGTCGACCCAGCCTTGGTTTCAGGCGCTTCTTGCTCAGTGTCTGAAGCCGAGGGTTTTCCTGAGGCTCCGCCTCTTTCAGCAGATCGGTCAAGTACGTCACGTGGCTGGTTTGATCTTCTCGAGTCTTCGCTTATGGTTCTTTTTACTTGAGTCCATCAGCATCTCTATGGTGATCACATGGCTTCTTTGTTGGTGTCCCACCTGCGGGCTTCTTCTTGGCAGCAGTATGAAGTTTCCTAGCGGTCCTTCTGTTTCTTTTTGCGTCTTTGTCGTTTTGGTTCGCTATCAGTTAGGGTGGTCTTGTCCTTTCTCTCTTGTTTCTGGGCAGGGTTTTTCGTCCCTCTCTTCTGCTTACTTCCCACATTTGCTGCCATGTTTTCGGATCTATTGTGTCGGCCATGGCTCCTTTGTGCTGGTGGCCATTTTCTTTCTGTGGGTTGCTTCCCCGTCTGGCCACCGGGGCAGTGCAGTGATTTGTTTACCTGTGCCTTTTGTGTGGGAGCTCACATTTTAGGTAAGTTTTTCACCTTCAGGGGTTTTATCCTCCTGTTGCGGTTTCTTTGCTTTTCTGGGATGTTCTGCCCTTCTTCTTTTCCTCTGGGAATGCTTGGGTGTTTGTTTTTACACCGGTTTTTGCATTTTCTGTCTGTTTGGATCTGGGCCCTGGGGTTTGGGCTCAGGGTTCCTGTCTGTTTATGCTTGCTCCCACACCTTGTGTCCCTCGGTTCTCGGTTCGTTTTGGCCGTTTCACTGAGGGGTTCAGTCTGGATACTGTGCTTTGCCCTTTCTGTGGTGTATTTCCACTGGCAAATGTGATGATTTGGGCTCCCCCGGGTTTGATTCCAGGTTTCTTTGTGTTCTTTGGTTTCGTTCCAGAGGTTTCTTCCTCTTGGGCCCCCTTTGGGGGTTCTGGAGGTTTTTAGTTACCTCGCGTGAGACCCGGTTCTGCCTCGTGGGGTTCGAGGTCTTCCTGTCTTCCATGATGAACTTTTTGGGTCTTGGGACGTGTTGTGGTCATGCCGGGACCTTGGTTTTGTTGTTGAGGTGGGCCTTTTGGTGCGTTTTCTGTGGGGAGCCCCTATGGCTCCCTGGAGCTTATCGGGCTAATGTATGTTATATTAGACTGGGACATTAGCTAAGGAGTTCAGACCTACCAGGGACCAGCGCCAGAACCTGGCCCCTTCAGAGAGCAATGGCCCTGGAAAACTCCCTTGTGGTTATGGAATTCCTTATCTGCCATCGACCGGGGTTAGGCACCTAGAAAGGTAGGCATAACAAAACAAACCCCACATGGTAAAAAACTAAAACAAAAAATGAACAGAGAGGTAGAAACTCCCTACAATCCCAATGAAACAAGCAAACATCACACTTTACTGCCACGCTGATCGTCCGCGCAGCCCTCCCCGCCCCGAGAGGTGAAGGGGGGAGCTCCGGACTTCACCACGCCGACTGCCTAGCATCAGTTCATAAGCTAATGTCAACCGGGATAGACGCTTTTCTGGCCTCAGTTTCCTAGGCGGTGTTTGCCTTTCGTGGCATTCACTGCCGTGTGTTGTGTTGTGCGGTAGCCAGGTGTTCCTCATCAGTACCAGGGCTGCATGCACTTAGGAGCTTCTTTCTCTAAGCGCCCTGTGAGTACTGCCCCTGCGTGACAGGGTTATCTTCCCTAGGACGTTCTGGAACCATTCCTGTAGAGGTTCTTGCTGCTCGGCATTTGCCTCACCCTTGGGGCCAGCTGGGGCTTGGGGCCCTTGTTTGGCCCTGGGTAGGGACTGGTATTGTGCTGGTTAGGGCGTCAAGGTGTTGCGCGACCTGCCATCTAAGCGGCGACCAGATCCTGTTGTCTCTGGGGACGGTGTACTTTTGCGGGTTTTTCTTTTGTTTTTATTTTCATTTGCCTGGTGGGGGTCTGCCTAGTGTGGCTATAGTTCCACTGGTGTTGTTTGGTGGCCCTCTGCTAGGCCCCTGTGATTGTACATGTCGCAGGGGTTTTCAGTGTTGTCCTCTACCCCCTTGTTAGTTTTGGGTTTTAACCGGTTAGCAACACCTTGCCCATGCTTCCCGTAGTTGTTACCCTACGGGCCCTGGAAAACCCTGTCGGGGCTTGGTGGACCATTGAATGTGTCTTCCAGGTTCCAACCCGTCTTGTGCGGGTTCATTGGTTGCTGTGCTCTTGTCTCCGGGTGACAGTCGCCACTTTTACCTCCGTCATGTTGCCTATTGGGTCCCTGACACCTTGACCCGAAGTCTTGCGAGAGATATTCTCTGTTTGTTCTCCAGTACTCTCCTGATGTTATTACTGCTCAGAGTACAGGCGGCATCCATGTTGCAAGCTAGGTTAACTTGCTGCAAAACACTAGGCTGGTTTCCCACTCGGATGGCCCAGGGCCACCCCGTTTTGGTTAGGTGTTTGTTTGCCCCTTTTCCTCCCTGTTCCTGTCTCCGGACCATCTGCAGGATTCGGGGTCAGGACGGGGTTCAGTTAGGGCCGAGACTCGGGCGGTTTCGGGGGCTGCCCCGTTCGGGTTGGAAACGGAGGTTTTCGACCCTGTTCCTCCTGCCAAGGCTTCCGGGTCTTACCAGCGGCCCTTTCTTGCTGCCTTTCCCTTGGACTCTTCCATTTCTTTAAGGGCGGAAGGCGTGGAGGACGGCTCTGCCCCGGTGCCTCTGTTAAGGGTTCCCGGGGCTGTGGGGGATGCCTGCTAGCAGTTCTGGGGTTGTTTGCCCCTGCCTGAGGTTTTCTGCTTCTGGGCAGAGTTTTTTGCCCATCTAGTCTGCTTGCGTCCCACTTTTGCTGGCGTGTTTTCGTATCTTTTGCATCGGTCACAGCCCCTGTGCTGGTGGCCATTTTCTTTCTGCCTGGTTTCCCGGCAGAAAGAAAATGGTTTCCTTTTTGAAAAATGGCGGTTTCCTGGTGGCGCCGCCACCAGGGCGGCGCGGTGGTTTGTTTACATGCGCCTGGGTGTGTGAGCGGGCGTCTTGGGTGAGTTTTTTCACCTCTAACAGGGGTTTTATTCTCCTGTTGTTGTTTCTTCATTTTTCTGTTGTTTTCTGCCCATCTTCTGTTCCTCTGGGAATGTTTGCGTGTTGGTTTTTACACCGGGTTTTCTGTTTTGGTTCTGGGCCCTAGGGTTTGGGCTCAGTGTCCCCTGTCTGTTTATGCTTGTTCCCACACCTTGTCCCTCGTTTTCAGTCTGTTTTGGCCGTTTCCCTGGGGGTTCTGTCTGGGGGCTGTGCCTTGCCTTTCTGTGATGTATTTCCGCCAACAAATGTGGTGGTTTGGGCTCCCCTGGGTTCAATTCCGGGTTCCTTTGTGTTTTTTGGTTTCGTTCCGGAGGTTTCTTCCTCTTGGGTCCTTTGTGGGTTCAAGGGGGTTTTGTTTCCTCGTGTGTAATTACCTAAGTGTAGTTACAGGATGAGAGCTATGCTCGTGGTGTCCCGTCTTCCCAGCACTCTTTGTCATATAACGCTTTGAAACTACTGACGGTCTTGGCCTCCACCACCTTCTCCCCTAACTTGTTCCAACCGTCTACCACTCTGTTTGCGAAAGTGAATTTTCTTATATTTCTTCGGCATCTGTGTTTAGCTAGTTTATATCTGACCTCTTGTTCTTAAAGTTCCAGGTCTCAGGAAATCTTCCCTATCAATTTTATCATTCCTGTTACTATTTTGTATGTAGTGATCATATCACCTCTCTTTCTTCTGTCTTCTCGTTTTGGCATATTTAATGCCTCTAATGTGACCCGGTTCTGCCTTATGGGGTTCCGGGGGCCTTCATGGCTTGCAGGCTGATCTTTTTGGGTCTTGGCATGTGTTGTGGTTGTGCCGGGGCTTAGGGTTTTGTTGTTGAAGTGGGCCTTTTGATGCAGTTTTGTGCTTTCTTTGTGCCTTCTGCGCCTGAGTGGCATGGTGCTCTCTGTAAACTGGTCGGCGGCTTGTATTTTTCTTTACACGTGTATATGTGTATAATTACCCAAGTGTAATTACCTAAGTGTAGTTACAGGATGAGAGCTACGCTCGTGGTGTCCCGTCTCCCCAGCACTCTTTGTCATATAATGCTTTGAAATTACTGACGGTTTTGGCCTCCACCACCTTCTCACTTAACTTGTTCCAACCGTCTACCACTCTGTTTACAAAAGTGAATTTTCGTATATTTCTCCGGCAGCTTTGTTTTGTTAGTTTAAATCTATGACCTCTTTTTCTTGAAGTTCTGGGTCTCAGGAATTCTTCCCTATCAATTTTATCGATTCCTGTTACTATGTTGAACGTAGTGATCATATCGCCTCTTTTTCTTCTATCTTCAAGTTTTTACATATTTAATGCCTCTAACCTCTCCTCGTAGCTCTTGTTCTTCAGTTCTGGGAGCCATTTAGTGGGATGTCGTTGCACCTTTTCCAGTTTGTTGATATGCTTCTTAAGATATGGACACCATACAACCGCTGCATATTCCAGCTTTGGTCTAAAAAAGTTGTGAACAATTTCTTTAGTATTTCTCCATCCATGTATTTAAAAGCAATTCTGAGGTTAGAAAGTGTAGCATAGGCTCCTCGCACAATGTTCTTAATGTGTATGTACACATGTACATGTACATGGGCACACTTATGTGTGTGTATATGCATGTGCATACGCCCATGTGTACTCACTTAGTTGTGCTTGCGGGGGTTGAGCTCTGGCTCTTTGGTCCCGCCTCTCAACCGTCAATCAACAGGTGTGCAGGTTCCTGAGCCTATTGAGCTCTATCATATCTACACTTGAAACTGTGTATGGAGTCAGCCTCCACCACATCACTTCCTAATGCATTCCATTTGTCAACCACTCTGACACTAAAAAAGTTATTTCTAATATCTCTGTGGCTCATTTGGGCACTCAGTTTCCACCTGTGTCCCCTAGTGCGTGTGCCCCTTGTGTTAGATAGCCTCTTGGCGCCATGGTTTCAGGCATTGCTTTCCCGGTGTCCGAACCCGGAGGTTTTTCCATGGCTCCACCTCTTTCAGGAGATCGGCCCGGTCTAGTAGGAGTCTGGTTCACTCTTCTCGAGTCTTCGCGTTTGTTTTTTTTTGACTCGGGTTTATCACCATCTTTATGGTGATCAGGTGGCCTCTTTGATGGTTTCCCACCTGCAGGCTTCTTCTCGGCGGCAGTATGAAGTTTCCTGGCGGTCCTTCCATTTCTTTTTGACTCTTCGTCGTTGCTCTTCGCTTTCGGTTAGGGTGGTGGTGTCCTTTCTCTCTTCGTTATTCCAGGACCGTCACCTTATGCCTAATACTGTTGCCTCATATCATGCGGCGCTGGCAGAGTCGCTGCAGCTTGCTTTCAGTATCGATGTTACTTCTGCACCGTTTCGCAAGTTGTCTCGTGTGTTGTTTCACCTCCAGCCTGCTCATTCGCCTCCTGAGCTATCCTGATCTTTGGACAGAGTACTCTCCTATCTCTCTTCTCCTCGGTTTGTTGTGGCCCCTTTGGGTCAGGATTGTTTTGCTAAGGCTCTTTTTCTATTGTCATTAGCCTCTGGGGGTCGGGTGGCAAAGCTTTATGCTCTTCTCCGGTGCAAAGGTTTTGCTCTTTTGGTCGTGCTCATAGGTATGTTCGTCTGCAGCCGTCTCCCTCTATTCTAGCGAAGAATGAGTTTACTGCTTTCCTGAGGGGTCCTTGGGTTGTTGATACTTGGTTGATCTGGCCAGGGTTTCATCATGTGTTGTGTCCGGTTGCGGCCCTCCGCCGTTTTCTGTGCGCCATGGCTTCTGTGTCCAGAACGCGCTTTGGGTTGATCCGGTTTCCCTTCTCTGTTTGCGGGGTCAGGTCTCCCAGGTCGTCCTGAGGGTAATTAAGTCGAGCCAGCCTGCGGTCTATCTTCATGCCTATGATGTTCGTAAGTTTGCAGCTCTTGCTGCCGTCTTTGGCAATATGTCTTGGGCTGACATTCGGGCACTGGGTTTTTGGCCGTTGAACAGGGTCCTGGTTGCACGTTACCTCTTAACCGTTCCTAGGCCTAGTCGGGCCTGTATCGCTTTGAGTCAGCGGTTGCAGCCCGTTGTCTCGACTTCAAGTTGAGGAGTGGAGCACCGACCGTCTCCCGGGTAGGTCCCCTTTTTCTTGTTATATCTTTGGTGAAGTAGCTCCAGGGAGCTGTAGGGGCTTCCCCCAGAAAGCCAGCATTGAATGTAATGAAACACCATTTCTAGGTGAGTCCCAGAGGCTTCCCGGCAACCTTCCCTCCTTCCGGTCAGGGGTTTTTCGTGTTTTTGATATCCAGCCTCAAAATTGGGGGTGAGGATCGCAGGTGCGAGGGTCTGGGGCTCATCCTTTCCCCTCCTGGGGAGGGGGGAGCTGCGCAGACATGCGGCGAGGCTCGTGTGATGTCATGCTTGTATGCTCATTTTTCTTTTGGGTATTTCTGTCCACTCGTTTGATGATTTTCGTTGTTCACCAGAATAGGGGTTTGTTTTGTGTCGCTTACCTTTTCAGGTGCCTGTCCTGGTCAGTGGCAGATATAGAATGCTCCAAATCACATGTGGCATTTCTATGGGCCATTGCTCCTCGTACCTCTGTGAGGGGCCAGGTTCTGGCTCGTGGTCCCCGGTAGGCCTAGAACTCCACCCTCATCGACTGATGCAAAATAGTTAGGGTATCTATGTCAGCCAGGGATATCTCTGAGGAGCCTCCAAGACTCGCCCAGAAAATGGCGTTTCATTACATTCAACACTGTTTTTTGTTTTTTCTGGGGGAGCCCCGTCGGCTCTCCGGAGCTATTCCAGGCTGATATGCTAATGTCAGACTTTGGCATCAGTCATGTGTATGGAGTTCTTAGGCCTACCGGGACCACGGCCAGAACCGGGCCCCCTCAGAGAGGCAAGGGGAGCAATGGCCTATAGAAGCCCCCGTGTGGTTGGAAGCATTCTATGTCTGCCATCGACCGGGACAAGCACCCAGAAAGGTAAGCGCCCCAAAACAAACCCCTATTCTGGTTAAAATTGCTACCAAAAGCCGAACTAGTGGATAGAACTTCCCAAGAAAAACGAGCAAACTAGTGTGACGTCACACGCTGCCGCGCCGCTGTCTGCGCAGCTCCCCCCTCCCCGGGAGGGGGAAGGGGGAGCCCCAGACCCTCCGCGCCGGCTACCCACACCTCAGTTCTTGAGGCTGATGGTATAGGCGAAGGTCGTGTGCTCTGGCTCCGGTGTTCGCTACAACACTGTGCTTGCGTGTGGTGTTTGTTTTCTGGGTGCGAGAGCCAGGAGTAATTTTTAGTACTCGGGCTGCATGCGCCTAGGGTTTCCTTCCCTAGGTGCCCTGTAAGTACTACCCTTGGGGCTTGGGGCCACCTTCCACAGGCTCCTTGGGATCTGCCTCTGCTGGTTCGTTTTACCTTTTTCGGTTTTTCGGCCGCCTGTTGGGCTCTTGGGTGTTCTGTTCTCCCTTGTTACTGGCAGGTAAGGGCAGTTTGCACTGGTAGGGGCGCAGGGTGCTGTGCTGCACAGCTTGTATTCCCGACATAGCGGCCGGCTCTGTTCCCTGGGGCTCGCTGTCCTCTTGCGGGTTTTGTTTTTCTTTTTGTTTTTGCCTGGTGGGGGGTTTCTCATATTCATTCCTTAGTTCTAACCCTTTCACGGTTATACTCGATGGCGCCCCCTGCTAGGTCCCCGTGAGTGTACACGTCCCTGGGGTACAGCTATAGAAGTTCGATTGGTAGTTTTGGGCGCCGGTTAGCAGCTCCCTGCCTGGGACTACCTGAGCGCGAGTCCTCTTAAAGTAAACGCTCAGGACCCTGGGAATCCCCTAGGGGGCGCGTGGGTCCGATGGATGTGACCCGGAGTCCCCACTCGCTGTGTGCGAGTTTGCGGGTTGCTCGGTCCCTTTGTCTCAGGGTGACCCTCATTGTTTTTGCCTCTGCCATGCTGCCTGTTGGGTCGGTGATACTTTCGACCCTGAGTCCTGTGAGTGTTGCTGCTTGCTTGTGACTCAATTTACCCATCCTCTGATGATTCTCTTCGGGTACAGGCGGCGCGTGCGTTGCAGTCTAGGTTTCGTCTGTTGCAAACGCGCTAGGTTGGTTGCTCACCCGGATGCCCCGGGGCTGCCCCGCTTTGCTTTTCGTGACCGGACTTGGGGGTGGGGTCGCTTCGATCCTGGTTCAGTCCGCGCCTCCTCGTCCTTCCCCTACTGCTCATTCTGGTCCCCCCCCCCCTTGCTTCCAGCCCCGAAACGTCTGAGGGTTTCGGGGTCGGAGCAGGGTTACTTGATCTTGAGACTCGGGCAGCTTCGGGGGGTGCCCCTTCCGGGGGAGCGGCAGAGGCATTCGAGTCTTGTCTCCCGGCCGAAGCTTCGGGGTCTGACCAGTGGGCCCCCCTTCCTTCAGCTGTTCCGGCTGCTCCGTCCTTGTCTTGTGGGGTCGGGGCTTGGGGAGAGGACTCGGCCTCGGGTCCTGTGGTGTTGGACCTCGAGGCTGGGGAGGGGCTGACTTGGGGCCTTGGGCTCCGCTGGACCCCGCCTGGGTTTTTCTTCCCTCTGAGCGGGCTTATTGTTACAAGGAGTGGGGTTCTCTTTCCCCCCTTTGCGTACGGGTTGGATTTGGTGTCGGCCCCTCCCCGGGTTCGGTTCCGTGTTCCCCCGGTTCGTCGGTTCCGTCTTTCCGGAGGTTTTCGGCTTATCGCATCCAACCTGGTGAGGTTTGCAGGCGGCCTTTGCAGCTTACCT
>WNGS01113158.1:42308488-42329426 GCA_020271785.1 Procambarus virginalis
AGCCCCAAGAGCAGAGACGAGAGCGCCCATGAAGCACAGAATCCGCTCGACAGGCAAAGACAGGGGAGGCGGAACAAAGAGCCAGAACCCAATCCTGCAAGCACACCACGGAGGGCAGCACAAAACACCCTCGACACAGGAAAACGTACCACCGAACAGGACCCCCACCGTTGCACCGTGGAACAAGGTGGAGGCGGGGCCCGAACTCAAGCAAGGTTAGACAAGCATAGGAGAGGGGCAGGAGTACAGGCAGGAGCCGCCTCGAAAGGGCCAAGAGGCCACCCGCAGACACCCGTGAAACGAGGAAGGAATCAGGTGGAGAGAACAAGAGCTGCCCAGTATGAGCTAATAGCCCTGCAGTAGGCACTTCGGGTGATACGGTCCACGTTCACAAGTATGTATGTACACCCATTCCTAGTCCAAAAGTAAAAACAGGGTCAGGACGAAGGAAACGCCAAACCGCACCAACTCACCTGCAGAACATAGGCGCTGAAGGGCCATAACGCAAGCTTTCGCGTCCGTTGCCGCCGAGGCGGCCAGGGCGCCCATGCTGGAGAGGAGGGGAGCGGCGAAGGAGGCTCCCCACCCTAGAACGCAGGGAAAACCTCGTGACTCCCCACAGCGCACACCAGAACACCCCCAATGCAACGGGGACGGATTGGATTAAAAAAAGAGCGAGAGGCGAAGCCCCCTCGATAGGAATGGATGCAGAACACGTGTGCACACCGTCCGGAACCAAACCAACTCCCGCGGTGCATGCACAGGACGCGAAAGAAAAGTAGCCCAACAAGACGAGAAGTAGCCCAACAAGGCGAGAAGTAGCCCAACAGGGCGGAAGTAGCCCAACTGGCGACCGTAGCCCAACCAGCTACAAGGCGCCCAACAAGGCGAGAAGACCCCCACCGGCGACAAGCAGCCCAACCGGCGACAAGCAGCCCAACCGGCGACAAGCAGCCCAACTGGCGACAGTAGCCCAAACTGCTACAAGGAGCCCAAACTGCTACAAGGAGCCCAAAACTGCTACAAGGAGCCCAAAATGGCTACAAGGAGCCAAAACGCTACAAGGAGCCTAAACGGCGACAAGGAGCCCAAACGGCAACAAAGGAGCCCAAACGGCTACAAGGAGCCCAAACGGCTACAAGGAGCCCAAACGGCTACAGGAGCCCAAACGGCTACAAAGGAGCCCCAAACGGCTACAAGGAGCCCAAACGGCTACAAGGAGCCCAAACGGCTACTAAGGAGCCCAAACGGCTACAAGGAGCCCAAACGGCTACAAGGAGCCCAAACGGCTACTAAGGAGCCCAAACGGCTACTAAGGAGCCCAAACGGCTACAAGGAGCCCAAACGGCTACTAAGGAGCCCAAACGGCTACTAAGGAGCCCAAACGGCTACTAAGGAGCCCAAACGGCTACAAGGAGCCCAAACGGCTACAAGGAGCCCAAACGGCTACTAAGGAGCCCAAACGGCTACTAAGGAGCCCAAACGGCTACAAGGAGCCCAAACGGCTACTAAGGAGCCCAAACGGCTACTAAGGAGCCCAAACGGCTACTAAGGAGCCCAAACGGCTACAAGGAGCCCAAACGGCTACAAAGGAGCCCAAACGGCTACAAAGGAGCCCAAACGGCTACAAGGAGCCCAACCTGTCCAGAACAGAGGGAACCAGTATGGAGGCAAACCCCAGGACACGCAGGAGGTAAGCCGCAAAGGCCAACCGCACCGCAGGCGAAGAGATGCGGTTAGCCGAAAATTGCGGAAGACGGAACTGAAGAAACCACAGGGACACGGAACTGAACCCGGGGAGGAGCAGAACCCAAGCCCAAATCGTACGCAGAGGGGGGAAAGAAAAACCCCACTCTTCGCAACAGTAAGCCCCGCTCAGAAGGACGGAATCCAGGCGGGCTGCAATGGAGCCCAAGGCCCCCAAGGACGCTCCTCCCCAACCCCAGGAGCCTCTACACCAGGCCCTGGGCCGAGTCGACCTCCAAAGCCCCGGCCCACAAGAAAAAGCCGGGGCAGCCGAGAGAGCTGGAAGAGAAGGGCCCACTGGTCAGACCCCGGAGCATCGGCCGGAGGAACAGACTCGAATGCCTCCGCAGCTACCCCGGACGGGGCAACCCACGAAACTGCCCAAGTCTCAGAACCTCTAACCCTGCCCTGACCCCCGAAGCCTGCAGATGCGTAGGGCCAGAAGCAGGAGGGGGAAAAACATGGGGGCGTGGAAGAACAAGGCCGAAGCGACCAAAACCCCCAAGTCTGTGTCCCTACACAAGCGGGGCAGCATCGGGGCGTCCGGGGAAGCGACAAACTGAGCGCGTTGCAACAACCTACCCTGCAACGCGCGAGCTGCCTGCACCCATGGGAATTCATCAGCAGACTGGGTGAATGGAGTCACGAACAAGCAACAAAGCTCGCAGGACTCAGGGTCGAATGTGTCACCGACCCAACAGGCAGCATGACGGAGGCAAAAACAAGGAGAGTCACCCTGAGACAAAGGGACAGAGCAACCCTCAACTCGCACAAAGTGAGGGGGACGCAAGGGTCTCCACTATCGGACCCGAGAGCCCCCGGGGGGTTTCCCAGGGCCCCTAGACTGGGTCTGCTAAGGGTTATCCCAGGCAGGGCACTGCTAACCGGCGCCCCAAACTACCAAGCAAACTGCTAAAGCTGAACCCACGGGACGTGTCCACCCGTGAGGGCGAAGCAGGGGGTGCCACCACACAAACGAACCTAATATAAGGGGGGGGGGGAACAAGGCAGACCCCCCTACCAGGCAAAAACAAATATAAAAGAAAAACCACACAAGTGGACAACGTACCCAGAGGGAACAGAGCCGGCCGCTGTCATAGGTGAAAACTAGCTACGCAGTACCCTGCGCCCCACCAGTGTTACAACTACCACTTACCCCCAAGGTAAACAAGGGAGTAAGACCCCCAAACACCCGGGGCGGCCAAACGCCAAGCAGCGAATAGCCAACAGAGGTAGACCCAAGGTGACTTGTGGAAGGCAACCCCAAGCCCCAAGGGCGGTACTTACAGGGCACTCAGGGAAGGTGACCCTAAGCACATGCAGCCCGAGTACCTGAGAATACTACTCCCAGCTCACACGACCACCGTAAGAGCAGCACTGCAAACAAGTCACAGCACTGAGACAAGACCAGAGCTGGAGCCACACGACCGTGCATTACCCCATTAGCCTCAGAACTGGGGCGGGGATTGCCGGCGTGGGGGTCTGGGGCTCCCCCTTCCCCCTCCCGGGGAGGGGGGAGCTGCGCAGACATGCGGCGCGGCTCGTGTGACGTCATGCTTGTTAGTTTGTTTTCCTGGGAGAGTTCTGTCCACTCGTTTGTCGATTTTTGTTGTTAACCAGAATAGGGGTTTGTTTTGTGGCGTTTACCTTTCTGGGTGCCTGTCCCAGTCAATGGCAGATATAGAATGCTCCAAATCACATGTGCATTTCTATGGGCCATTGCTCCCCGTGCCTCTATGAGGGGGCCAGGTTCTGGCTCGTGGTCCCCGGTAGGCCATGAACTCCACCCACATCGACTGATGGAAAATAGTTAGGGTATCTATATCAGCCATGGATAGCTCCTAGGAGCTGTAGGGGCTCCCCCCAGAAAAGGCTTTCGACAGAGTTTCCCATAAGAGGTTGTTCTGGAAACTGGAACATATTGGAGGAGTGACAGGTAAGCTACTAACATGGATGAAAAGTTTCCTAACAGAAAAATGAGGGCTGTAATCAGAGGCAAGGTATCGGATTGGAGGAATGTTACAAGTGGAGTACCACAGGGTTCAGTTCTTGCACTGGTAATGTTCATTGTCTACATAAATGATCTACCAGTGCTGATGGCGCTAAGATAATAGGGAAGATAAGAAACCTAGATGATTGTCATGCCCTACAAGAAGACCTGGATAAAATAAGTATATGGAGGAACACTTGGCAAATGGAATTTAATGTGAGTAAATGCCATGTTAGGAATGTGGAATTGGAGAACATAGACCACACAACCTATAAATTATGTGAGAAATCTTTAAAGAATTCTGACAAAGAAAGGGATCTAGGGGTGGTTCTAGATAGAAAACTGTCACCTGAGGACCACATTAAGAACATTGTGCGAGGAGCCTATGCTACACTTTCTAACCTCAGAATTGCTTTTAAATACATGGATGGAGAAATACTAAAGAAATTGTTAACAACTTTTATTAGACCAAAGCTGGAATATGCAGCGGTTGTATGGTGCCCATATCTTAAGAAGCACATCAACAAACTGGAAAAGGTGCAACGACATGCCACTAAGTGGCTCCCAGAACTGAAGGACAAGAGCTACGAGGAGAGGTTAGAGGCATTAAATATGCAAAAACTAAAAGATTGAAGAAAAAGAGGCGATATGATCACTACGTTCAACATAGTAACAGGAATCGATAAAATTGATAGGGAAGAATTCCTGAGACCCGGAACTTAAAGAACAAGAGGTCATAGATTTAAACTAACGAAACAAAGCTGTCGGAGAAATATACGAAAATTCACTTTTGTAAACAGAGTGGTAGACGGTTGGAACAAGTTAAGTGATCAGGTGATGGAGGCCAAAACCGTCAATAATTTCAAAGCATTATATGACAAAGAGTGCTGGGGAGACGGGACACCACGAGCGTAGCTCTCATCCTGTAACTACACTTAGGTAATTACACGAGAAAACAAAGCCCACCAGAACCCACAAAGGGGCCCAAGAGGAAGAAACCTCCGGAACGAAACCAAAGAAGCCAAAGAAACCCGGAATGGAACCAGGGGGAGGCCAAACCACCACATTTTCCTGGTGGAGAACACCACAGAAAGGCAAAGCACAGCCCCCAGACAGAACCCCAGACAGAAATTGGTCATAACAGACCAAAAACCGAGGGACAAGGTGTGAGAGCAAGCATAACATCCAGGGACACTGAGCCCAAACCCAAAGACCCAGACCCAAAACAGTCAAAAATGGGAATCCCGGTGTAAAATCAACACTCAAACGTTCCCAGAGGAACAGGAAACGGGCAGAAAACACCAGAAATGCAAAGAAACGACAACAGGAGAATACAACCCTGAAAAAAGGTGAAAACTCACCCAAGAAGCTCGCTCGCAAACCCAGATGCATGTAAACAAACTGCAATGCTGCCCTGGTGGCCACGCCAGGAAACCGGCAGACGAAAATGGCCGCCAGAACAGGGGCTGTGACTGACGCTAAAGATACGAAAACATGCCAGCAAAAGTGGGAAGCAAGCAGACTGGATGGGCGAAAAACGCCGCCCAAAAGCAGAAAACCCAGGCAGGGGCAAACCGCCCCAGAACTGCTAGCAGGCATCCCCCACAGCCCCGGGAACCAGCAACAGAGGCCCCGGGGCAGAGCCGTCCTCCAAGCCCTCTGCCCTTAAAGAAAAGCAAGAGTCCATGGGAAAGGCAGCAAGAAAGGGCTACTGGTAAGACCCAGAAGCCTTGGCAGGAAGAACCAGCTCGAAAACCTCCGTCCCCCCAACCCAAACAGGGCAGCCCCCAAAAACCGCCCGAGTCTCAGCCCCAACTAAACCCCGCCCCGACCCCGAAACCTACAGACAGTCTGGAGCCGGGAACAGAGAGGGAAAGGGGTGAACAGCACCTAGCCAAAACGGAGTGGCCTCGGGGCATCCGAGTGGGAAACCAACCTAGCATATTGCAGCAACCTAACCTAGCTTGCAACACGGATGCCGCCTGTACTCTGAACAGTAATAGCATCAGGAGAGTACTGGAGAACAAGCAGAGAAAATCTCTCACAAGACTCCGGGTCAAGATGTCAGTGACCCAACAGGCAGCATGACGGAGGTAAAAGTGGCGACTGTCACCCGGAGACAAGGGCACAGCAACCAATGATCCCATACAAGACGGGTTGGAACCCGGAAGACACATTCAATGGTCCCCCGAGCCCAGACTGGGGTTTCCAGGGCCCGTAGGCTGACTGCTACGGGAAGCCCAAGCAAGGTGTTGCTAAACCGGTTGAGGATAGCACTGAAAACTCCTGAGACGTGTACAATCACGGGGGCCTAGCAGAGGGCCGCCAAACACTACCAGTGGAACTATAGCCACACTGGGCAGACCCCACCAGGCATGAAAATAAAAACAAAAGAAAAAACCCACAAAAGTACACTGTCTCCAGAGGCAACAGGAACCAGTCGCCGCTTAGGTAGAAGGCTGTGCAACACCTTGACACCCTAACCAGCACAATATCAATCCCTACTCAAGGCCTAACAAGGGCCCCCCAAGCCCCAGCTGGCCCCAGCTGGCCCCAAGGGCAAGGCAAAAGCCGAGCAGCAAGAACCTTTACGGGAATGGTTCCCGAACACCCCAGGGAAGATAACCCTGTTACGCAGAGGCAGTACTCACAGGGCTCTTAGGGAAGTCAGCCCATAAGCGAATGCGGCCCCGGCACTGATGAGGTACTCCTGGCCACCGCACAACACAACACACAACAGTGTGTTGTGTTGTGCGGTTTGCCACACAAGGCAAACACCGCCTAGGAAACTGAGGCCAGAGAAGCATCTATCCCGGTTGATATTAGCTTACGAACTAAAGCTTGGCAGCCAGCGCGACAGGTCCGGGGCTCCCTCCTCCACCTCTCGGGGCGGGAAGGGCTGCGCAGACGATCAGCGCGGCAGAAAAGTGTGATGTTTGCTTGTTTCCTTGGGAGTGTAGGGAGTTTCTACCTCTCTGTTCGTGTTTTTGTTTTAGTATTTTACAATGTGGGGTTTGTTTTGTTATGCCTACCTTTCTGGATGCCTGACCCCGGTCGATGGCAGATAAGGAAAACCCCAACCACAAGAGGGTTTTCCAGTGCTATTGCTCGCTAAAACGTCTCTGAAGGGGCCAGGTTCTGGCGCTGGTCCCTGGTAGGTCTGAACTCCTTAGCTAATGTCCCGGTCTAATATAACATACATTAGCCCGATAAGTTCCAGGGAGCTGTAGGGGCTCCCCACAGAAAAAATAGAGACCTTGCAGTACCAACTTAAGTCTTGAAAGTTTCAAGCCAATATGCGAAGGTATTCTTCAGATATATTATGCACTAAAAATTTACAATACAAAAATTCTGAAAAATCCATATATCCCTACTGACAATTCCTAATGAAGTTGTCTAACATTATTCTACTTATATAAACTTGATGAACTAACTAGAATATTGTACTTTAGTTTTCAAATGATTAATCTGGGTTCCCTAGCTCTGATGCCTGATTCCCATATGGAAAACATCAAGATGCTACCCTGTAATTACCTAAGTGTAGTTACAGGATGAGAGCTACGCTCGTGGTGTCCCGTCTTCCCAGCACTCTTTGTCATATAACGCTTTGAAACTACTGACGGTCTTGGCCTCCACCATCTTCTCCCCTAACTTGTTCCAACCGTCAACCACTCTGTTTGCGAAAGTGAATTTTCTTATATTTCTTTGGCATCTGTGTTTAGCTAGTTTATATATATGACCTCTTGTTCTTAAAGTTCCAGGTCTCAGGAAATCTTCCCTATCGATTTTATCAATTCCTGTTGCTATTTTGTATGTAGTGATTATATCACCTCTTTTTCTTGTGTCGTCTAGCTTTGGCATATTTAATTCCTCTAACCTCTCCTTGTAGCTCTTGCCCTTCAGTTCTGGGAGCCACTTAGTAGCATGTCTTTGCACTTTTTCCAGTTTGTTGATGTGCTTCTTAAGATATGGGAACCACACAATCGCTGCATATTCTAGCTTTGGCCTAACAAAAGTCGTGAACAATTTCTTTAGTATATCGCCATCCATGTATTTAAAAACAATTCTGAAGTTAGAAAGCGTGGCATAGGCTCCTCGCACAATATTCTTTATGTGGTCCTCAGGAGATAGTTTTCTATCTAGAGCCACTCCTAGATCTCTTTCTTTATCAGAATTCTTTAAAGATTTCTCACATAATATAGAGGTTGTGTGGGGTCTGTGTTCTCCTATTCCACATTCCATAACATGGCATTTATTAACATTAAATTCTATTTGCCAAGTGGTGCTCCATATACTTATTTTGTCCAGGTCTTCTTGAAGGGCATGACAATCATCTAAGTTCTTATCCTTCCTATTATCTTAGCATCATCAGCAAACATGTTCATATAATTCTGTATACCAACTGGTAGATCATTTATGTAGACAATAAACATCACTGGTGCAAGAACTGAACCCTGTGGTACTCCACTTGTGACATTTCTCCAGTCCGATACAATGCCTCTGATCACAGCCCTCATTTTTCTATCAGTCAGAAAATTTTTCATCCATGTTAGAAGCGTACATGTCACTCCTCCAATATTTTCCAGTTTCCAGAACAAGCTCTTATGTGGAACTCTGTCGAAAGCTTTTTTCAGGTCCAGATAGATGCAGTCAACCCAACCATCTCTTTCCTGTAATATCTCNAGTAAGGCATTAGATATGCATAAAATAAATCTAAACTTACTTGAGCTCTAAGTATTGCAATAGTCTCACTTTCACTTGTACGCTCTGCCAGATTAGCCTTTGTCTGGCCAAGTTCTTTCTTAATCTGGACAACTCATCATTCTTAGCAGCTAATAATTCCTCATATGACATGAGCTTGGCTGTTGCTTCATCATGCTTCTCACTAATAGACTTTATCTAAGAGAATAGAAGAAAGGACATTAGTTACTAATGTATATACTGTACCAGTTACTAATATATGCCATGCATATACCAGGTACTGATATATGCCAGTTATACAGACATCCTCACACCTAGAATGTACAAAATGGTGCACTGATAATGTTGTGTGCATGTAATATATATATGTATATACAGTGATAACATCTAGTTTGTGTATATACCGGGTACTGCACTAATATATGTCTAGTTTATATCATCTTTCTGGGATGGCATCCCAAGTGTTTATGTACTGGTACTCCAGGTAAAATACCATCTCTCTGGGTATCTATGATCAGAATCTTGCCTTTCCCCTTAATCCACCTAAGTTGTGGGTTTCGTAAGATACCACCCACCAAGAAAAAACTGTCACAATAACTGAAAGGGGGTTGTAAACACTCAAACACATGTTGAGAAATGCTTGATACAAACGAATACCAAACAAAACTACAAATTTTCTAATAAAATTAGTCTATGACTTTCATCAATAAATATCACTTCAATTCATCATTACATTCAATGCTGGTTTTCTGTTGGGAGCCTCATCGGCTCCCTGGAGCTAGTTACCCAAAGAGCAGTAAAAAGTGGGACACACTCGGCAGGTGGCCACAACGCATGACTCACGGTGAAGACGAGACAACTGGCTGCATCCACTGACCCAAGGCGACACACGACCGTTGAAGGCTTGGCACATTAACCCTTGTGTGGCACCGGGCTATTTATTTAGCATTTGTCACCCACAGGCGCATACCCCCCCCCAAAAAAAAAAAAATTATATATATATATATATATATATATATATATATATATATATATATATATATATATATATATATATATATATATATATATATATATATATATATATAAAAAATATATATATATATATATATATTATATATTATATATATATATATATATTTATATATATATATATATCTGAAAACTCACACCCCAGAAGTGACTCGAACCCATACTCCCAGGAGCAGTGCAACTGGTATGTACAGGGACGCCTTAAACCACTTGACCATCACGACCGGACATAAGGAAGTGATAGCCGAGGCTATATGAACCACTTCCTCGCCGGCACTCGGATGGTAATCTTGGGCATAGCATTTTATCAAATCACCTCATTTTTTGGGCGTCCCTGTACATACCAGTTGCACTGCTCCTGGGAGTATGGGTTCGAGTCACTTCTGGGGTGTGAGTTTTCAGTTGTATCTAGTCCTGGGGACCATTCAGGCTTGTTTGCATTTGTGTTCCTCACGTGTTGCCCCCAAAAAATGAGGTGATTTGATAAAATGCTATGCCCAAGATTACCATCCGAGTGCCGGCGGGGAAGTGGTTCATATAGCCTCGGCTATCACTTCCTTATGTCCGGTCGTGATGGTCAAGTGGTTTAAGGCGTCCCTGTACATACCAGTTGCACTGCTCCTGGGAGTATGGGTTCCATGACGAAGTGCAGTGCAAGAAACCCACCCCGCCAGCTCTGAACCCCGCAAAGGGGGAGAAGCCGTCCACCGCCGCTACCAGAGGCCGGAAGACAACCAAAAGCACCCACCAACAGCAGGACCATACGAGAGTCAACAGAGCAAGCTGCTCCCCCAGTGCCCCGTTAACAGAGAAGGGAACAGAGCCCCATCCGAAAGAAAAAGTACACATACACATATATACATATCATACACACAAGGTATGTGACACACACGTGTGTATGCACATACACATGTGCACATTCACCTTCATTCAAAAGGTGACACCCCTAGGGTCAACACTTGCATCAGAGGAGCTCCAGCATATTTCAACAATCCTAAGTATTGTAGTACAGGTTGATGATAGTGAGTGGTGTCCCAGAGAACATAAAGGTATAGTGCTTTTGAAAAATAGGTAAAATAACAGGAATCTGCCAAGGGAAGTGAAAAATTAAATGAGAAAAAGTTGCCTCTAGTGTTTCCAGTGCAGAGAAGAACATTCAAGATGGCCGCCGGCAAGAGTAAAACAAAACAGAGCTTGATTTTGCGGGATTCAATGAAGAAAGCATTGATATTAGTAGTCTACATAACAAGTTGGTAAAATTAGATACTATAGTGAACTCTCAGGTAGAAATAATTAGTAAATTGAAAGAAAGTAATGATCATTTGAATAGCAAAGTTTTATGTCTTGAGGATATAGTGAAAGACTTGTGCAAGGATAAAAATCAATTGGAAACAAATTGCAAAGCCATAGAAGAAGAAAATAAACTCTTAAAAATAGCTTTGGAAGAAGTTAAAGTAAATTTAAACATAAATGACTACAATAGGTTAGGTAAGGAATTTCAACAGGAGAAACAGCTTTTGTCAGCACAGATGGAGGAAGTTGGAAGATTTTTTACACAGGGAATAGAACAGTGCAAGAAAGATATGCAACTCACCTATGCACAAGTGGCCAAGGAGAAGGAAAAAATTGAAGAAGCAGTAAAGGAAGTCAAACACTGCAGCAACCAAGATAAAACAAACATTAGGCTGGAAGTGAGAAAGGAATTGGCATCTAACCCGAAGTTGGTGCAAAACACAGTTGATCGGAGTAAGTCCCTGATAATTTTTGGTTGCAAAGAAAAGGAGATAACATCTAGGTCAGAAAGAGCTGTAGAAGAAGCGAAAGTAGTAAATAAAATTTTGGCCTCGTAGAAGGTCCTACAACTATAGAGAATGTATGCGACTATAGGAGAATAGGCAGATACGTAAAAGGGAAAGATCGACCTTTGAGGATCACCCTAAATGGTGCCAAACAGATGGAAGAAGTACTAAGGAATGCCAGAAAATTACACAGTGATGAGGATGGGAAATTGTGGTCGTTAAGACGAGATCTTTCAAAAGAAGACAGAGAGAAGCTGAAACTGAACCTCGCCGAGGCAAAAAGTTTAACCCTTACACTGCTCAGGGGTCCTGGGCACATTTACACCCCTGTGCGCAAGAAAAAAAAAATTCCAAAATTTTTTTTCATCTTCTAAACATGTTAATTTGAGTCCCCTGAGCACGGGAAAAACAATAAAAAAAATTCTATTATGCATACCAATGACACAATTGAGCCGAGAAGTTAGCCGATGTCGTCACAGAACGTGAGCGCTCGAGGCTGCTGCGTCAGCCAGCTGTCACTCACGGCCGATCTCGCGGCCCGAGTTGCCGCGAATTTATTTTCGCGGAATTATTTACAGTATTTTTGGGTCATTTTACTCAAATTTTTTTCGCTAGTATTGTTCCAATTATTAACAATAGACGTTGTATTATAATAAAAATAGTCTAAACTCAATAGGCGCTCACATATTAGTGTCACAAGTATGCCCACCAAAATGGTATAATTTACAGGAAATATTCAATGTATTTGGGTTTTTTTCAAAATAAACACAAAAAATAACTTGATATGTACATTTATTTACCAAAGAATTACACATTTAGTACTCCTGGAGACTGTGATACTGTGCGAAACAGTCGATATGGCACAGAGGGACGGCACACGCTTCGCACCATGTCAACACCAATTTACGTTTCTGTGGCCTCAATTTGGTACTGGAACACACAACACACCGACGCTGGCCTGCTGCACGAGCTCCAGTTGGTGGTAATTTCTTGATTTGGTGCATCAGAAAGGCCTCCCTGTAAGCGAGCCTGGGTGCAGGAGCATGGTTCAATATTGGGTCTCGAATGGGTCTTTGTATGCCAGGTGTGTCCTTGCCAAATTTACCTAGCAACTGTTTCACAACTTGAAAACTAAACGAACGGAAATATGGTTTTCTACCTGTCTTTACAAGAAACATGTTGTAACTGTTCAGCATTGTTACGTCAATTAGGTGGAAAATCATTTTCTTCGTCCACTTCACAGTCTTCCGTACACACTCTACAGCACCCACCATCATGTCACATTTATCAACTAAACGCATGTTGATGTTGTAGTCCATCACACAATCTGGCTTATATATTATTTGCTTTGTTGTTCTGTTCACCTTGCCACTGTCCACCATTGTACCAGGGTGAATGGTGGTCAACATGTTCACTTCACGTCTGTCTTTCCACCGCACTGAAAGCATTGCACCACTTTTTCTTACCTCGCAATCACCTATTTGCATAGCAGTGTCAAACACAGGCATTTCCTTTCGTTTTGGCTTTACTGTTCCACACACTCCAGTCTTATTATCAAGCAAGAATTTCGTTAGCAAGGGACTGGTATAATAGTTATCTGTGTACAATATGTGGCCCTTGTTCAGATATGGTGCAAGCAGTGACTTCACCACACTACCTGAGAAGCCATGTTCGTCATTGGCAGGAATATCTACATTTGTGGCTGAATAAAGTATCATGTGTAACACCATTCCTGATTCACAGTCACAGAGCACAAAGAATTTCAGTCCAAATCGGTGACGTTTTGAGGGAATATACTGCTTGAAGGCAGCACGTCCTTTGAAAAGCACAAGGGATTCATCAATAACCAGCTTCTGAGCTGGTACGTAGTAATCTCGGAACTTTCCAATCAGGTCATTTAGCACGTGCCTCACCCTCCAAAGCCTATCATCCTGTGTCTCGTCTGCATTATTTGCAAAATGAATGCACCGTAGGATCAACAGAAATCTGTCTCGGGACATATATTTCCCGAACAATGGTGTTGGAACAGCGTTGTCTTTGCTCCAATAATCTGAAATTACGTGTTTCACACAATGTTTCATCAACATGCAAATTGCGAAAAACACATACATTTCACCAACAGTTGTCTCTTTCCAACGCTGTAGTCGTGAAAATTCTGTAACTTCCTCAAGTTCAATGAGATCGGCCGCAAGTCTGTTCGTTTCATGAACAATGTGTTCCATGAGCGGCTCATCGAAATATGCAGTAAAAAAGTCACTTTCACACATTTCGTCACCAGTATCAGGGAAAAGATCTGTAATTCCCACATCTCTGTTGTCAAAGTCGGGAATTTGTGGTACAAAATCTTCCCCATCACTCCACACACACAAATCTGCTGCCTTCCGAGAGCCATTAGCTGCACGACGGCGAGGAATCCGGGGACCAGGAGCTGAAGCAGGCATTGTAACAGTAGGGGCAGGAACGGTAGATGAGGTAAAAGATTTGGAACATGAGGGAATTTGTTCCTCATTGTCGCCATATTGTCCCATGCGGCGGCGCTTGGCTGGGCGGGCAGCTGATGCGGCGAAACTTGTACTGGCACTAACAGCCGGGGTAAAACTATTCTCAGATTCTTCATCACTAAAACCTGAGAAAGATTCACTTGTTTCTGAATCGTTGATCATATCATAAACGTGTAGTGGTATAGATGAACGACGTGCTTGGGCGCGAGGTGGTGTTGAGTGGTGTTGAGTAGTATCCTCGTGAGGCATCCTCACCCTCGTGGCACCCACATGTTCACCCTCACTATCCGTTGTTTCGATTTCTTCTGGCTGGGTATAATCTTCATCTATATCAGAGTCGTCAATATCAGACTCGTCAACGTCCTTGAACAATTCATCTGCAATTTCGTCTTCGGTCAAAGACTGTGCGGCGCGGTGCGCTAAGCGAGGTCGCACGCTGGGTCGTGATGCGCTCGCCATGGTGTCTGGCCACTAACTAAGGCCTGTGAAACAAAGGAGGCCTGCTCTAGATTTTTTTTCAAAATGGCGTCTGTTTACAATAGCCCGTGGCTATGGGATGGGTGACCCCTTTACACCGCGGGACGTTTGAATCGTGCCTGGCACCCTTTGGCGTATATATACGCCATGCGCACGGTCAGACATGTTACTCATGGCGTATATATACGCCATGCGCAGTTTAAGGGTTAAATGAGTGCAGGAATGAAGAAGAAATCAATTCTTTTTTCTACAAAGTGATAGGGGTAGGCAGACCAGTAAAGTGGTACATAAAGGCAAACCAACAAAATCAATAGAGAGAGGGGGAGTGAAGAATAAGGAGAGGGGGAACAAATTCCTGAAGATTGCATACACCAACATAGATGGAGTGAGATCGAAGATACTGGAGTTAAGTGATGTAATACAGCTGTAGACACCAGACATTGTTGCACTCACGGAGACAAAACTTGAAGATGTTATTTTAACACTTTGGCGTGCCCCCCGTGCCACCCTTCAACTGTGCGATTTGGGTCCCAGGGTTTCACGGGAGCGCGCGTTAATTCTGAAAAGTGTATACTCTCTTCAACTTTGTCACCTTAATTCTCGTCCTACAAGATTAAATTTGGTATCATTGTGTTCGCAATAGAATTCTCTACAGCACTAAATGCATATAAACTCCAAAAGCCTCGCTAATTACCCGCAGAAAACAGAGAAAGTGCGAACGAGTTACCCAGGAGCGCGCAAAAGCGATAAAATGTGTTCACTATTTTCACTCTGGTCACCTCAATTTTTGTCCTAGGTCTTTCATTTTGATATCAATGGGTTCACAATAGAATTCTGTAGAGGAGCATTAGCATATAAAATAAAAAACCTGGTCACGCTCCAACAGCCGACGAGTTGAAGACGGGCCACGTTAGCCACGAGTGAGCGCCCAGATGCCTTCCAGCTAAACTCCCAATTCCTGCCCACAAATGTTTAGTACTATTCTGTGTTGAACATGACACAGGCGTGTAAGGAAGACATAGGCGCGCATTTTAAAACTAGTCCCCAAAAAATCGAATAAAAACCTGATTTTTGGCGATTATTTAAAGTGGATGACGCAATGCTGCGTCATGCCCGAGCCAAAGTGTTAATTTAACACTTTTGCGCGCCCGTCCCGTACATACACGATGGCTATATTTCTATCGGTTGTGCGTCCGCGTCGTAAATAGCCGGCCGATCTAAAAAAAAAAACATATAAAATCCAATTCTTATTCGATCGACTTGGGGTTTGTATGAAAATGTTTGCCATTAAATTTTCGTTTTCTCTAATAAGCACATGGCGTATTAGAGAAAACGGCATTGTATTGTAACTTAGAGGAGAGACTATTGAGTTGTTGGCAACGAGGGTAATCGCCCACTTCACACACTCTTGGTGTGGGCCGCGATCATGATTCTACATTTATATGCATATGTCTATGTAGGGAATTTTATTCCCAGTTCAGTTCTATAAATTAAAATGCTGTAGGACTCATGTTTAGCCGACAACAAACAAAAGAGTATGAACATTTTGTTGCTGTTTGGGCGTCACAGCGAGTGATCTACGTTTTATTTATTTTGTGGTGGGATAGCTAATGCTTTGGTGACATGTTATACATATGATCTTATACATATAGAGAATTTTATTGTCAACACATTGATACCAAAATGAAATACGTAGCTCGAGAATTGGTGTCAGGAGCGTGAAAAGATTACACACTTTTTGGTGTTCACGATCAAGAGCCCGAAACGCTGCGAGCACACTGCGCTATGTTTTTTCACGGGCGCTGGGCGCATTAAAGTGTTAAATGAGGTTATATTCCCAACGGGCTACTCAATTTGGAGACGGGACAGAAAAATTAGGAAAGGCGGTGGCGTTGCTGTGCTGGTGAAAGAACACCTAAAGGTGAAAGAAATAATGACTGCCAATCCACAAGAAGTTGACATAATAGCACTAGAGATCTGCCATGATGATGATAAACTAATGATCATAAATGCATATAGTCCACCGCCAAGCAGCACATGGTCAAAGGAGGAGCTAGATAGTAAATGTAAAGGTCTTATAACAATAATGAGAGAGATTATAGCGAGAGCGGATAACGATAGATCACGTCTGTTGATAGTCGGTGACTTCAACTTGATATCCATAGACTGGGAAGCATATGAAGTTAAAACAGAAGATTTTTGGACCTGTAGATTTGTAGACCTCATCCTGGAAACATTCTTGTATCAACATGTTAAACAAGCTACGAGGATGAGGGAAGGGGACGCTCCCTCCATGCTAGATTTGATATTTACCAGGTAGGAGGAAGAGATATTTGACATTCAGTACCTTCCTCCCTTGGGTAAAAGTGACCATGTCTTTTTGGGAATAAAGTATGCAATGCGTTATAATCTGGAAGAAAATAAGGAGGTTGAAGCAGTTGAAAAACGTGACTTCAGGAGAGGACATTATAGCCACCTTAGAAATTATTTTAGTGAGTATAATTGGACAGACTTGATGCTAGACAAGGAAGTGAATGAGATGTATGTCAAGTTCTGTGAAATATATGATAAAGGCACAAAAAACCAGCGTTGAATGTAATGAAACGCCATCTTCTGGGTGAGTTCCGGAGGCTTCCTGGAGCTATCCATGGCTGATATAGATACCCTAACTATTTTGCATCAGTCGATGTGGGTGGAGTTCTAGGCCTACCGGGGACCACGAACCAGAACCTGGCCCCCTCAGAGAGGCATGGGGAGCAATGGCCCATAGAAATGCACATGTGATTTGGAGCATTCTATATCTGCCATCGACCGGGACAGGCACCCAGAAAGGTAAGCGCCACAAAACAAACCCCTATTCTGGTTAACAACAAAAATCGCCAAACGAGTGGACAGAACTCCCCCAGGAAAACGAACTAACAAGCATGACGTCACACGAGCTGTGCCGCATGTCTGCGCAGCTCCCCCCTCCCCGGGAGGGGGAAGGGGGAGCCCCAGACCCCCACGTCGGCGATCCCCACCCCAGTTCTGAGGCTGGATATCAAAACCGCGAAAAACCCACCGACCGGAGGGCGGGATGGTGCCGGGGAGCCTCCGGGACTCAACCAGAAAATGGCGTTTCATTACATTCAACGCTGGTTTTCTGGGGGGAGCCCCTACGGCTCCCCGGAGCTACCTCACCAAAGACTACCTAAGAAAACAAGGGGACATACCCACGAGGCGGTCGGTGAACCACTCCTCAACACGAAGTCGAGACAACAAGCCAAGGACCCCTCCGGAAAGCAGCAGGCACAACATTCACCAGGAAAAGGGAGAACATCCGCAGACGAAGAAACCTATGACCAAGATCATAAGAGCCAAAAACTACTGTGCAAGAGAAGAGCATGAAGCTCTGCCACACAACCCCCAGAGGCCAATGCCAAAAGAGAGCCGAGGCAAAGCAAACCTGACCCCAAGGAGCCACAACCACCAAGGAGAAGAAAAACAGGAGACCACCCTGTCCAAAGACCTGGATGGCACAGGCAGTGCATAAGCAGGCCGGAGGTGAAACAACGCATGAGACAGCCTGCGAAACGGCACAGAATGAACATCGATACCGAAAGCTAGCAGCAGAAACTAAGGTGCCAGACCCAGGAACAGCCCCAAGCGCCTGTACATCCTCCGCAAGCCAATCCTATGACAGCCCCAGGAGGGAAAAGAAAATGCAGGACCAAAACCAAAATGCCACAAGCGTGCAAGTCCACCGCCACAAGTGCAGCCGACAGGGAAGGAACCCGCATAAGGAGCTGCCCTGCACCAACACCCCGCAGAAGAGCTGCAGCGAAAAGAATCATTAAGAGGAGCAAAATTGCCCCCAGGAAAACAAGTAGCGCCGAGACAGCGCGAGAGAAGACATATGCACAAAAGAACAAGAAGGCCAAACACCCAGAAGCTGCCAGGAAGAGGACCCACAAGCCCTAGAAAGGACCGGAGGGAAGCTCAACCGAATCACGACAGACGTACCAGAAAACGGGAAGGAGCAAAACTGTCCCAAACCTTCGAGAACAAAAAGAAGCAAACAAAGGACGAAGGCACAAAAACCCCGTCTCACCCGAGACCAAAAGTCATGCAGAACCCCAAGAAGAGGGGGACATGACTGAAAAGGCTCGTCCCGGAAAAAAGGGATGAAGACTGTAGAAAAGCACCCACCAACAGGACGGAAACAACGGGCACAATGGACAAGGAAACCGAGCCCAGGGAGGGGTCGACGCCCACAAAGCACGTGCGGAGAGGGGGAACAGAAAAACTCCACACCACAAAACCGCAAGCCCTACCCAGAGGAGTAGAAATATCCCGGCGGGGACCAACTGGGCCTAAGGCCCCTCACGTTAGCCCCACCCCAGCCCCGGGAACCCACCCTGCAGGCCCCAGGGCCGAGCTGTCCCCTCAAAGCCCCAGCGTCAAGAAAAACCCTGGGGCAGCCGTGAAAAACACCAAGGAAGGGAGCCCACTAGGCTCTGGAACTTGAACGGAAACCGGAGGATAGGCAAGGGGCGAGACGAAGACCCCAAGCTCATCCCCAGCCAGCGCAACGAGGCAAGGATAAGACAGAGAAAGCAAGGAACATGGAAAAACCAGGCCCGGCACAGCAAGATCGGCAAGGAAGGAGGGCCCCAGAGGGAGCACTGAAGGGCCGAACATAATGCCACAACCAACCCCGACACGCAGCTGCAGTACCAAAACCGCAGCAAAACGTCACCACACTTCCCGAGGAAGCGACAGTGAAGATAGATAAATCGTACACGAGTGGCACACAAGGGGACACAGGTGGAAACCGAGCACCCAACTGAGCCACAGGGACGGTAGGAGAAACGTGTGCAGTGTAACAGGCAATCGAAAAAACACATTAGGCAGCCCAACTCGGGCTGACCCCATACACAGCCCCAAGAGCAGAGACGAGAGCGCCCATGAAGCACAGAATCCGCTCGACAGGCAAATGACAGGGGAGAGGCGGAACCAAAGAGCCAGAACCCAATCCTGCAAGCACACCCACGGAGGCAAGCACAAAACACCCTCGACACAGGAAAACGTACCACCGAACAGGCACCCCCACCGTTGCACCGTGGAACAAGGTGGAGGCGGGGCCCTGAACTCAAGCAAGGTTAGACAAGCATAGGAGAGGGGCAGGAGTACAGGCAGGAGCCGCCTCGAAAGGGCCAAGAGGCCACCCGCAGACACCCGTGAACTGAGGAAGGAATCAGGTGGAGAGAACAAGAGCTGCCCAGTATGAGCTAATCGCCCTGCAGTAGGCACTTCGGGTGATACGGTCCACGTTCACAAGTATGTATGTACACCCATTCCTATGTCCAAAAGTAAAAACAGGGTTAGGACGAAGGAAACGCCAAACCACACCAACTCACCTGCAGAACATAGGCGCTGAAGGGCCATAACGCAAGCTTTCGCGTCCGTTGCCGCCGAAGGCGGCCAGGGCGCCCATGCTGGAGAGGAGGGGAGCGGCGAAGGAGGCTCCCCACCCTAGAACGCAGGGAAAAACCTCGTGACTTCCCCACAGCGGCACCCAGAACACCCCAATGCAACGGGGCACGGATTGGATTAAAAAAAAGAGCGAGAGGCGAAGCCCCTCGATAGGAATGGATGCAGAACACGTGTGCACACCGTCCGGAACCAAAACAAACTCCCGCGGTGCATGCACAGGACGCGAAAGAAAAGTAGCCCAACAAGGACGAGAAGTAGCCCAAAAGGCGAGAAGTAGCCCAACAGGGCGAGAAGTAGCCAACTGGCGACCGTAGCCAAACAGCTACAAGCGCCAACAAGGCGAGAAGTAACCCAACCGGCGACAAGCAGCCCAACCGGCGACAAGCAGCCAACGGCGACAAGCAGCCCAACTGGCGACAGTAGCCAAAATGCTACAAGGAGCCCAAATGCTACAAGGAGCCCAAACTGCTACAAGGAGCCCAAAATGGCTACAAGGAGCCAAAACAGCTAAAGGAGCCTAAACGGCGACAGGAGCCCAAACGGCAACAAAGGAGCCCAAACGGCTACAAGGAGCCCAAACGGCTACAAGGAGCCCAAACGGCTACATAGGAGCCCCAAACGGCTAAAAGGAGCCCAAATGGCTACAAAGGAGCCCAAACAGCTACTAAGGAGCCCAAACGGCTACATAAGGAGCCCAAACGGCTACAAAGGAGCCAAACGGCTACAAAGGAGCCCAACGGCTACTAAGGAGCCCAAACGGCTACTAAGGAGCCCAAACGGCTACTAAGGAGCCCAAACGGCTACTAAGGAGCCCAAACGGCTACTAAGGAGCCCAAACGGCTACTAAGGAGCCCAAACGGCTACTAAGGAGCCCAAACGGCTACTAAGGAGCCCAAACGGCTACTAAGGAGCCCAAACGGCTACTAAGGAGCCCAACGGCTACTAAGGAGCCCAAACGGCTACTAAGGAGCCCAAACGGCTACTAAGGAGCCCAAACGGCTACTAAGGAGCCCAAACGGCTACAATGAGCCCAAATGGCTACAAAGGAGCCCAAACGGCTACAAAGGAGCCCAAACGGCTACAAGGAGCCTAACCTGTCCAGAACAGAGGGAACCAGTATGGAGGCAAACCCCAGGACACGCAGGAGGGAAGTCGCAAAGGCCAACCGCACCGCAGGCGAAGAGATGCGGTAGCCGAAAATTGCGGAAGACGGAAAC
>WNGS01113158.1:42346207-42357950 GCA_020271785.1 Procambarus virginalis
ATTGGAGTAGAGCACGCAGAAGTAACCTCGCTAGGGAAGGCCAGGTAACCTCTATATATGGACGAAACAGTCGTTCAGGTGAAGCTGGTGAAGTAGATAACTGCGAGCCGGCTCATTTGAACGAGCGATTCGGTAGTTCCAGGCAGTGTCGTGATCCTGGGACCGTCGCCAGGTGCGAGGGTCTGATGGGCCCTGGGGGAGGTAGACTGGTGGTACACTGTCTAGGCATTTGAGAAGTTGTTCTTGTCATTGCTACTGCTGTAACTTCTTGAGTTCTTAAATATGTTCTACTACACCACATAAATAACACGTGGTGTAGTAGAATAGATGATGATGGAGCAGGCCGAATCTCCTTTAGAGAGAGATTACCGTGACACTGTTTAAAACCCTTAACATGCTCGGGGTCTAATATCCTGCTATCCGCACAGGCGCATGTCATTTTGAAAAAAAAAAAAATTATTTTTTCTTCCTAACCTGTTAATTTGTATTCACTGATCACGGGAAAAATAATAAAAAAATCGTAAGTGCCATATATTGCCCGCTATAGGGCGGGGAAGTCTGGGAAATTATAGGCGCTGACTCAGCATGCGTCCCAGGCGGTCTGTTGCTCGCCAGCTGTCAGGCCAGAGTTGCAACAAAGAGATAATTACCTAATTATTTCAATGTCTCTGATTGATGTTTCATAGTTTTTTTGCTGTAATATTATTCAATAGTGTGTAGTTTGATATATTTATATAATAAAATGAGTGAATCATTGCTGTACTCGAAAATATGGTGTACATATTGTTGATTCAGTCATGTTCATCAATCAGTGAACAAATCCTTTGTCGGTTATTACACTATAAGCACAGGTTATATATAAGTATCTGCATGTTTTGTTCACTATAACGAACCACTAAGTAGCTATTATGAGTCAAAAAGTAACGAGGAGTGACCGCCGTGTACCAGCCAGCCACTCCCGCCCTCCCTCCAGTCATCTGACTCGCCCACATTCTCCTCCCACAATACTGTTTTTGCTATAATTCACTATATACAGATGGTATATAAGTATCTACATGTTTTGTTCACCATAACTGTACATCTAAGCTTGTATGGTGAGTAAAGTCACAAAGACATAGGACCTAACACAGTCAGCTGATGGCTGCCTCCCTCAAGGCCAGATACACTAATATTTCTCCTCCAACAAAACTGTGTGGTGTTATTACACTATATACACACATTATAAATAAATATCTACCTGTTTTATTCACCATACTTGTACAAATAAACTGGTATGGTGCCCAAAGACTATCGTGGTAACCAGTAAACAACACCGTCGTCTGCATGGTGGCGTCGTGCAGACGACGCCACCGCCCTCACCAAAATGGCGGCTCCAAACCTTCTCTTGCTGTTTATACCCTCTATACACACGTTATATATAAGTATCTACATTTGTGTTCACTATAGTGAACCACTAAGCTGGTATGCTGAGTGCAGTCAATAAAAGGTGGCCACACACAGTCAGAAAACATCGCCACCACCCTCCCTCCCACAGCATTACTCCTCCCTCCATGGCGCACAGCGCTAAATATCATCGCAATCCTGCTATTATCAGAACCCTGGTCACTTTTATCACAGTCAGGGGTCTTCTGTAATAATATCATCGCTACATAATAGCATGAACAAGTATATTATGGCATTTTTAGGCGATGCTGTTGTCACAAGCTGAACAGCAGTGCTGTGAGCTCATGCTGCGTGCGTCAGGCTTGGTAGCTTACGCGATACTGAGGCCCCTAACACCCGGGAGTTTGGCCCACGATTTTTTTTAAAAATGGCGTCTGTTTACAAGAGCCCATATGAAGGTGTGGTGAACCCCGTGTATCCGCGGGCCGTTTAAATCTTGCGTAGTGCTCCAACACTTCATATGAAGTGAAGAGCAGTCGACTGGTAAAACGCCTAGCACTTCATATGAAGTGATGTGCACTTTAAGGGTTAAACCGCTAACTGTTAAATAGCAAACATCCCCAGGGCACTCAAGGAAAATATTGTTCTGAAATTTTTTTTTTCTTAGGACATTGTTAATTAGCCTTCAGGAAGCACAAAAATCCAAATAAAAAGTTTTTAGCTCTTGTGGTCTAGGTGTAGTGGCTTGGAGAAGTTGCATATTTTTAGTTGAGGTGCCGCATTGGAATAAGTGTGTCGATTTATTTTTATTGTTTCTCAATTTATTAATTTAGTCTTTTCATGCTAACAGGTTGTATTTGTGTGTCAAAATTACTGTCTACTATATAAAACTTTGAAAATATAAGTATGTATGGATATACAAGTAAAGATATAAAGACACTCACATACTTATTCATAATAATACATTGGATACAATTATATCAATGATACAATTATATCATCAAACCTAAATCTTAAAATTGCATATAGCACACATTTTGCCTCAAATATATACATGGTAATCACTCATTTGCTGTTGCTAAAAGTTTAGTGTCTCCTCTATGGCTGCCCTAAACATTCAGATACTGGATGGTGATGTTGCCAAGCAATGGTCATCATTTTCTTACAAAGGCCCTAGAAGGAAAGTGAGGGACTTGGGATTTTTTTTCAAGGTGGGGGATGGTTACTGGTGGTCTGAGGAAACAGATGTGAGCTTATGTATGTGTAGGACTATTTTAACTATTTTAAATACGCCAATCATATATATATGATTTGCGCTGTTTTGTGACAGTTACTCAAATCATATATGTATGATTTGCGCTGTTTAAGGGTTAAGCATTTCTGTTATTTTTTCTTCTTCATAGTGTTGTCTGCGTTCTCTTTCTACGTTTGATCTCTTTCTGGTTTTCCTCAAAGGAACATGTTTCAGACTTGATACGCTTCTGAAGTCAGTTTTTCAATTCCTTCTGTAGGACTTGCATTACTTAGAACAGTTTCCCATGGAATGTTTGTAAGTTCCCTGTTTATTTTCTCCCAGTCTATCCTTTTATTATTAAAACTGAATTAACTGAATTTACTGAATAACCCCTCTTGCTTGAACAACATTTTAGGTCTATTCTGAGTACTGATGGTCATTTGCACTTCAATGAGCTTGTGATCTGAGTATGTGGTGTCTGATATCGTTATGTCCCTGATAAAGTCTTCATTGTTCGTAAAGACCAGATCTAGAATATTTTCATTTCTCGTTCGCTCTGATACCTGCTGGTTGAGTGAAAATTTGTCACAGAATCTAAGTAGTTCTCTAATCTGTGGTTGGTTAGGTCCTGATAGATTTCCTGGTATAATATTATTGTTTGCTATTCTCCATCCGAGACAGGCAAATTGAAGTCACCTAGGAAGATAATATCAGGTATCGGGTTCTCCAAATTATGAAGGGCATTCTCTATTTTGTTTATCTGTTCTGTGAATTCCTCAGCTGTTGCATCTGGCAGTTTGTATATTAGAATAATCTCAGCACCTCTATCACCTCATTTGTAATGTTAAGGAGCCCCAAGCATACAAGGTCTTACCTAATATACAGACCCACTCCTCCATGTGACTTAATTATCCTATCACACCTGTAAAGATTATATCCTGGAATCCAAATCTCACTGTCCAACAATTCCCCTGCATGGGTTTCTGTGAAAGCTCCAAATACTGCATTTCACTCCGTGAGGAGGCCATTTATGAACTGTACTTTGTTGTTTGTTCTAGTTTTTAGTTCTCTAAGGTGACTAGAGGACTAAGGTGACCCTAAGCACATGCATCCCCGAGTACCTGTAATTACCTAAGTGTAATTACCTAAGTGTAGTTACAGGATGAGAGCTACGCTTGTGGTGTCCCTTCTTCCCAGCACTCTTTGTCATATAACACTTTGAAACTACTGACGGTCTTGGTCTCCACCACCTTCTCCCCTAACTTGTTCCAACTGTCTACCACTCTGTTTACGAAAGTGAATTTTCTTATATTTCTTCGGCATCTGTGTTTAGCTAGTTTATATCTATGACATCGTGTTCTTAAAGTTCCAGGTCTCAGGAAATCTTCCCTATCGATTTTATCAATTCCTGTTACTATTTTGTATGTAGTGATCATATCACCTCTTTTTCTTCTGTCTTCTACTTTTGGCATATTTAATGCCTCTAACCTCTCCTCGTAGCTCTTGCCCTTCAGTTCTGGGAGCCACTTAGTAGCATGTCTTTGCATCTTTTCCAGTTTGTTGATGTGCTTCTTAAGATATGGGCACCACACAACCACTGCATATTCTAGCTTTGGCCTAACAAAAGTCATGAACATTTTCTTTAGTATATCGCCATCCATGTATTTAAAAGCAATTCTGAAGTTAGAAAGCGTGGCATAGGCTCCTCGCACAATATTCATTATGTGGTTCTCAGGTGATAGTTTTCTATCTAGAACCACCCCTAGATCTCTTTCTTTATCAGAATTCTTTAAAGATTTCTCACATAATATATAGGTTGTGTGGGGTCTATGTTCTCCTATTCCACATTTCATAACATGGCATTTATTAACATTAAATTCCATTTGCCAAGTGGCACTCCATGTACTTATTTTGTCCAGGTCTTCTTGAAGGGCATGACAATCATCTAAGTTTCTTATCCTTCCTATTATCTTAGCATCATCAGGAAACATGTTCATATAATTCTGTATACCAACTGGTAGATCATTTATGTAGACAATAAACATCACTGGTGCAAGAACTGAACCCTATGGTACTCCACTTGTGACATTTCTCCAGTCCGATACATTGCCTCTGATCACTGCCCTCATTTTTCTATCAGTCAGAAAATTTTTCATCCAAGTTAGAAGCTTACCTGTCACCCCTCCAATATTTTCCAGTTTCCAGAACAACCTCTTATGTGGAACTCTGTCGAAAGCCTTTTTTAGGTCAACCCAACCATCTCTTTCCTGTAATATCTCTGTTGCTCGATCATAGAAACTGAGTCAATTCGATACACAGGATCTTCCAGATCGAAAACCATACTGTCTGTCTGATATTATATCATTTCTCTCCAGGTGTTCTACCCATTTAGTTTTAATTATTTTTTCCAATATTTTGACGTGAATATTACTGCCAGCTCGCACACCACCTAAGAGAAGTACTGAACCCAGGCACAGCACAATAAGTATCTGGAGCTGGAGCCACCAGGACCAACCCATCAGCTGAGGAACTGAAGGTTGGATTGCTTCCCCCCCCCCCCCCTCCCTGGCTGCGCAGACATGCGGCGCGGCTCGTGTGATGTCATGCTTGTTTGCTCGTTTTGAATTGGTGAGTTCTGTCCACTTGTTTGTCTATTTTTGTTGTTTTTAACCAGAATAGGGGTTTGTTTTGTGGCGTTTACCTTTCTGGGTGCCTGTCCCGGTCGATGGCAGATATAGAATGCTCCAAAAATCACATGTGCATTCTACGGGCCATTACTCTCCGTGCCTCTCTGAGGGGGGGCCAGGTTCTAGCTCGTGGTCCCCAGTAGGCTTAGAACTCCACCCACATCGATTGATGCCAAAGTTAGGGATATCGCTATCAGCCTGGATAGCTCCGAGGAGCAGTAGCAGCCCCCCCCCCCCAGAAAATTGGGTCATTTATATTCGTTATCTAGTTTAGGGAGTTCTTTGGAACTTGTGAGTCTGCTGGTATAAGAAGTAGCCAGTTGTGGTCTGTTTTGTCTTGCTGACTATCACGGTGCTTTCCCTGGTGGTGGCATAAAAAAAGATAAATGGCACTGATCCCTGCACCTCGGTGAGAAGACCAGGTGCAGGGATCTGGGTGTCCGGTAGACCAGAGAACTTCCGCAATCTGATGGTAACTTTTAGACATTACACACATTGGAGATGTTAGCTACAGGGAGCCACAAAGGATTTTCCTCAGAAAACTATTTTAACCACCGTGCTGTGCCGAGTTTATTGCGAAATTCCCCCTGTGCGCATGAAATAAAGTGTTCCCCAAAAATTATTTTTTCTTCGTAAAATGATAAATTCCCTTCCCTGAACATGTCTATGTAAAAATAAATACCAAATTCCACTTACTTTGGCTGTGGGGACGTGGACAAGGTGCACTGTGACGTCATCAGGGGCTGGTCCCCCGTGCGTGACTCGCCCAGACACGGTCGCGCGGGCCATTCAAGCACCGAGTGTTGCCACAAATATATTTTCAATTATTTGTTCTATGTATTTCCTATGCGGTTTTATTTATTTTTTATCGTATATGATGCATATTTGTGTTTTACAATATGTATACAGTAGTACATTCACAATGTTCCATGGAACTGTGATACATGTGTCAGTAATGTGTCCACAATAAATGTTTATTGTCGCAATATTACTTGTTAAAAATTCACTAAAATTACAATATGTGCAGTTTCACACACACTATTCACACGGTAACACACTGTATTACACTCAGTACTTTGGAAGCGAGCAGTAATCAAAGAAGTAGTCCATGGTATACAGCGCGACTTCGCTCTCGTTGCACCAGGTACAGATCGATTTTCACTTTCTGTTCCTTCGTTCTGTGTGTTTGCAAATGACGCACTCACGTACACCCATTACTTTAGTACTTGTAGGTTGTATATAGCCAAGCTTGTAAAGCATAAGGTAGTATTGACAAGATTATAGGAAAAGATCAATTTGTAAGGTAGTCTTGAAAAGGTCGCTTTGCATGGTCCCACACAGGAAGAGATTCAGCTTGCCTCAAAGAGTGTCCGTCAGTTAGGAAGAGATTCAGGTATTCTTGAAAATATCTATGGAAAACACCACCATGGAAGCCGCTAACACTGTTCATCTATGCTATTTGTATCAGATGCATCATCACTGAACGCAGAAAATGATTCATCTACAGTATGTATCATCTAAATAAATTGTAGATAGCATAGGATTGCAAGTGCAACGCTCAGAGCTACAACTGGATAAGCTCGCTGTATCGTCCTCATAGGTGCTGTATCACTTGCATCCGATCTCTGTGTTAGGTCCTTATTGTGCCTAGCTTCACCAATATTATGACCATTATGTTCTTCAAACAATAAGGTTTGAATTTCACCGGCAGAGTCTTTCAACACAGCGTCGGACAGGTATTTGGGAGTCAGAGGTGCTTGCGCCACCCATGGTTGCTCATTCAGTACTAAGCCAGCAGCCCTAGGGCATTCTGGGAATTTTTTCCAAGATGGCTTCCTCTCACTGGAGGTCCTAAGAGTCCATTTCGTACACAACCAACCTCGCACACATTTAGAATGGGTACGGAAAAATTAAAAAAGTTTTCTCAGTTGGCGCAGTTTCCCACCGACCGAGAATACTCGGCTGGCGCAGTTAAGTGGTTAAGGCATTAACACACACTTAAGTATACAACCAAACATAAATGTTAAGTTCTAACTTTCTTGTCAGAAGAATTAGACAGCTTTTCCCATAATGCCTCTGAAGACATCGCAGCTAATCCTCCAGATGCAGCTCCAGCTGGCTCCTCTGAACCAGCTCTGGAACCTCGGCCTTGACTGAAACATTAGAAATTCGTATGATATACAGCACTGTACTTTGCACAAGGAAAACAATAACTTTCATATTAGAAATAGAAAAGTGGTGCCATTATGGATGATTCTGAATGATTATCAAGTTGAGATTTGAGAGGCATAATGCAGAGAGGTAACAGGTTGGAGAGAATATAAGGATGGAAGACAGCCGAGGTAACAGGCTGGACAGATAATGATGGAAGAGAGATGAGGTAAGAGGCTGGACAGATATGGATAGGCAAGGGGAATACTTGAATATATGGATAGGAATAAGGGAAAGGACAAACCAAGAGGAACCAAGCTGATTAAGGAAGGTTGTCGAGAGGTGATAAAAATAAATTCAAAATTTTTCTGACACTGTAAAGATGTATTCATTGGTGCAAAATAAATACGATAAATTAGTGTATATACTGTACTGCATAAATAATTCTACCATAAATAAAACAGAGGCTGTAATGAGTTTGCACCTCAGTGGCTCCTTGAAGCTACTGCACTGGCACCCTCCCAGAGCAACTATTGATTCACCAGTCTTGTGACTGGATTGTACCTAGATGGGGTTCTGTCAGTTCTTCTACTCCCCAAGCCCGGCCTGGAGCCAGGCTTGACTTGTGAGAGCTTGGTCCAACAGGCTATTGCTTGGAGCAGCCCACAAGTCCATATCCACTACAGCCCAGTTGGTTCAGGTGTTGACAAAGGCCCAGATCGGCCGAAACGTTCATCTCTCTTTCCCACTTCTCTGTGGATTTTCCGCATATATACCTGTAATTACCTAAGTGTAGTTACAGGATGAGAGCTACGCTCATGGTGCCCCGTCTTCCCAGCACTCTTTGTCATATAACGCTTTGAAACTACTGACGGTCTTGGCCTCCACCACCTTCTCCCCTAACTTGTTCCAACCGTCTACCACTCTGTTTGCGAAAGTGAATTTTCTTATATTTCTTCAGCATCTGTGTTTAGCTAGTTTATATCTATGACCTCTTGTTCTTAAAGTTCCAGGTCTCAGGAAATCTTCCCTATCGATTTTATCAATTCCTGTTACTATTTTGTATGTAGTGATCATATCACCTCTTTTTCTTCTGTCTTCTACTTTTGGCATATTTAATGCCTCTAACCTCTCCTCGTAGCTCTTGCCCTTCAGTTCTGGGAGCTACTTAGTAGCATGTCTTTGCACCTTTTCCAGTTTGCTGATGTGCTTCTTAAGATATGGGCACCACACAACCGCTGCATATTCTAGCTTTGGCCTAACAAAAGTCGTGAACAATTTCTTTAGTATATCGCCATCCATGTATTTAAAAGCAATTCTGGAGTTAGAAAGCATGGCATAGGCTCCTCGCACAATATTCTTTATGTGGTCCTCAGGTGATAGCTTTCTATCTAGAACCACCCGTAGATCTCTTTCTTTATCAGAATTCTTTAAAGATTTCTCACATAATATATAGGTTGTATATGTGTGTGTGTGTGTGATATATATATATATATATATATATATATATATATATATATATATATATATATATATATATATATATATATATATATATTTTGGTAGCAGTCTTTCCTGTAGACATATGTTATTAAATATGACCGAAAAAGTAAGATTAATAATTCTAACACGAATTTTCTCAATTTTCCTTATGTTTGTTTTTACTGATGACGGTAAATTAAAAATCAATTCTCCAAAATTCATTCTTTATTTCTTAGTCTGACGCGACACTTGAGCGCGTTTCGTAAAACTTATTACATTTTCAAAGACTTTAGTTACACACACACAGAACAACTATAACTGAACAGAGTTTAAATACCTGCATTTGGGTGAGGTGACATGTTACAATGGTTTGGGGTGAGGTGAGAACAAACACAGAACACGAAACAATGGGTATAAGGGAAGAATAGATCTGTAACTGCAGAAGGCCTATTGGCCCGTATTTCTTGATGTTTCTATATTGGAGCGGAGTCTTGAAGTGGGTAGAATATAGTAGTGCGTTAATTGGCTGTTGATTGCTGGTGTTGACTTCTTGATGTGTAGTGCCTCGCAGATGTCAAGCCGCCTGTTGTCGCTGTATCTATCAATGATTTCTGTGTTGTTTGTTAAGATTTCTCTGGTGATGGTTTGGTTGTGGGAAGAGATTATATGTTCCTTGATAGAGCCCTGTTGCTTATGCATCGTTAATCGCCTGGAAAGAGATGTTGTTGTCTTGCCTATATATTGAGTTCTTTGGGGCTTACAGTCCCCAAGTGGGCATTTGAAGGCATAGACGACATTGGTCTCTTTCAAAGCGTTCTGCTTTGTGTCTGGAGAGTTTCTCATGAGTAGGTTGGCAGTTTTCTTGGTTTTATAGTAAATCGTCAATTGTATCTTCTGATTTTTGTCTGTAGGGATAACGTTTCTATTAACAATATCTTTCAGGACCCTTTCCTCCGTTTTATGAGCTGTGGAGAAGAAGTTCCTGTAAAATAGTCTAATAGGGGGTATAGGTGTTGTGTTAGTTGTATCTTCAGAGGTTGCATGGCGTTTCACTTTCCTTCTTATGATGTCTTCAATGAAACCATTGGAGAAGCCGTTGTTGACTAGGACCTGCCTTACTCTACAGAGTTCTTCGTCGACTTGCTTCCATTCTGAGCTGTGGCTGAGAGCACGGTCGACATAAGCGTTAACAACACTCCTCTTGTACCTATCTGGGCAGTCACTGTTGGCATTTAGGCACATTCCTATGTTTGTTTCCTTAGTGTAGACTGTAGTGTGGAAACCTCCGCTCCTTTCCATGACTGTTACATCTAGAAAGGGCAGCTTCCCATCCTTCTCCATCTCGTAAGTGAAACGTAACACAGAATTCTGCTCAAACGCTTCTTTCAGCTCCTGCAGATGTCTGACATCAGGTACCTGTGTAAAAATGTCGTCAACATACCTGCAGTATATGGCCGGTTTCAAGTTCAAGTCGACTAAGACTTTTTCCTCAATAGTACCCATGTAGAAGTTTGCAAACAGGACGCCTAGGGGAGAACCCATAGCGACCCCATCTACTTGCTTATACATGTGCCCATCCGGGCTCAAGAAGGGTGCCTCCTTAGTACAAGCTTGGAGTAGTTTCCTCAGGATATTTTCTGGCATGTCAAGGGGAGTACATGCCGGGTCTCGATACACTCGGTCCATTATCATCCCGATTGTTTCATCCACAGGTACGTTGGTGAACAGTGATTCTACGTCCAACGATGCTCTTATCCCTGTAGCCCGTGTTCCCCGCAGTAAGTCAACAAATTCCTTCGGGGATTTCAGGCTGAAGTTGCACGGGACATAAGGAGTCAGTAAGCCGTTGAGTCGTTTCGCCAGTCTGTACGTGGGTGTGGGTATCTGGCTGATAATTGGCCGAAGTGGGTTTCCAGGCTTATGCGTCTTGACGTTTCCATACGCATATCCAGGTTTATATTCTCCAATAATCTTTGGCAGGTGGAGTCCGGATTTCTTGGCATTCACAGTTTCAATCAACTTGTTGACCTTTGTTTTCAATTCGGCTGTAGTGTCCTTCGTTACCCTTTGGAATTTAGTTTGGTCAGAGAGTATGTGGTTCATTTTCGCCAGATATTCGTCTTTCTTAAGGATGACGTATATTGGCGACTTGTCGCCTCTCCTGACAACTATCTCCTTGTTCTCACGAAGGCTCTTGGCTGCCGCTTTGAGCTCGGGGGTCAGTATGGTACTTCTGTAGTTGCCTCGATTCTTTCCTCCTTCTGCGATAATTTCAGCTTGTAAGGTGTCTTTGGTGGTGACCTTCTTTTGTGCTTCGAGGTCAAATATGTCGTCCAACAGGATCTCCAACTCCACTTTCCGGGCCAACGCACTTGGTCTGGACATAACGTGACAGTTTATACCCAGATTTAGGAGAGTGACTTGGTCCTCAGTGAGGTTGATACCTGCAAGGTTCAGGAAGCCGTCTCTTGGTCGTGGAATTGCCATGGTCCTCCATATAGTGTTGTTAGCTTCTTGATAATCCTTGTTTCCGTGCTGAGGTGATGTCGGTCTGTGAGGATGTCGAGGTGTTGTTCGATGCGGGTGCGGAGACTTTCGTCGATGTTGCTGTTTCTCCATCGTTTGTGGCCTGAAGTAGTTGCGTTTTATTGTCTTGATATCATTTCTCCTTGGTATCTGATTACGATATGGATTGGCGATATTTTATCGTGAAGGCTTGATTCCTTGCTGCTGGGTCGTTGCGTTTTTTATATTAGTCTATTTGGTTGGAGCTGTCTTCCTGTAGACATATGTTATTAAATATGAC
>WNGS01113158.1:42357960-42405337 GCA_020271785.1 Procambarus virginalis
TGAGGAGAGATTAAAGGCATTAAACATGCAAAAACTAGAAGATAGAAGAAAAAGAGGTGATATGATCACTACATTCAAAATAGTAACAGGAATCGATAAAATTGATAGGGAAGAATTCCTGAGACCCGGAACTTCAAGAACAAGAGGTCATAGATTTAAACTAACGAAACAAAGCTGCCGGAGAAATATACGAAAATTCAGTTTTGTAAACAGAGTGGTAGACGGTTGGAACAAGTTAAGTGAGAAGGTGGTGGAGGCCAAGACCGTCAGTAGTTTCAAAGCGTTATATGACAAAGAGTGCTGGGAAGACGGGACACCACGAGCGTAGCTCTCATCCTGTAACTACACTTAGGTAATTACACTTAGGTAATTACACACACAGTCAGCTGGCAACTCCCTCACTCATTCAAGGTCACATGCACTAAACTTTCTCCCCCAACAATACCGTTTGTGGTGTTATTACACTATATACAGACGTTATATATAAGTATGTATATATTTTGTTCACCACAACTGTATAGCTAAGCTGATATAGTTAGTTCAGGCACTAGGAGTTGCCGCTATACACACAAGTCAGCTGGCGGCTCCCTCACTCATTCAAGGTCACACGCACTAAACTTTCTCCCCCAACAATACCGTTTGTGGAGTTATTACACTATATACATATATTATATATAAGTATCTACATGTTGTATGCACTGTAACTGTACACCTAAGCTTGTAGAGTGCCCAAAGAGCATAGTGGCCACCCTATAAACAGCTAGACAAATCATGCAGACGATGTCACCTCCGTCACCCAAATGGTTCCTCCCAGCATAATTCTTTTGCTGTTATTACACTAATACACACATTATATATAAGTATCTACATTTGAGTTCACCATAGAAACCACTAAGCTGGTATGGTGAATGTAGACAATAACAGGTGGCCACACAGTCAGTAAACGATGCTATCTCCCTCCATCTCTCAGCATCACTCGTCCCACAGCGCTAATTATTACAACAATCCTGCTATTATCACAACCCTGGTTATTTATATTAGTCAGGGGTCATCTGTAATATTGTCATCGCTAAATAATAGCAATCATATATTTATTTTGACATATTTCGGCGATGCTGTGGTCACAAGCTGAACAGCAATGTTGTTCGCTCATGCTGCGTGTACCAGCCTTGGTTGCTCCAACAGTGCTGTGCCTCTCACACCTGAGAATATTGCCCACGATTTTTTTTTAAAATGGTGTCTGTTTACAAGAGCCCTGAGGAAGCTAATGTGAACCCCGTGTAGCAGCGGGCCATTTGAATTGAGCCTGGCACCCAATGGCGTATATGCACACCATGCGCACCGTGGGACATGTTACTCATGGCATATATATATACGCCATGCGCAGTTTAAGGGTTAAAAGAACATACGGTGCATCATTACCAATTATGAACAAGACCTGACAGGATAATATATATTGATGGAAGGGTTGTCCAGCAGCTTCATACTGCAGCCTTGACGACTGACACAAGTGCGAAACCAGAATGTCTGTAAACTGCCTTCAATACAACGCAGCCACTTGGACTGGATGGCAGAGTGACAGCCTTGCTTCTTGTAGCCTTGATTCATTGTTCAATCCCCAACCATCTTAAGTGGTTATGTACCATTACTTTCTTTCTTTCAATCCCAAATCCCTATCCTCATATCTCCTCCAAGTGCTATATATAGTTACTTCCATGTGGTAAGGACTTGGGAGCCACATGGGAGCCAGTTGAATGATGTATGTGGCCCTGGTCACAAATGTGTGCAGTACTGTCAAGGCTAGCCTACCTGTGGTCTATCCTCAGGCCCATGATGTTCGCAAATATGCTACCCCTGTGGCAGTCTTTTATAATATGTCATGGATGGATATTCACGCCCAGGGATTTTGGCGGACTAACAGGATCACAGTAGCCAGGTATTTAGTCCATGTTCCTGGTACTTTTCGGTCCTGTTTTGCCCTGGGTTGTTTCTTGGCCATTCGTCTCTACTTCAGATTAGTACCGACTACTACTTCTCCTCTCTGGTAAGTCCCTCTTAATATTTTCTCTGAGGTTATTTAGCTACAGGGAGCCACCAAGGTGCTTCCCCCCCCCCTCCAGAAGCTTGGTGTTGAATATAGTGAAATGCCTCTTTCTGGTAGAGCTCCAGTGGCTCCCTGTCTCCCTCCCTCCATTCCATGTTTACTGGTTCATTGCAGTGTTTTATCTGCTCTTAAAATGATCTAACAGCTAATGCTGAACCAAGCTCTGGGCCATCTGGTGGGGGCATTTGGTACTAACAGGTTTCTGCCAGTTTTGTGTTTTCTTTTGTTTATTTGTATTGTTTGGGGAGTTATTTGACAATTTAGTGACTTTTGAGTCTGGTAGTAGTTATCTGTAAAGCTTCCCTGACTTTTCAGGAAGCTTTCTCAGTGAAATGGCAGAATGTCAGTTACTCTCTGTCCCTCGTGTGAGGCCAGATTTTAACATCGGCCCCCGGTAGGCCAAATGAATTTGTTCAACTGATGTGACTGGTAGATTGGAGCAATCTCAGTGAGATAGCTTACAGTGAGCCACCATGGGGTGCCCCCAGAAATAAAAATTTCTAAGAACAAACACAAACAAAATAAGAGGATATTTCTACACACTAAAGAAGAAATGGTGTAGAAAACAATCGTTGAATGTAATGAAATGCTATTTTCTGGGTGAGCCCCGGAGGCTCCCTGGAACTTTTGGACTGATATTTGCTATATTAATCTGGGGCTTCAGTCACATGGAGTTCTACCTACCAGGAACCACAAGCCAAAATCTGGTTCAATTAGAAAGGTATGGGGAGCAATGGCCAATGAAAACTCCACTCTTTGAGAGTATATTCATGTCTGCCATCGCCCGGGGTTAGGCCCCCAGAAGGGTAAGTGTCCCAAAACAGACTCCAGCTGGTAGAAAATTGCAACCCAAGACCAAACAGAGCCCAAGAGCTTCCCCAAGAAAAACAATGTAACAAGCATATCATCATCAAACCAACACACCACTTGTTTATGCCGTCTCCTCCTCCCCCACCCCAGGAGGGGGAGGCCCTGCTCACCAAGCTGGCCGCCTGCTAACCAGTTCAGAAACTGAGCTTCCGGGGCTCACCCAGAAAATGACGTTTCATTACATTCAACGCTGGTTTTCTGTGGGGAGTCCCGTTGGCTCCTTGGAGCTAGATACCCAAAGATAAGTAAAAAACCAGCGTTGAATGTAATGAAACGCCATTTTCTGGGTGAGTCCCGGAGGCTCCCCGGAGCTATCCCAGGCTGATATGCTAATGTCAGACTTTGGCATCAGTCATGTGTATGGAGTTCTTAGGCCTACCGGGAACCACGGACAGAACCGGGCCCCCTCAGAGAGGCAAGGGGAGCAATGGCCTATAGAAGCCCCCGTGTGGTTGGAAGCATTCTATGTCTCCCATCGACCGGGACAGGCACCCAGAAAGGTAAGCGCCCCAAAACAAACCCCTATCCTGGTTAAAATTGCTACCAAAAGCCGAACTAGTGGATAGAACTCCCCAAAGAAAAACGAGCAAACTAGTGTGACGTCACACGCTGCCGCGCCGCTGTCTGCGCAGCTCCCCCCTCCCCAGGAGAGGGAAGGGGGAGCCCCAGACCCTCCGCGCCGGCTACCCACACCTCAGTTCTTGAGGCTGGATGTCAAAAACGCGAAAAAACCGCCGACCGGAGGGAGGGAGGGATGCCGGGGAGCCTCCAGGACTCCCCAGAAAATGGCGTTTCATTACATTCAACGCTGGTTTTCTGGGGGGAGCCCCGTCGGCTCCCCGGAGCTAACTACCCACAGACGGAAAAAAGAGGGACTTACCCGGGAGGCGGTCGTCGCTCACTCCTCAACTCGAAGCCGAGACAACTGGCTGCAACCGCCGACCCAAAGCAACACAGCCCCGCCGGGGCCCAGGAACATTGACAAGGTAACGAGCAGCCAGGACCCTGTTCGACTGCCAAAAACCCCGCGCCCGAATATCAGACCAAGACATATTCCCAAAGACGGCAGCAAGCGCCGCGAACTTCAACGTCATGGGCACGGGTTTAGACCGCAGGCTGGCTGGACTTAATAACCCTGCGGACGACCTGAGAGACCCGCACCCGCGAACAGGGAAGAAGGGAAACTGGATCAACCCAGAGCGCGTCCCCGGACACAGAAGCCGTGGCGCGCAAATAACGGCGAAGCGCCGCAACCGGACACAAAACAAGATGCACCCCTGGCCTGACCAACCAAGCATCAACCACCCACGGACCCCTCCGGAGCGCAGCAGTCTCATTCTTTGCCAGAAAAGAAGGAGACGGCTGCAAGCGAACAAAACTACCACCACGACCAAAAGAGCAGAAGCCCCTGCGCCGGAGGAGAGCATGAAGCTCCCCGACCCGACCCCCAGAGGCCAAAGCCAACAAGAAAAGAGCCTTGGAAAAACAATCCTGGACCGAAGGGGCCACAACAAAACGAGGAGATGAAAGGAAAGCGAGCACCCTGTCCAAAGACCAGGATGGCTCAGGCGGCGCATGAGTAGGCCGGAGGTGAAACAAAGCACGAGACAGCTTGCGAAACGGCGCAGACGTGACATCGATACCGAAAGCAAGCTGAAGCGGCTCCGCCAGCGCCGCACGATAGGAGGCGACAGTGTTAGGCATAAGATGACGGTCCTGAAACAACCACGAGAGGAAGGACAAGACCACCCGAATCTTCAGTTTATCATCAAGACCACATGATGATAAACTCGAGTCAAAAATACCATACGCGAAGACTCAAGGAGAAGATTGAACCAGCCACGTGACGCACCGGCCCGATCTGCTGAAAAGAGGCGGAGCCGCGGAAAAACCCTCGGGTTCGGACACCGAGCAACTAGCACCGGAAACCAAGGCTGGGCCGGCCACCAAGGGGCCAGAAGGACAACTCTCCCCTGGTAAGTCTCTAAGCGAGTCAGGACCTGGAGCAACAGCTGAACCGGGGGAAAGAGGTACTGGAACCTCCACCTCGACCAGTCGAGCCGCAAGGCGTCGATCCCGATGGCCTCGTGATCGGGGAAGGGCGCCGCATACACGGGAAGACTCCGGACCACACCGACGCGAAGAGGTCCACCTCGGGACGCCCGAACGTCTGGCAAAGCCAGCGGAAGGACTCGTCGTCGACCGTCCACTCCGTGGAGAGGAGAACGAAGCGAGACAGGGCGTCGGCCAAGACGTTGGACACGCCCCGTACGTGAACAGCCAGGAGAGCCAAACCCCGAGAACTCAGCAGACGAGTCACCCGAAGCGACCAACCCCAAAGAGACAAGGACCGCATCGAACCCCCGCGGTTCAGGCAATGAACCACCGGAGAGCAGTCCGAATGGAGCCGGATCGTTGATCCGCGGGCCACCCGAATCCTCCGAAGAGCAAACCACACCGCCACGAACTCCCGCACCGTGCTGTGAGCTCGACAGAAGGACGGACCCCAACGCCCCTGGCCGGCCTGGTGAGCACTGGTCACAAAACCCCAGCCTAGAGACGACGCATCCGTGTACACATCGAGCGAGGGCTCGGGTAGGCGCCATGGCACCGAACCCCGAAAAACTCGAAGAGGAAGCCGGTGACGCAGCAACCGACGCAAGGCCCCCGGGGTCGAACCTTGCGATCGCGAGAGAGGCGGAAGGGGTGACCCCGAAGGAACCAGAACAGCCGACGAAGCCAAGCCCGACCCGGCGGGTAGACCAGCATCGCGAAGTTCAGGCTCCCACACAGCCCCTCGAGCAACTGCCGGGTGACCCGAGGGCCCACCAGAAACAGACGAAGGCGGGACCGCAGCTGCTGGAGAGACTCCGGAGGGAGAGACAAGGAGGAGGTGCGAGAGTCCCAAACGAGGCCCAGCCAAGTCCGAACCTGAGAGGGAACCAGATGGGACTTCCTCCAGTTCACCAAGAACCCGAACCCGGCGAGCTGGGAAAGAACCAAATCCCTGGCTAGCAAGCAAGCGGACCGGCTGGGAGCCCAAACCAGCCAGTCATTGAGGTAGGCCAACACCCGAACTCCTAGGAGACGCAACCGAGCCACGACTACCTGTGTAAGGCGCGTGAACACGCGAGGTGCCAGGTTCAACCCGAAGGGAGACAATTTGTGCAGCACCCTGCGCCCCTACCAGTGCAAACTGCCTCTTACCTGCCAGTAACAAGGGAGAACAGAACACCCAAGAGCCCAACAGGCGGCCGAAAAACCGAAAAAGGTAAAACGGACCAGCAGAGGCAGATCCCAAGGAGCCTGTGGAAGGTGGCCCCAAGCCCCAAGGGTAGTACTTACAGGGCACCTAGGGAAGGAAACCCTAGGCGCATGCAGCCCGAGTACCAAAAATTACTCCTGGCTCTCGCACCCAGAAAACAAACACCACACGCAAGCACAGTGTTGTAGCGAACACCGGAGCCAGAGCACACGACCTTCGCCTATAGCATCAGCCTCAAGAACTGAGGTGTGGGTAGCCGGCGCGGAGGGTCTGGGGCTCCCCCTTCCCCCTCCCGGGGAGGGGGGAGCTGCGCAGAGAGCGGCGCAGCAGCGTGTGATGTCACACTAGTTTGCTCGTTTTTCTTTGGGGAGTTCTATCCACTAGTTCGGCTTTTGGTAGCAATTTTAACCAGAATAGGGGTTTGTTTTGGGGCGCTTACCTTTCTGGGTGCCTGTCCCGGTCGATGGCAGACATAGAATGCTTCCAACCACACGGGGGCTTCTATAGGCCATTGCTCCCCTTGCCTCTCTGAGGTGGCCCGGTTCAGGCCGTGGTTCCCGGTAGGCCTAAGAACTCCATACACATGACTGATGCCAAAGTCTGACATTAGCATATCAGCCTGGGATAGCTCCGGGGAGCCGATGGGGCTCCCCCCAGAAAGAGAGACTTACTCGGAAGGCAGCAGCAATGCGGTACTCATGACGAAGACGAGACAACTTGCTGCAACCGATGGCCCAAGGCCACATAAAACCGCTGAGGACCCGGAACGTTCACGAGAAAAAAGGCGATCAGGACCCCGTTTGACTTCCAAAACCTTTGAGCCTGAATGTCAGCCCAAGACATGTTCCCAAAAACAGCAGAAAGAGCAGCAAACTTCTGAACATCATGGGCACAAGGGTAGACCGCAGGCTGGCTAGACTTAATAACCCTGCAGACAACTTGAGAGACACAAGCTCTGTAACAGGGAATGAGGGAAGGTGGATCACCACAAAGCGCATCCCAGGACACAGAACCCAAGGCATGCAGGTAATGACGAAGAGCCTCAACCGGACACAAAATGTGATGTTCAGACTTAGTCTGAACAATTAAGCATCAATAACCCACGGACCCCTCCGAAAGCCTGCCGTCTCATTCTTCGCCAGAATATAAGGAGACGGCTGCAAACGAACAGAACGTCCACCCGAACCAAAAGAGCAGAAACCCCTGCATCAGAGGAGAGCATGAAGCTCACTGACCTGACCCCCAGTGGCCGAAGCCAACAAAAACAAAGCCTTTTGAAAACAATCTTTGACCAAGGGGACCACAACAAACCGGGGGGGAAGAGAGTAAAGATAGCACCTGATCGAAAAGTGTTTACCGCGACGGCTTTGCAGTCTGGGAAGGGAGCCACATACACTGGGAGACTCCTCGACCACACCAAGGTGAAGAGGTCCACCTCTTGGGGCCCAAGCATTTGGCAAAGTCAACTGCAGGAGTTAGCGTCGACAATCCATTTCATGGACAGGGAAATGAACCGAGACAGGCCATCCGCTAGGATGTTGGACACGCCCCTGATGTGAACCGCATGGAGCTAAAACCTGAGAACTCAGCAGAAGAGTCGCTCAAAGTGACCAGCCCCAAAGAGCCAAGGACCGAAGGGAACCCCTGCGATTCAGGCAATGAACCACTGGGGTGCAGTCCGAATGGAGCTTGATCGTAAAGTCTCAAACCAACCGAAACCACCGCAGCAAACGCCACACTGTCACAAACTCCCGCACCGTGCTGTGAGCCCGATGCAGAGATGGAGCCCATTGCCCCTGGCCAGCTTGGTGAGCACTGGTCACAAAGCCCCAGCCGAGAGACGAGGCGTTTGAGAATGCATCGAGCGAGGGTTCCAGGAGGTGCCAAGGCACTGAATCTGGAAAAATGCGAAAAGGAAGCCGGAGACACAGCAACTGACGCAAGGCCCTCCCCGGGGGACAAACCCAGCGAAAGCGGTGGAAGGGATGACCCTGAAGGAACCAAAACAGATGTTGAAGCCAAACCCGACCCAGCAGGTAAATCAGCACGGCGAAGTTCAAACTCCCACACAGCCGGAGCAACACCCCAAGAGGGAGAGACACAGATGCTGTCTGAGAATCCCCAACAAGGCCCAGCCAAGTCCAAACCTGGGACGGAACCAAATAGGACTTCCTCCAGTTCATCAGGAACCTGAAGATGCCCTAACAACCAAGGTCAACACCCCAGACGACAGCCAGGCACTCAACACCTCAACAGTCTCCACAAGCCAGTCCAAGGACAGCTCAAGAAGGAAAAAGAAGCACAAGACCAAGGAAAGATGCCCTCGAGCGCAAAAATCCTCCGCCACCAAGACAGCCAAAAGGAAAGGAACCTGATCATGCAACTGGAGGAAACCCACCTCATGAGGAGGCACAGGGGTGTAAAGGTATGCACTGAGGTGCTCAAAAGCGCTCCCCAATTAAACCTGTAACACAGTAGTAAGCTCCCGCCAATTTAGGGTGTGGGGATGACAGAACCTGTGCTATGTCCCAAGCAAAAAGAAAGGAACATGCCAGAACCTCATAATGCACCCAATATGGGGAAGAAGAAGCAAACTCAAGAGAGACAGGTCCATCACAGCGACAAAATCCGGGTCTCACAGGAGGTACTCACCCTGGGCCTCTCAAACCTCCGCAGGGAAAATTTGATAGGTGGAATACCTCCGGAAGGACGAGGCCACGGAACACAAAAGAACCCGGAAACGAAACCAGGGGGAAGCCGAACCCATATCAATCATGTACAGGAAAGAGGGATTCGTAAGCCCCGAACCCTGTAACAAAAAACCCCGCCCCGAGAGCATCAAAGCCCAGGCAGGAACAAATGGGGGCCCAAGCACCCCAGGCTGACTTCCCCCTACCCCTGAAAGCCTCAAATTCAGGCCCCAGGGCAGAGCTTTCCTTCACGCCCTCCACCCTTGAAGAAAAGGCAGAGTTTAATTGAAAGGCATCAAAGAAGGGGCCCTGCTGGTAAGACCCAGAAGCCTCGGCAGGAGGAGTAGGTTCAAAGGCTTCCATCCCCCACATCAAATGGGGCAGCCCATGGGGCCGTCCGAGTCTCACCCCCAACTAAACCCTGCCCGGAAACCCTCAGACATTTGGGAGCTGGTAGCAGGGGGGGAAGGGGAGTAGCAGGGCGAACCACGTCAACTGGGGGAAGGACTCGAGGGCGTGGAATGAACCAAGGTTGAAGCAACTAATGCCTCTAAGTCTGGGTCCCTAAAACCAAATTGGGGCAGCCCTGGGGCATTCGAGCAGGCGACCAACCTAGCGCGTTGCATCAATAAAAACCTAACATGAAATGCGACAGCCGCTTGACCCTAATATCTTCCAAAGAAGAACGGGTAAATTGGATGATGAGTGGGAACAAGTCTCGCACAACTCCGGGTTGAAGATGTTGTCGACCCAACAAGCAGCATGGCAGAGGCAAAACAGACAATGATCACCCTGAGACAAGGGCAACGAACAACCCTCAAACTCGCAAAAGGTGAGATGGGACTCGGAAGACATATCCATAGTCACCCAAGCCCCAATGGGGGTTTCCAGGGCCCCGCAAGGGAAGGTGTCACTACAGGAAGCCCAGGCACTGGTGTTGCAAAGTCGGTTGAACCCTGTCTATATACCACGCAAACTGACCCCCTGTGAAGGGAGGAGTCTCTGGAGGTCCGAGCGAAGGACTACCAAATGGAACCTAGGTGTACCTAATGGGAAGCCAGGCAATCCTCCACCAGGCAGGAAAACTTAAAAAGAATGAAAAGAAACCCCGAACGTGCACCACAACAACAACCGGAGGTCAGAGAGAGACATGGCAGCCGCTAGTATGCGAGCTGCGCAGCACCATGTACCCCAACCAGCAACATTCCTTACCCAGGGCCAAGCAAAAGCTTCAAGACCCCCACCAACCCCAAGGGTGAGGCCGATGCCAAGAGACAGCAATCCTTACGGGAGTTAAACCAAAAAGCCCCAGGGAAGATAATCCTGAGACCCAAGGGAAGTACTTAGAGGGCACCTAGGAAAGAGAACCCTAAGCGTATGCAGCCCGAAGTACCGGTTACTCCTGGCCAACGCCCCAACACACAGCAGGTACAACCACCAGGGTAAAACTTTGACAAGAAAATGAGGCCAAAAGAGACGTCAGCCCCAGCTGGCTTCAGCCGACGAACTGAGAGCAGGTGGCCGGCTCAGGTTGGCAGGGCCTCCCCCTCCACCTCTTGGGGGTGGGGGTGGGAGAGGCGGCGTGAACAAGCAGCACGTTGGTTTGATGACGATTTGCTTGTTACCTTGTTTTTCTAGGGGGAGAGGAGGGGAGTTCTTGGGCTCTGTTCAGTCTTGGGTTGCAATTTTCTACCAGTTGGGATCTGTTTTGGGGCCCCTACCTTTCTGGATGCCTAACCCCAGTCATTGGCAGACATGAATATACTCTCAAAGAGTGGAGTTTTCATTGGCCATTGCTCGAAGTGCCTCTCTGAGGGAGCCCGGTTCTGGCTTGTGGTTCCCTGTAGGCAGAACTCCATGTGACTGAAGTCCCAGACTAATATAGTTAATATTAGTCCAATAGCTCCAGGAAGCCGACGGGCACAACACAGAAAAATAAATTTTGGTTTTTGTTAAAAATTTTTGTTAAAGAGAATACTGTTGTTGATAGAACAATCTCCAGGAAAGAGCATTGTGTACCAAACAACTAACAAGTTATAAATAGTTTTATACTAAAATATACAATATAGAAAGGATGGTACACTTGTACCATGAGCTCTCCTCATGTAACTACACTTATTTCTTTCTACTTGAAATAATTATTTCCAACAGAAAATGAGAGGAATTATGACTGCTAGCCCTTTCTTGAACATTGTCAGTTGCAAGGTGTTGAAGTGATGGGTTGGTATCTGTGTGTGGAACCCTCTGCAAAGGTTAAAAGTGAATGCTACCTTCACAAAGATTTCAATTTAAAATGTATTTGTTAGTAGTACGGTATAGTTAATTATTAAAAGAAAGTGACTAAAACAAACCCTTGATTAAGATGTCTACGCTGGTAAGCCTCCAATTCATCTATGAGCTGTGTGTTTCGAGTTTGAAGGTGACGTAATTCATCTCGTAGTTTCTCTCTGTCAGTTGCCAAAGCCTCTCTAGCTTCACGTTCTGCTCTAAAGTCACCTTGGTAGACTTCCACCTATAAATAATGTCAGGCAAAATAATTATCTTGGATGTCTGTGATAAAACACTCTTTATAATACAGTATAATGTTATGAGAAAATAAACAGGTAAATAACAATTGTAATTTACTTATTTGATAATATTCATAATTGTAACCACTACCATGTTAATACACACAGTACTGCACAGTGTAAATTAATCTATTTATGTCCTAATTATGCAGATTCCTGCTTTATCCAGAAAAATATAATTCAGAAGTGTTCATCATATTTCCAGTCTGTATTCGGATACAGCATACAGAAGAGTCAGTGGTGGCAAACTACATTTTGATATAAAAACCCAGCACTGAATGTAATGAAATGCCAGTTTCTGGGTGAGCCCCAGAGGCTTCCTGAAGTTATCATCACTGAGTAAGTGCCATACTACCTAGTGTCATAAGTTGCAGAGCTCTTTTTGCCTACCGTGGACCACGAGCCAGAACCTGGCTCCCTCAGAGAGGCACAGGGAGCGATGGCCTATGATCATTTAACATTGAAAGGATATTATCTTTGCCATTACCAGGGAGGTAATAGGAAGCATCCAGGACGATAGGCAAAATCAAAACAAATCACTGCCTGGTTAAAAAACACAACCAAAGACCCCAAATGCCAAAAGAACTATCTCAATAATAAAAGAAACAACCAAAACTTAGTGAAACTAGCCCCCTTGCTAGTAACCTCCACCTCCCCCTTCTTTGGGGATGGGGGAGTGGGGAGCTGGCCCAGGAAGCCTGAGCTGATCAGCTTCAGTTCTTTACTGAGAAACACACCGCCGACTGGGGGGAGGAGGGTGTCAAGGAGTCTCCAGGGCTCACCCAGAAAATGGTATTTCATTACATTCAATGCAGGTTTTCTGTGGGAAGCCCTGTCGGCTCCCTGAAGCTAACTACCCACAGAGAAGGACAAATATGGAAAACTTACCAGGGAGGCAAGAGTACCACAGGTATCAACTCGAAGTCAAGACTGAAGACCATGACAGATGCCCCAATGCAACAGAATGCCGCAGAGGACCAAGAAAGTTCCCAAGATACCTGGCAGCCAAGACCCTGTTAGACCTCCAAAACCCCCCATGCCCAAACATCAGCCAGTATACACTCGATTGAATGGTCTATATAGGTTTGTACCCAGGTTGGTAAATCCAGAGATTTTAACAAACCAGCGTTGAATGTAATGAAAAGCCATTTTCTGGGGGAGTCCTGGAGGCTCACTGGAGGCTGCCTGGAGGCATCCAGGCTGATTAGGATATCTTTAACTTTGGCATCAGTCGATGTGGGTGGAGTTCTAGGCCGACTGGGAACCACGAGCCAGAATCTGGCCCCCTCAGAGAGGCACGAGGAGCAATGGCCTATAGAAATGCACATGAGAGTTAGGAGCATTCCATATCTGCCATCGACCGGGACAGACACCCAGAAAGGTAACTGCCCCCAAACAAACCCCTATTCTGGTTAAAAATGACGAAATTAGACAAATGAGTGGACAGAACTCCCCAATTGAAAAGGAGCAAACAAGTATGACATCACATGAGAAATGCAGCATGTCTGTGCAGCTCCCCCCCCCCTTCCCTAGGAGGGGGGAAGGGGTGCCTCAGACCCCTGCACTGGCGATCCACCCTGCAGTTCTGAGGCTGGATATCAAAATATGTGAAAACCACGGACCGGAGGGAGGGAGGGAGGGTTGCCGGGAAGCCTCCGGGACTCACCCAGAAAATGGCGTATCATTACATTCAACGCTGGTTACCTTCTGGAGGGAGCCCCTACAACTACCCGGAGCAACTCCACCAAACACTAAAAATAAAGAAGGGGACGTACCCGGGAGATGGTCGGTGCTCCACATCTCAACGCGAAGTCGAGAAAGGCTGCAGCAGCCGACCAAAAGCGACACAGGCCCGACTAGGCCCAGGAACGTTAACGATGTGGTGTGCAGCCAGGACCATGTTCGACCGCCAAAAACCCCAATGCCTGAATGTCAACCCAGGACATGTTACCAAAGACGGCAGCAAGAGCAGCAAACTTACGAACGTCAGTGGCATGGGGAAAGACCGAAGGCTGGCTAGACTTAATAACCCTGCGGACAACATGAGAGACCTGTACCCACGAACAGGGAAGAAGGGAAACTGGATCAACCAAAAGAGCATCCCCGGACACAGAAACTGTGGTGCGCAAATAATGGTGAAGGACCGCAACCGGACACAACACATGATGTGCACCCCTGGCCTGACCAACCAAGCATCAACAACCCAAGGACCCCTCCGGAAAGCAGCAGTATCATTCTTCGCCAGAAAAGAAGGAGACGGGTGTAAATGAACAAACCTATCTCCACGACTGAAAGAGAAGAAACCCCTGCGCCGGAGGAGAGCATGAAGCTCCCCGACCCAAGCCCCAGAGGTTGCCAACAGGAAAAGAGCCTTTGAAAACCAATCCTAAATCGAAGGGGCCACAACAAACCGAGGAGGAGAGAGATAGGAGAGCACTCTGTCTAAAGACCAGGACACCTCTGAAGGCACATGAGCAGGCCGGAGGTGAAACAATGCACGAGACAGCACGCGAAATGGCGCAGAAGTAATATCTATATCGAAAGCAAGCTGAAGCGGCTCCGCCAGCACAGCACGATACAAGGCGACAGTATTCGGCATAAGATGATGGTCCTGGAACAACCACTAAAGAAAGGACACCACCACCCTAACTGATAGCAAAGTACAACGAAGAAAAAAAAAAAAATGGAAGGACCGCTAGGAAAGTTTATACTACCGCTGAGACAAAGCCCGAAGGTGGGACACCATCAATGAAGCCACCTGATCACAATACACATGGTGATGAACTAGAGTCAAAAACATCTAACACGAAGACTCGAGGAGAAGAGTGAACCAGTCTCGTAACAAACTGGGCCGATCTTCTGAAAGAGGCGGAGCCGCGGAAAAATCTCCAGGTTCGGACACCGGGCAAGCAGCGCCTGAAACCACGGCTGGGCTGGCCACGACGGGGCCAAGAGGACTACCTGCCCTTGGTGAGTCTCCAATTGAGCCAGGATCTGGAGCAACAGCTGAACTGGGGTGAAGAGGTATATGAACCCCCACCTCAACCAATCCTGCCGAAAGGCGTCGATCCCGATGGCCTCGCGGTCGGGGAAGGGCTCCACATATACCGGAAGACGCCTCAATCATGCCGACACAAAGAAGTCCACCTCCGGGCGCCCGAACGTCTGGCAGAGCTAACTGAATGAGTCGGCATCGACTGTCCATTCCGTGGACGGGGGAACAAACCGGGACAAGCCATCCGACTAGACGTTGGACACGCCCCGGACTTGAACTGCCAGGAGAGCCAAACCCCGAGAACTCAGCAGACGAGTCACCCGAAGCGACCAGCCAAGGATTGCATCGAACACCCCCTCAGTTTAGGCAATGAACCACCAGGGAGCAGTCCGAATGGAGCCGGATCGTCGAACCGCGGGCGACCCGAACCCTCTGAAGCACAAACCACAACTCTGCAAACTCCCGCACCGTTCTGTGGGGCACGAAAGAAGGACGGACCCCACTGCCCCTGGCCGGCCAGGTGAGCACTGGTTACAAAGCCCCAGCCGAGAGATGACGCGTCCGTGAACACATCGAGCGAGGGCTCGGGTAGGCACCAAGGCACTGAACCCTGAAAAACCCGAAGAGGAAGCCGCCGATGCAGCAGTTGACGCAAGAACCTTGGGGGTCGAACCCTGTGATCGCGAGAGAAGCGGAAGGGACGTCCCCGAAGGAACCAGAACAGGCGACAAAGCCAAACCCGACCCGGCGGTAGACCATTACCGCAAAGTTCAGGCTCCTGCACAGACCCTTGAGCAACCGCAGGTGATCTGGAAGCCCCCCAGAAACAAGCGCATGCGGACCCGCAGCTGAAGAAGAGACGCCGGAGGAAGAGATAAAGAAGGGGTCCTAGAGTCTCACACAAGACCCAGCCAGGTCTGAACCTGGAAGGGAACCAGATGGGACTTCCACCAGTTCACCAGGAACCCGAACCCGGTGAGCTGGGAAAGCACCAAACCCCTGGTGAGCAAACACGTGGACCGACTGGGAGCCCAAACCAGCCAGTCATCGAGGTAAGCCAATACCTGAACATCTAACAGACGCAAATGTGCCACTATGACCCGGGTAAGGCGTGTGAACACACGAAGTGCCAGGTTCAATCCAAAAAGGAGACAATGAAAGCAGAAACTCTGACGCCCCAAAACAAAGCCGAGCCAGTCCCTGAACCCCGGATGAATCAGGACGTGCTAATACGCGTCCTTGAGGTCCAGGAACACCATCCAAGTGCCCGGCTCCAACAAAAGCCAGACCTGGGACAGAGTGGTCATGCAAAGGAAGGGTAAAAAACCCAGGAGTTCAGCCGGGACAAGTCCAGATTGGACGGCAGGTCCACACAAGTCCTGTTTCGGAACTGGAAACAGGTGGGAAACCCACTTGAGGGACGTCGTCATTTCGACCACACCCAAGCACATCCACTCCAAAATGACCTGACAGAGCGCAGAAGAGTCCTGCCCTGCCAGCAACGAACCCCCCAAAGGAGGAGAAACCACCCAACGCCACCGAAGACCGCGAAAAACGACCTGAAAGGCCCACGAATTGCGGGACCAGGCGGGAGCGAACAGAGCAAACCTCCCTCCATTGCCCTGTCACTGGTTCGATCCACGAAAGGGCCGATGCACCGTATGAGAACCCGACCTGCGCACAGAGCGAGCACTGCACCAATCAGGCGCAGCCGGGACCGAAGGCGGCACTGGCTCTGAAACTGGCACCTGTGGCCCCTGACTGTGGCCCACGTTCCACGGCCTGTGGTGGTACGACCCCTCCGGGAGGAACCCACCTGGGACTCCCGGAGAATCAACAAGTCAGACATTGGGCAGTAGCTGGAGGACGCCGCTTACATATATTGTTCAACTGCAGAAGCCGCAAATAACAAAGGACAAAAGGGTGAAGACAATCTAAGAGCCAGGGCCCAAGCGGATTCGAAGGAGAAAGCGAGCACCATCTGCTTACACGTGAGGCGTACAGCGAAAAATTGCCACAGCACATCCCGCAGGATCGGCGCAAACAGCTTAAAAAATGCAGACGATGCACGAGCAGCCAAGGTGCTAAACCCAGGAACGGCCCCAAGTGCCTCTACATCCTCTGTAAGCCAAGCAGAAGACAGCTCAAGGAGGAAAAGAAACGCAGGACCAAATCCAATGAGCCCTGCGCCACAAGTCCTCAGCCACAAGCGCAGCCGACAGGGAGGGAACCTGCACATGAAGCTGAACCGCGCCAATATCCCACAGAAGAACTGGAGCGAAAAGGCACTCGTTAACCCTTAACATGCTCGGGGTCTAATATCCTGCTATCCGCACAGGCGCATGTCATTTTGAAAAAAAAAAATTATTTTTTCTTCCTAACCTGTTAATTTGTGTTCACTGATCACGGGAAAAATAATAAAAAAATCGTAAGTGCCATATATTGCCCGCTATAGGGCGGGGAAGTCTGGCAAATTATAGGCGCTGACTCAGCATGCGTCCCAGGCGGTCTGTTGCTCGCCAGCTGTCAGGCCAGAGTTGCCACAAAGAGATAATTACCTAATTATTTCAATGTCTCTGATTGATGTTTCATAGTTTTTTTGCTGTAATATTATTCAATAGTGTGTAGTTTGATATATTTATATAATAAAATGAGTGAATCATTGCTGTACTCAAAAGTATGGTGTGCATATTGTTGATTCAGTTATGTTCATCAGTGAACAAATACTTTGTCGGTTATTACACTATAAGCACAGGTTATATATAAGTATCTGCATGTTTTGTTCACTATAACGAACCACTAAGTAGCTATTATGAGTCAAAAAGTAACGAGGAGTGACCGCCGTGTACCAGCCAGTCACTCCCGCCCTCCCTCCAGTCATCTGACTCGCCCACATTCTCCTCCCACAATACTGTTTTTGCTATAATTCACTATATACAGACGGTATATATAAGTATCTACATGTTTTGTTCACCATAACTGTACATCTAAGCTTGTATGGTGAGTAAAGTCACAAAGACAAAGGACCAAACACAGTCAGCTGATGGCTGCCTCCCTCAAGGCCAGACGCACTAATATTTCTCCTCCAACAATACTGTGTGGTGTTATTACGCTATATACACACATTATAAATAAATATCTACCTGTTTTATTCACCATACTTGTACAAATAAACTGGTATGGTGCCCAAAGACCATCGTGGTAACCAGTAAACAACACCGTCGCCTGCACGGTGGCGTCGTGCAGACGACGCCACCGCCCTCACCAAAATGGCGGCTCCAAACCTTCTCTTGCTGTTTATACCCTCTATACACACGTTATATGTAAGTATCTACATTTGTGTTCACTATAGCGAACCACTAAGCTGGTATGCTGAGTGCAGTCAATAAAAGGTGGCCACACACAGTCAGAAAACATCGCCACCACCCTCCCTCCCACAGCATTACTCCTCCCTCCTTGGCGCACAGCGCTAAATATCATCGCAATCCTGCTATTATCAGAACCCTGGTCACTTTTATCAGAGTCAGGGGTCTTCTGTAATAATATCATCGCTACATAATAGCATGAACAAGTATATTATGGCATTTTTAGGCGATGCTGTGGTCACAAGCTGAACAGCAGTGCTGTGAGCTCATGCTGCGTGCATCAGACTTGGTAGCTTACGCGATACTGAGGCCGCTAACACCCGGGAGTTTGGCCCACGATTTTTTTTTAAAATGGCGTCTGTTTACAAGAGCCCTGATGAAGGTGTGGTGAACCCCGTGTATCTGCGGGCCGTTTAAATCTTGCGTAGTGCTCCAACACTTCATATGAAGTGAAGCGCAGTCGACTGGTAAAACGCCTAGTACTTCATATGAAGTGATGCGCACTTTAAGGGTTAAGATGACCAAAAATGCCCCCCCGGTCAACCTGGACCACATTCAACGCCTTATGCCACTCAAGCGTGTGGGTATGACAGAAGGTGTCCCAAGCATCCAGCGAAAACATAGGGCAGTCCGCAAGCCGGGACGACTCTGGAATCTCATAATGAACCCAGTATGGAGACGAAGACCCAACTCTGAAGGAAGACAAATCAATTATAGAAGCATACACCGGGTCGGGCAGGAGGTAAGCCGGAATTGCCGCCCGCTCATCAGCTGGAGAGCTGCGGGAAGCCGAAAACATCCGGAAGGACGGAACCAAACCCTAATCCAACGCGTATGCAGGGAGGGGAAAGGAAAACCCCACTCTTTGTAACAGTAAGTCCTGATTGGAGGGTCGGAAAACCTAGACGGTGTCCAATAGAGCCCAAAGCTCCCAAGACAGCTCCTCCCCAATCCTGGGAACCTCCACGTCAGGACCCATGGGCAAGTCGTCCTCCAAAGCCCCGGCCTCACAAGAAAAAACTGGAGTTGCCGGAATAGCAATAAGAGGATGGGGCCCACTGGTCAGACCCCGAAGCTACGGCTGGAGGAACGAACTCGAATGCCTCCATAGCCACCCTGGAAGGTGCAACCCCTGAAACCGCCCGAGTCTTAGAAATCTCTAAACCTTGTCCTGACCTCGAAGCCCTCAGATGCTTAGGAGCCAGAAGCAAGGGGGGGGGGGGCGCATGAACCACTGTGGGGAAGAATGAGGGGGGTGCAGATAAAGCCAAGGTCGAAGTGACCTCCACTTCCAAGTCCGGGTCCCTATAAACAAAACAAGGCAGCCTCGGGGCATCCGGGGAAGCAACCAACCTAGCGCGCTGCAACAACTTAAACCTATCCTGCAACGCGTGAGTCGCCTGCACTCGAATAATGTCATCATCAGATTGGATGAACTGAGTCACAAACAAGCAACAAAGCTTGTAAGACTCCGGGTCAAATGTGTCACCAACCCAACAGGCAGCATGATGGAGGCAAAAAACAATGAGCGTCGCCCTGAGACAAAGGGACAGAGCTACCCTCAAACTCGCAAAAAGCAAGAGGGGGACTCGGGGGTCACATCCATTGGACCCGAGTGCCCCCACAGGGTTTCCCAGGGGCCCCTAGACTGGGTCTGCTAAGGGTTATCCCAGGCAGGGTACTGCTAACTGGCCCCCCAAGCTATCAATCAACACTGCTAATGCTGATCCCCTTAGGACGTGTCCACTCACGAGGGCGAAACAGGGGAACCACCAAACACAAACAACCCGAGTATAAAGGGGGGAGGAACATTAAAGGCAGACCCCACCCCCAACCAGGCAAATACAAAAAGAAAAGAAAAACCTCGGAAGAGGACAGTGTACCCAGAGGGAACAGAGCTGGCCGCTGTTATGGATGAAAACTAGCTACGCAGCACAAAAAGCCCATACCAGTGCAAAAATTCCCACCTACCCCAAGGCAAACTAGGGAGGAAAACCCCCCAAAACACTTGGGGCGATCAATCGCCAAGCACCAAAACACCAACAGAGGTAGACCCAAGGTGACTTGTGGAAGGGAACCCCAAGCCCCTAGGGTGGTACTTACAGGGCACTCAGGGAAGGTGACCCTAAACACATGCAGCCCGAGTACCTGTGCACCTTACCTGAGTACCTTATACCCAGCTTGCATACCACCATAAGAGCAGTACTGGACAGAGGACAGCACAACAAGAGTTAGGAGCTGGAGCCACAACGATCAAGCCATATCCCATCAGCCGAAAAACTGCAGGGTGGATTGCCGGTGTGGGGGGTCTGGGGCTCCTCTTCCCCCTCCCGGGGAGGGGTGAGCTGCACAGATATGCGGCGCGGGTCATGTGATGTAATGCTTGTTTGTTTGTTTTCAATTGGGGAGTTCTGTCCACTCGTTTTGTTCAATTTTGTTATTTTTAACCAGAATAGGGGGTTTGTTTTGGGGCGCTTACCTTTCTGGGTGCCTGTCCCGGTCGATGGCAGATATAGAGTGCTCCTAACTCACAAGTGCATTTCTACAGGCTATTGCTCCTCGTGCCTCTCTGAGGGGGGCTAGGTTCTGGCTTGTGGTCCCTGGTAGGCCTAGATCTCCCCCCACATCAACTGATGCCAAAGTTAGGGATATCCTAATCAGCCTGGATAGCTCCGGAGAGCTGTAGGGGCTCCCCCAGAAAATGTTGGTCACTGTTTTCCTTTCTCTTTGTAGTGTTGTCTATTTCTGTTAAGGTTGTTTTATCTTTTCTTTCTTGGCAATTTCTGGACCAGCATCTCATTCCGAATACTGTCGCTTTTTATCGTATGGCACTGGTGGACTCGCTCCAACTTGCATTTGGGGTGGATGTCACTTCTGCTCCATTCCACAAGCTTTCTCGTGTATTTTTCAGCTCCGGCCTGTTCATGAGCCGAAGCAGGCTCATGAGTTGACCAAATCACACACTAGAAAGTGAAGGGACGACGATGTTTCGGTCTGTCCTGGACCATTTTCTAGTCGATTGTCTTTTGTCGACATGTTTGAATTTCGCAAGTTTGTCAGGAACAGGCTAATGAGCAGGCCGTCATGAGCCTGCTTCTCTTTTCTCTCCTCCCCTTTATTTGTAGTGTCCCTTTCTGTCTGGGTTTGTTTTGTGAATTCCTTGTTTTTGTTTTCTTTGGCCTCTGGGGATTGTGTGGGGGAGCTTCATGCTCTTCACTGGCGCCGGGAGTACTGTCCCTTTGATCCTGGAGGTCGTTTTGTTCATTTGCAGGCCTCTCCTCCTTTTCTGGCGAAGGATGAGACTGCTGGCTTCTGGAGGGGTCCGTTGATGGTGAATGCTTGGTTGGTTAGGCTGGGGGGTACGTGGTGTCTAATGTCCGGTGGTGGTTTTACGTCGCTACCTGTGAGCCACTGGTTTGGTGACGGTGGATGTGCTCTGGGTGGATCCCTGGTTCCCTGTCCTAGGGCTTGTGTGTCTCAAGTTGTCTGCAGTGTTAAGTTTAGCCAGCCCGCAGTCTACCCTCATGTCCGTGATGAGCGGGCATATGATGTCTTGGCCTCCAGATATCTCGTGACTGTACCGGGCCCTCTCTGGCCTTGTGAGGCACTCATGTGTCTGACACTGTCGGATGTCTCTGTCTTGAGACATCCGACAGTGTCTTGAGACCTGCGGTGCTGCCTCCTCCCGAGTAAGTTCCCGTTTTACTTATCTGCGGGTAGTTAGTTTCAACCAGTGTTGAATGTAATGAAATGCCATTTTCTGGGAGAGCACCGGAGGCTTCCTGACACCCTCCCTCCCTCTGGTCTGTAGTTTTCATCACTCAAGAACTGAAGGGGTGAGCTCCCCTCCCCCCCCCTCTGGGGAAGGGGAGGCACTAACAAGTGAATACACTAGTTGGATAATATGTTGCTTGTTTGTTTTCTTTGGAGGGGGGGGGGAGTTATCTTGCTTTGTTCGGATGTAGGTTGCAATTTTAACCAGCTAGTGGTTTGTTTTGTTTCGCCTATCTTTCTGGGTGCCCTCCCTGGTCGATGGCAAGTATGACATACTCTAAATGTAGAGTGCTCACAGGCCATTGCTCCCTGTGCCTCTCTGAAGGGACCAGGTTCTAGCTCGTGGTCTCTGGTAATCATAAAGAACATCCGTGACTGATGACCGTAAACTAATATTGCACATGTCAGTTTGGATAGCTTCAGGGAGCCTCCGTGGCTCACCCAGAAAATGGTGTTTCATTACATTCAAGACTGGTTTTCTATGGGGAGCCCCTACGGCTCCCTGGAGCTATCGGACTAATGTGTGTTATATTAGACTGGGACATTAGCTATGGAGTTTGACCTACCAGGGGCCACAAGCCAGAACCTGGTCCCTTTAGAGAGGTTTCTGGGAGCAATGGCCCTGGAAAGCCCCCCTGTGGTTGGAGGTTTTCCTTATCTGCCATTGACCGGGGTTAGGCACCCAGAAAGGTAGGCATAACAAAACAAACCCACATGGTAAGAAACTAACAAAGAAAAACTGAAAAGAGAGGTAGAACTCCCTCCATTCCCAAGGAAACAAGCAAATGTCACACTCTACTGCCACACCGCTCGTCTGCACAGCCCTCCCCTCCCCGATAGGAAGAAGGGGAGGGGGCCCCTGAACCTCCCCATGCTGGCTACTCAGGTCTTCAGTTCGTAAGCTAATGTCAAATGAGACAGACGCTTCTCTGGCCTCAAATTCCTTGGCGGTGTTTTGCCTTCATGGCGCCATCTGCTGTTATTGTTGTGTGTGGTGGCTGTCACACCTGGGAATGTGTGGTCATGAATTTTTTAAATATGGTCTACGGCAATAGAATCTTTCACTTGAGCCAAGGGGAATTCAAGGAGTAGGGAAACAGCCAAGTACGTAAGACAAAGATTTATATGTATAAGTCAAACGATATAATACATGGCATAAATTTTACTCCATACAACTCAAGATCAATCTGTAGGTAACAACTTGGTTAATAAAACTTCCAAACGGGCTCTAGATACCCTATGGCTCTTAGTCCCAATACAGGAACTGTGCTCACAGCCACCACACCTGTCAACCAGTGACACACATATATAAACCACTAGGAAACCTGGACTCTCACAAAACAGCACCATAGACTGCCTGAGTACTCTATCCTATCTTGCAACCCTGTTAGGATAAAACTATGGCTTATCTGATTGTACGGCCGGAGTAAAACCCTCAGTAAATAAGGTCTGGTTCGCCAACGTTCCACCTCTCCTCAGGTCAAAGATGGCGTCCGCCATTCTTGTGTCATCGCCCCTTAATACTCCATTCTTTAACATTACCAATCAAACCCTTTATTGAATTCATTTACCATATTTCTTATGCAGGTTTTTTGACTGAGTCCATTTTCCTTTGCATAGTTTTGCTATTCCAATACACACTATTCCTAAACAATCTCCAGCTCAGAAGGCACTACTTTACTTAGCGGAGTGATACTCGTCACTCGCGGCCTCCCAGTTATCAGCTGTAGATTTATTTCAAGAAAATATTCTCCAATGTGTCCAAAAACAATTTATAATAGGAACTAACCTCCACAGGAGGTAAGGTTCGTAACAGTGGCCGTAACAGTGGTTACTCATCAGTACTGGGGCTGCATGCGCTTAGGGGCTTCCTTCCCTAAGCACACTGTGAGTACTGCCCTTGCGTGGTTCGGGTTCTCTTCTCTGGGGCGTTTGGGAATCATTTCTGTAGAGGTTCTTGCTGCTCGGCATTTACCTCGCCATTTGGGCCAGCTGGGGTTTTGGGGCCCTTGTTTGGCCTTGGGTAGGAAGTGGTATCATACTGGTTGGGGTCATCAAGGTGTTGTGCAGCCTGCCTACCTACATGGCGGCTGGTTCCCGTTTCCTCTGGGGATGCTGTACTTTTGCGGGGTTATTTTATTTTATTTTGTTTCAATTTGTCTGGTGGGGTCTGCCTAGTGTGGCTATAGTTCCACTGATAATATTTTGGCGGCCCTCTGCTAGGCCCCCGTGATTGTACACATCACAGGGGTTTCAGTGTTGTACTCTTCCCCTTGTTAGCTTTGGGTTTTAACCAGTTAGCAACACCTTGCCTGGGCTTCCCATAGTCGACACCCTATGGGCCCTGAAAAACCCTGTGGCGGCTCGATGGACCACTGGATGTGTCTTCTGGGTTCCAGCCCGCCTTGGGCGGGTTCGTTGGTTGTTATGCCCTTGTCTCAGGGTGTCAGTCACCTCTTTTGCCTCAGTCGTGCTGCCTGAATGTCAACGACTCCTTGACCCAGAGTTTTGCGAGTCGTGTACTCTGCTTGTTCTCCAGTACTATTCTGATGTCATTATGTATTGTTAGAGTGCAGGCAGCATCCGTGTTGCACACTAGGTTGGTTTCCCATGAGGCTGCCCCATTTTGGTTAAGTGTTTGCCCTTTTCCCCCTTCCCTACTCCCAGCTCCAGACCTTCTGTGTGGTTTCAGGGTTGGGGCAGGGTTTAGTTAGTGCCGAGACTCGGGCGGCATCAGGGGCTGCCCCATTCGGGTTGGGGACAGAGGCATTCGAACCTGCTCCTCCTGCCGAGGCTTCTGGGTTTTACCAGCGGCCCTTTCTTTGCTGCCTTTCCCCTGGATTCTGCCTTTTCTTTAGGGGTAGAGGGCGTGGAGGATGGTTCCGTCCCGGGACCACTGTTGCTGGTTCCCGAGGCTGTGGGAGGGGGGGTGCCCGCTAGCACTTCTGGGGCTGTTTGTCCCTGCCTGAGTTTTCTGCCTTCTGGGCGTTTTTTTTTCGTCCCTCTTGTCAGCTTATTATCCCACATTTGCTGATGTGTTTCCGAATCTCTTGCACCAGTCGTGTCTCCTTTTGTTATGGTGGCCTTGTTTTTTCTGCAAGGTCGCTTTCCCACCTGGCTGCTAGGGCGGTGCTGCAGTTTGTTTACATATGCCTGGGTGTGTGTGTGCTTGCACTTTGGGGGCGGTTTTCCCCTCCTCCTGAGATTTTATGCTCTCGTTATCATTTCTCTGCTTTGCTTTCTTTTTCTAGGGTGTTCTGCCCTTCTCCTGTTCCTCTGGAAATGCTTGGGTGTTAGTTTTTCCCCTGGTTTTGTGTTTTCTGTCTGATTGGGTCTGAGCCCTGGGGTTTGGCCAGTGTTCCCTGGCCGTTGGCTATGCTTGCTCCCACGCCTTTTGTCCCTCGGTTTTTGGTCCGTTTCTGGCTGTTTCACTGGGGATTTAGTCTGGGTAATGTGTTTTGCTGTTCCTGTCTGTGGTGCATTTCTGCCGGCAAATGTGGTGATTTCGGCGGGGATCCCCCGTGTTAGATTTTGGGTTCCTTTGGGCTCTTTGGTTTCGTTCCGGAGGTTTCTTCCTCTCGGGTACTCTTTGGGGGTACAGGAGGCTCCTCCTGAACCCTTACCTCCTGTGTGCCCCAGCCCTGCCTCTTCTGGTGTTCCGGGGTCTTCTTGGCTTGCAGACTGCTCTTCTTGGGTCTTGGCACGTGTTTGTGATTGCGCAGGATCTTTGGTTTTGTTGTCGAGGTGGGCCTTTGGTGCAGCTTTTGTACTGTTTCCCGGTGCCTTCTTCATCTGGCCGGTACGGTGCTCTCTCTGCTCGCCAGTCAGCTGCTTGCCTTTTTCTTTTATTTATTTATTCATTCGTTTATTTTTAATTCTTTTTTATTTTAATTAATTTTCTCAGAATAGGCACAGATCCCTTCGCTGTTGATGGGGTGATGGGGGGGGAGGCTTGTTCTGTTTGCTTGTGCTTGATCCTGCAATTCCTGGGCATTTTCGGTCGTGTCTTCCAGCCTGTGGTGGCGTTCCTCCCCTTTCAGCCTGTGGTGGTGGTGGTCTTCCAGCTCCTCCCCCCCCCTTCAGGGGTTTTGGGGCTGGCGGGGTGGACTTTTTCCCTGGCACTTCATCAGGCCATCTTGGAATGGGTGTGCTTGGACATGGTTGACATGACCCCGTCCCTCAGGTGGGTTTCCCTGACTGTTTTCCAGTGCCAAAACGGGACTGTGCGGATCTGTGGCTTATTCTGGACTTGTCCCGTCTGAACCCCTGGATTCCTTGCCCCTCCTTTCGGATGATAACTCTGTCTCGGGTCCAGCTTCTGTTGGAGCCAGGTTCCTGGATGGTTTCTGTGGACCTCAAGAATGCTAATTGGCATGTTCCTATTCATCTGGGGTTCATGGACTGGTTAGGTTTCGTGGTGGGGCATCAGGCTTACCGCTTTCAATGCCTCCCTTTTGGCTAGAATCTGGCACCTCGTGTATTCACGCGTCTAACCCAGGTCATGGTTACCCGTCTGCCAGGGATTCAGGTTCTAGCCTACCTTGACGACTGGCTGGTGTGGGCTCCCAGTCGGTCTGCTTGTCTGCTCGCCGGGGGTGTGGTTCTTTCCCAGCTCATTGGGTTCAGATTCCTGGTGAACTGGAGGAAGTCCCATCTGGTTCCGTCCCAGGTTCGGACCTGGCTGGGTCTTGTTTGAGACGCTTGGAGCGCTTCCTTGTCTCTCCCTCTGTAGGCATTGCTGTGGCTGGGAACTAGCCTTCGGCTGTTTCTAGGGGGGTTTCCTGGGTTGCTCGGCAGTTGCTCGAGCAGTTGTGCGCGAGTCTGAACTTTGTCGTGCTGGTCTATCTGCTGGGTCGGGTTTGGCTTCAGCATCTGTTCTGGTTCCTTCGGGGATGCTCCTTCCATCTCTCATGCGATCGCTGGGTTCGTCCTCCGAGGGCCTTACGTCAGTTGCTGTGTCGCCGCCTTCCTTTTCGGGGTTTTCGGGGTTCAGTGCCTTGGCACCTCCCGAACCNCCAGGCATCAATCGACCGTCCTGAACAAGCCAAGAAAGAAAGGACAACAAAACCTGATCCGAAAGAAAGACAACTACAAAGAGCCAGAAAATGGCGAAAAGAACGCCAGGAAATCCATACTGTCGCCGAAACGAAGCTCTCAGTGGGACACCATCAACGAAGCCACCTGATCACCATAGAATTGGTGATACACCCGCGTCAAAAACCCAGACGCGAAGAGCAGAGGAGAAGGTCGAACCAGCCCCGTACCAGAGCGGACCGACCTGCTGAAAGAGGCGGAGCCGCGGTAAACGTCCCGGGTTCGGGCACCGAGTCAACAGCACCGGAAACCAAAGCCGGGCCGGCCACCAATGGGCCACAAGGAGTACTCTCCCTGGGAATGTCTCCAAACACCAGAACCCGAAGCAACAGCTGGACCGGAGGGAAGAGGTACAGGGAACCCCCTTTAGACCAGTCCCGCCGAAAGGCATCCACCGCGAACGCTGCGCAGTCGGGGAAGGCGTCACATCGGGAGACGCCGAGACCACACCGACGCGAAGAGGTCCACATCTGGAGACCGTACGTCTGGCAGATCCAACGAACGAGTCTCGTCGACCGTCCACCCCGTGGACAGGGGAGGGAGCGAGACAGACCGTCCGCCAGAACGTTGGACACTCCCCGGACGTGAACCACACGGAGAGCCAAACCCGGGAATCCAGCAGACGAACCACTCGCAGGGACCAACCCCAAGAGCTAAGGACTGAAGAGAACCCCCGCGGTTCAGGCAAGGAACCACTGGAGTACAGTCCAAACGGAGGTAAAGGGCGATCCCCGAGCGACCCGAATCCTCCGAAGCGCGAACCAGACAGCTGCGAACTCCCGAACCGTGCTGTGAGCCCGATGGAAGGACGAACCCCACCGTCCCTGGCCTGCCTGGTGAGCACTGGTCACAAAGCCCCAGCCAAGAGACGACGCGTCCGTGAACACAACGAGCGAGGGCTCGGGAAGGTGCCAAGGCACCGAACCTGAAAAACCCCGAAGAGGAAGCCGGTGACGCAGCAACCGACAAAAGACCCCGGAGGGAGAACCAACGATCGCGAGAGAGGCGGAAAGGAAATCCCGAAGGAACCAAAACAGACGCCGCAGCCAAACCCGACCCGGCGGGTAGACTAGCACGGCGAAGTTCAGACTCCCGCACAACCGCTCAAGCAACCGCTGAGCAACCCGAGACCGTCTCATGCACCGCCGAAGGCGGGACCACAGCTGCAGGAACACTCTGGAGGGAAAGAATGAGTGGCCCAATAGCCCTAAACAAGGACCAGGCCCGAACCCGGGATGGAAACATATGGAAAAACCTCCCGATCACCAGGACACCAAACCCGGCGATCTGGAAGGAACCACACCCCTGGCGAGCAGACATGCGGACTGACTGGGAGCCCACACCAGCCAGACGTCGAGGTAGGCCATACACCGAATCTCAGACACAGACAGGGAACCAAGATCCGGGAAGATGCAAAAATTTCAAAGTGCTCAGCACAAAATAGGGCAGGCAACAAAAGCAGCCAGCCGGAAGCCCCACCACCAACCGTGCCAGACCCAGAAAAACCTGGGAGGAACGCGCCAAGAGGTGACCTGGAGGTCCAGGGCCACCATCCAGGCACCCGGCCCCCAACAGAAGCCGGACCCCAGAAGGAAGGGACGGACCGACCACGTCCAACGTACCCACGAAGATGACACGACGAAACGCAGGGGAAGAAGCCCCCCCCGCCAGCTCTGAACCCCCAAAAGGGGGAGAAGCCGTCACCGATGCCACCAGAGGCCGGAAGACGACGCAAAGCGCCCAACAGCAGGACCATGCGAGAGGCAATAGAGCAAGCTGCTCCCCCAGCACCCCGCCAACAGAGAAAAAAAAAAAATATAAATAAAAGTACACATACACATTATGCATATACATATACACAAACAAGATATGACATGTATACACATGCACACACACACACACAGCGTACACATGCACAAGCATACACCCAGGCATTAGGAAGCAATGTGGCGGAGGCTGACTCCCTACACAGTTTATAGTGTAGGGATGATAGAGCCCAACAGGCTCAGGAACCTGTACACCTGTCGAACGACGGTTGAGAGGCGGGACCAAAGAGCTAAAGCTCAACCCCCGCAAGCACAACGAGGCGAGTACATACAATGTAAATGTAAAGTACAAGTTGCCGACCAGTGGGCAGAGCACCACACCGGCTAGGCAAAGAAGGCACTAAACTGCATCAAAAGGCCCACCTCGACAGCAAAACCCCAAAGGCCCAGCACAACAACATGTGCCTAGACCCAAAAAGAGCAGTCTGCAAGCCAGGAAGACCCCGGAACCCCAGAAGGCAGAACCAGGTCACATGAGGAAACAAAGCCCCCTGAACCCACAAAAAGGGGGCCCAAGAGGAAGAAACCTCTGGAACGAAACCAAAGAACCCAAAGGAACCCAGAATCGAACCAGGGGGAAGCCAAACCACCACAATTGCCGGCGGAGAACACCACAAAGGCAAGCGCAGCCCCCATACAGAACCCTCTGGGAAACAGTCAGAACAGACCGAAAACCGAGGGACAAGGTGTGGGAGCAAGCCTAACAGCCAGAAACACTGAGCCCAAACCCATGGGCCCAGAAGCCCGGTGGAAATAAACACCCAAAGGAACAGTAACGGGCAGAAAAAACCAGAAAAGCAAAAAAAAAACGACAACAGGAGAAGAAAACCCCCTGAAAAAAGGGTGAAAAACTCACCCCAGACGCTCGCTCGCACACCCAGGCGTATGTAAACAAACCGCAACGCCGCCCTGGTGGCCACGCCGGGAAACAGGCAGACGAAAATGGCCGCCAGCAGGGGCTGTGCTGGACGCTAAGAGACAAAACACGCCAGCAAAAGTGGGAAGCAAGCAGACTGGATGGGCTAAAAACTCCGCCCAAAAGCAGAAAAACCCCGGCAGGGGCAAACCGCCCCAGAACTGCTAGCAGGCATCCCCCACAGCCCCGGGAACCAGCAACAGAGGCCCCGGGGCAGAGCCGTCCTCCAAGCCCTCCGCCCTTAAAGAAAAGAAAGAGTCCATGGGAAAGGCAGCAAGAAACGGGCCGCTGGTAAGCCCCAGAAGCCTTGGCTGGAGGAACAGGCTCTAAAACCTCCGTCCCCCAACCCGAATGGGGCAGCCCCCGAAAACCGCCCGAGCCTCTGCCCCAACTAAACCCCGCCCCGACCCCGAAACCCGCAGACAGTCCGGAACCGGGAACAGGGAGGGAGGAGGGCGAACAGCACCGAACCAAAACGGGGCGGCCTCGGGGCATCCGAGTGGGAAACCAACCTAGCATGTTGCAGCAACCTAACCTAGCTTGCAACACGGATGCCGCCTGTACTCTGAATAGCAATAACATCAGGAGTACTGGAGAACAAGCAGAGAAACTCTCTCGCAAGACTCCGGGTCAAGGTGTCAGGGACCCAACAGGCAGCATGACGGAGGTAAATGGCGACTGTCACCTAGAGACAAAGGCACAGCAACCAACGATCCCGTACAAGACGGGTTGGTACCCGGAAGACACATGCAATGGTCCCCCGAGCCCAGACAGGGGTTTCCAGGGCCCGTAGGTTAGCAACTACGGGAAGCCCGGGCAAGGTGTTGCTAACCGGTTAAGAAACCCGAAAACAAGGGTAAAGATTAATACTGAAAACCCCCGGGACGTGTACAAGCACGGGGCCTAGCAGAGGGCTGCCAAACACTACTAGTGGAACTATAGCCACACTATGCAGACCCCCACCAGGCAAGAAAATAAAAACAAAAGAAAAACCCCGCAAAAGTACACCGTCCCCAGAGGCAACAGGAACCGGCCGCCGCGTAGGTGGCAGGCAGCGCAACACCTTGGCGCCCTAACCAGCACAACACCAACTCCCTACCCAAGGCCAAACAAGGGCCCCAAGCCCCAGCTGGCCCCAAGGGCGAGGCAAATGCCGAGCAGCAAGAACCCCTACGGGAGCGGTTCCCGAACGCCCCAGAGAAGATAACCCTGACACGCAAGGGCAGTACTCACAGGGCGCCTAGGGAAGGGAACCCCTAGACTCATGCAGCCCCGGCACTGATGAAATACTCCTGGCCACCGCAAACCACAAAAACAGCAGAGAACGCCACACGAGGCAAACACCGCCAAGGAATTGAGGCCAGAGAAGCGTGTATCCCGGTTGACACTAGCTTACGAACTGACGGCAGCCGGCGCGGTGAGGTCCGGGGCCCCCCCTCCCCCTCCCGGGGAGGGGAGGGCTGCGCGGACAACCGGCGCGGCAGTAAAGTGATTGTTTGATTGTTTTCCTTGTGATTGTAGGGAGTTTTTCTACCTCTCTGTTCGGTTTGTTGTAGTTTTCTACCATGTGGGGTTTGTTTTGTTACGCCTACCTTTCTGGGTGCCTAACCCCGGTCGATGGCAGATAAGGAAAACCCCCAACCATATGGGGTTTTCCAGGGCCATTGCTCCCTGAAACCTCTCTGAAGGGGCCAGGTTCTGGCGCTGGTCCCTGGTAGGTCTGAACTCCATAGCTAGTGTCCCGGTCTAACATAACATACATTAGCCCGATAAGCTCCAGGGAGCCGTAGGGGCTCCCCACAGAAAAAATAAAACAAAAAACCGAAAAGAGAGTAGAAACTCCCTACAATCACAAGCAAAACAACAAACATCACACTTACTGCCGCGCGGATCGTGCCGCTACAAGCCCTCCCCGCACCGAGAGGGAGAGGGGGAAGCCCCGGACCTACCGCACCGACTGCCAAGTTCAGTTCGGAAGTAAGCTTCAACCAATGCGAAAAAAAACGCCGACCGGTGGGAGGGAGGGTTGCTAGGGAGTCTACGGGGCTCTCCCAGAAAATGGCGTTTCATTACATTCAACGCTGGTTTTCTGGGGGAGCCCCTATGGCTCCTGGAACTTCATACCCAAAGAGAAGGAAAAGAAAGGCTACCCGGGAGGCAGCTGCCACAAACTCTGCAACACAAAGCCGAGACAACAGGTAGCAACCTGCGACCAAAGGCAACAAGAACGCACAGGAGCAGACGCACGAAGAATGGGCGGCCAAGAACCTGTGCGACCCTTAAATCCTTGTGCCTGAAATGAACCCTAGACGTCGCCTACACAGCAGCAAAAGCTGCAAACGTCTGAACAGCACGGGCACAAAGACAGACCGTAGGCTGGAAGAATGAAAATCTGTGGACGACCTGGGAGACCCGAGCCCTGAAAACAGGGAACGAGGGGAACCGGATCAACCACAGCGCATCCCCAGACACGGTATGCCGGCAACGGCAAAAAGCACAACTGGACAACACAGGACGCACCCCCGGCCAAACCAATGAAGCATCAATACCCCAAGAACCCCTCCGGAAAGCAGCCATCTCGACCGTCGCCAGAACGGAGAAAGGCTGTACACGTACAAATCTACCACCAGTACCAAAGAGCAGAAACCTGAACCGAAGGGGCTACCACAAACTGAGAAGATAAGAAGGCACCCTGATCAAGGACCAGGAAGGCTCAGGCGACGCATGAGCAGGCCAGAAGTGAAACAAAACACGAGAAAGCGTACGAAACGTCATACCGTCGCCAAGATGAAGCTCGCAGGTGGGACACCGTCAACAAAGCCACCTGAACACCATAGAGATGGTGATATCCGTGTCAAAATACCAGACGCGAAGAGCTGAGGAGAAGGCCGAACCAGTCACGTACAAGACCGATTCGACCTGCCGAAAAAAGCGGAGTCGCGGGAAAACGCCCCGGGTTCGGACACCTATCAAGCAGCGTCTGAAAATAAGGCTGGGCCGGCAACCAAGGAACCATAGGGACTGCTCTCGTGGAGTGGGCTGCAACCGAGCCAGACCCCCAAGCAACAGCTGGACCAGGAGAAGAGGAACAGGTACCCCCACCTCGACCAGTCCTGCCGAAAAGCATCCACCGTAAATGCCTCGCAGGTGGAAAAGGGCGCCACATAAAATGGGCGATGCCTAGACCATGCAGACTCGAAGACGTCCATGGCCAGGAGTCCATACGTCCGACAGAGCCAACAAAACGAGTCAGCGACGACTGGCCAACCCGCGAAGAGGAATGAACCGAGACAGCTGTCCGCCCGGACGCAGGACACACCCCGGACATGAACCTCACGGTTAGCCAAACCCCTGTGGTTCCGGCAAGAACCGCCAGAGAACAGTCCAAACAGAGCTAATTGGTAGAGCACGGAGTGACCCAAACCCTCCGAAGCGCAAACCAGACAGCCACGAACTCCCGAACCGTGCTGTGAGCCCGACCGACGGACAGACACTACCAACCTCGGCCGACCTGGTGAGCACTGGTCACAAAGCCTCAGCCGAGAGAGGTCCCGTCCGAGAGAACACATCGAGCGAAGGCTCGGGGAGGTGCCAAGGCACGGAACCCCGAAAACCCCAAAGAGGAAGCTGGTGACGCAGCACCAACACAAGATCCCCGGAGGAACGAACCCAACGAATGCAAGAGGCGGAAGGGGAGTCTCCGAAAGAACCAAACAGACGCCGAAGCCAAACCCAACCCCACGGGCAGATCAGCACGTCGAATTTCAGACTCCCGCACAACCGCTCAAGCAACCGCTGAGCAACCCGGGACCCCTCATGTACAGCCGAAGGCGGGACCACAGCCGCAGGAACACTTCTGGAGGAAAGACAATGAGTGGCTCAATAGCTCTAAACAAGGCCCAGGTCCAAACCCGGGATGGAAACAGATGGAAAAGCCTCCAGATCACAAGGAAACCAAACCCGGCGATCTGGAAGGAACCACACCTCTGGCGAGCAGACATGCGGACTGACTGGGAGCCCACACCAGCCAGTCGTCGAGGTAGGCCAGACACCGAATCTCAGACTCAGATAGGGCACTAAGATCCGGTAAAGATGCAAAAAATTTATACTAAGTTGTTGCCTGCCCATTACAAAATAGGGCAGGCAACAAAAGCAGCAAGCCTGAAGACCCACCACCAACCGTGCCAGACCCAGAAAACTGGAGAGAAACGTGCCAAGAAGGGACCTGGAGGTCCAGGGCCACCATCCAGGCCCCCGGCCCCCAACAGAAGCCGGACAGGCGACAACAGTCCTCCGAGGAGGGCATAGAATCCAGGGCGCAGACTGAAAAAGTCCAGAAGAACTGCAGATGCGAAAAGCCCATGACTGCAAAGAGCAGACAGCAACCCCAGAAGGATGGGGCGGATCAACCACGTCCAACGCACCCACTAAGATGACACGATGAAACGCAGGGGAAGAAGCCCACTTCGCCAGCTCTGAACCCCCCCCAAGGGGGAGAAGCTGTCCACCGATGCCACCAGAGGCCGGAAGACAACTCAAAGCGCCCACCAACAGCGGGACCATGCGAGAGGCAATAGAGCAAGCTGCTCCCCCAGCGCCCCACCAACAGAGAAGGGAACAGAGCCCCTTCCGAAAAAAAAGTACACACACATACACATTATGTATATACACATACATATACACCAACATACAAGATATGGGACACATGTGTATACACATGCACGCACACACACACACACAGCGTACACATGCACAAGCGTACACACAGGCATTAGGAAGCAATGTGGCGGAGGCTGACTCCCTGCACAGTTTCAAGTGTATATATGATAAGAGCCCAATAGGCTCAGGAACCTGTACACCTGTTGAACGACGGTTGAGAGGCGGGACCAAAGAGCTAGAGCTCAACCCCCGCAAGCACAACGAGGCGAGTACATACATTGTAAAAGAAAAGTACAAGTCGCCGACCAGTGGGCAGAGAGCACCACGCCGGCCAGGCAAAGAAGATACAAAACTGCATCAAAAGGCCCACCTCGACAGCAAAACCTCAACATGTGCCTAGACCCAAAAAGAGCAGTCTGCAAGCCAGGAAGACCCCAGAACCCCAGAAGGCAGAACCGGGTCACACGAGGAAACAAAGCCCCCTGAACCCACAAAAGGGGGCCCAAGAGGAAGAAACCTCTGGAACGAAACCAAAGAACCCAAAGGAACCCAGAATCGGTTCAAAGAACACCAAAGAACACCACAGAAGGCAAAGCGCAGTCCCCAGACGGAACCCCCTGGGAAATGGTCATAACAGACCAAAAACCGAGGGACAAGGTGTGGGAGCAAGCATAACAGCCAGGGACACTGAGCCCAAACCCAAGGGCCCAGACCCAAAACAGACAAAAAAGGGAAACCCGGTGTAAAATCAACACCCAAACGTACCCAGAGGAACAAGGTGAAAAAACTCACCCCAGATGCTCGCTCGCACACCCAGGCGCATGTAAACAAACCGCAACGCAGCCCTGGTGGCCACGCCGGGAAACAAGCAGACGAAAATGGCCGCCAGCAGGGGCTCTGCCTGACGCTAAGATACACAAAACACGCCAGCAAAAGTGGGAAGCAAGCAGACTGGATGGGCTAAAAACTCCGCCCAAAAGCAGAAAACCCCAGCAGGGGCAAACTGCCCCAGAACTGCTAGCAGGCATCCCCCACAGCCCCGGGAACCAGCAACAGAGGCCCCGGGGCAGAGTCGTCCTCCAAGCCCTCCGCCCTTAAAGAAAAGCAAGAGTCCATGGGAAAGGCAGTAAGAAAGGGCCGCTGGTAAGACCCAGAAGCCTTGGCAGGAGGAACAGGCTCGAAAACCTCCGTCCCCCAAACCAAACAAGGCAGCCCCGGAAAACCGACCGAGTCTCGGCCCCAATTAAACCTCGCCCCGACCCCGAAACCCACAGACGGTCCAGAGCCGGGAACAAAGAGGGAAAGGGGCGAACAGCATCTTACCAAAACGGAGCGGCCTCGGGGCATCCGAGTGGGAAACCAACCTAGCATGTTGCAGCAACGTAACCTAGCTTGCAACACGGATGCTGCCTGTACTCTGAACAGTAATAACATCAGGAGTACTGGAGAACAAGCAGAGAAAATCTCTCGCAAGACTCCGGGTCAAGGTGTCAGTGACCCAACAGGCAGCATGACGGAGGTAAAAGTGGCAACTGTCACCCGGAGACAAGAGCACAGCAACCAACGATCCCGTACAAGATGGGTTGGAACCCGGAAGACACATTCAATGGTCCTCCGAGCCCAGACAGGGGTTTACAGGGGTTTCCAGGGCCCGTAGGCTGACTGCTACGGGAAGCCCGGGCAAGGTGTTGCTAACTGGTTAAGAAACCCAAAAATAACAAGAGGGTAGAGGATAGCACTGAAAACCCCTGAGACATGTACAATCACAGGGGCCTAGCAGAGGGCTGCCAAACACTACCAGTGGAACTATAGCCACACTGGGCAGACCCCCACCAGGCGATTGAAAATAAAAAAAAAAGAAAAACCCCGCAAAAGTACACCGTCTCCAGAGGCAACAGGAACCGGTCGCCGCTTAGGTGGCAGGCCGTGCAACACCTTAACACCCTAACCAGCACAATACCAATCTCTACCCAGGCAAAACAAGGGCCCCAAGCCCCAGCTGGCCCCAAGGGCGAGGCAAATGCTGAGCAGCAAGAACCTCTACGAGAAAGGTTCCCGAACGCCCCAGGGAAGATAACCTTGTCACGCAAAGGCAGTACTCACAGGGTGCTTAGGGAAGTCAGCCACTAAGTGCATGCTGCCCTGGCACTAATGAGGTACTCCTGGCCACCGCACAACACAACACACGGCAGTGAACGACACACAAGGCAAACACCGCCTAGGAAACTGAGGCCAGAGAAGCGTCTACCCCGGTTGACATAGGCTTACGAACTGAAGCTTGGCAGCTGGCGCGGTAGGTCCGGGGCTCCCCCTTCCCCCCTCTCGGGGCGGGGAGGGCTGCGCGGACAATCGGTGCGGCAGTAAAGTGTGATGTTTGCTTGTTTGCTTTTTTCTTTGGGATTGTAGAGAGTTTCTACCTCTCTGTTCGTTTTTTTTATTTAGGTTTTTACCTTGTGGGGTTTGTTTTGTCATGCCTACTTTTCTGGGTGCCTGACCCCGGTCGATGGCAGATAAGGAAAACCCCAACCACAAGGGGGTTTTCCAGTGCCATTGCTCCGTGAAACCTCTTTGAAGGGGTCAGGTTCTGGCGCTGGTCCCTGGTAGGTCGGAACTCCTTAGCTAATGTCCCAGTCTAATATAACATACATTAGCCTGATAAGCTCCAGGGAGCCGTAGGTGCTCCTCACAGAAAACAGGCGCTGACTCAGTGTGTGTCCCAAACGGTCTGTTGCTCGCCAGCTGTTAGGCCAGAGTTGCCACAAACAGATAATTACCTAATTATTTCAATGTCTCTGATTGATTTCTTTGTAGTTTTTTCTTTAATATTATTCAAAAGTGTGTAGTGTGATATATTTATATAATAAAATGAGTGAATCACCGCTATACTAAAAAATATGGTGTGCATATTGTCGATTCAATTATGTTCATCAAACAGTGAACAAATACTTTGTCGGTTATTACACTATATACACAGGTTTTATATAAGTATCTGCATGTTTTGTTCACCATAACAAACCACTAAGTTGCTATTACGAGTCAAAAAGTAACGAGGAGTGACCGCCACAACCTAGCAAGCCACTCACTCCCTCCCTCAACACCTCACTCGCCCACATTCTCCTCCCACCATACTGTTTTTGCTTTTGTTCACTATATACAGACGTTATATATAAGTATCTACATTCGTGTTCACCATAACAAACCACTAAGTTGGCATGCTGAGTGGCATTGCCAGTGGCAGCTCGTTACTGGCTGCTACTTCCTCCCTCCCTCAAGTCACCTGACTCACCCACATTCTCCTCCCACAATACTGTTTCTGCTTTTATTCACTATATACAGACGCTATATATAAGTATCTACATTCGTGTTCACCATAACGAACCACTAAGTTGGTATGCTGAGTGGCAGTGGCAATGGCAGCCAGTGGCAGCCCGCCACTGGCTGCCACTCCCTCCCTCCCTCACCTCACCTGACTTGCCACCATTCTCCTCACACCATACTGTTTTTGCTTTTATATATAGACGTTATATATAAGTATTTACATGTTTTGTTCACCATAACTGTACATCTAAGCTTGTATGGCGAGTAAAGGCACAAAGACGTAGTTACTCACACAGTCAGCTGATGGCTGCCGCCCTTAAGGCCAGGCGCACTAATATTTCTCCTCCAACAATACTGTTTGTGATGTTATTACGCTATATACTGTCGGGGTGTCACGGTGTTCTTGTTAGTGAAAGATTAAAGCAACAGTAGACTGGATCTCCTCTCCAGGTGGTTGCTCCGACAATAACCCTTACTCACCGTCGTTCTACGGGTCTTCCCTCGATCCTCTAGGCTCCACTGCACGCCTCGGAGAGTACCCCAGTCGATCTCACAACCGGCCTTAAATTGCAAGATGAGTGGAGGCACAGATTGTTCCCTCAATCTGTGGCCCGCCCCGACACAGAACTCTTACACAGCCTTTAAGGTCGCCAACTGGTGTTTTTAGGTGTCCAGTAACACTGCAGTGGTGAGGTGTAATTGTGGTAATTGTGGTAAGAGCAATTTCAAATAATATGGTATCAGGCAGGTCACTCTGTTTTACTTCATTACACGGTCACAAGATAAATGGAGGGGATGATATCAAACACCAAAGAGTTTTGGTATTTTACTTAAAAGACAACGAGAAATATATATGCATCAATGTATCAGGAACAATATATGACAACTGCTCAATCCATAGCAGAATAATCTGGAGCGCACCGATATGGCAACACCCGACAGCGCCACGCGTCACCTGTCAGATATCAGCTGACCGGGGCCCTTGCGATCGTGAGAACAGACTAGTACTTGTTTTCTAATTCTATCACGATCCCCGTTTATTTAACTTTTTCGCAAAACACTGTAATTAACATTCACATGGCATACTTATGATTTCACTGGGTTGCGATACACCACTTCACTGGTCTCACCATTAATATCTTATTCACACTGCACTCACAGTGACTTTTCACCGTACCAAAAGATTACTCTATTCTTAATAATATTTACTGTGAATGCACTCGCTTGATCACTGAACTTTTCTTTATATCTATACTTTCTCTTAAAGAGATATCATTGGCAATCACTTCATGTATATGATATTATTCAGTACACAGGCATGTACATAGACAAATCAGTAATCAAATTATGGCATATATATATATATATATATATATATATATATATATATATATATATATATATATAAATCATGGAGATCAATACACAGGCATTTATATCAATAGATCAGGGAGATCAACACAGGCATTTATATCAATAAATCATGGAGATCAATACACAGGCATTTATATCAATAAATTCTAGGCTCGTAGCCTAACACCAATATCTGGTTTACTACCAATATATATAATAATAATAATCACAGGAAATTAATAATAGTCACAGTAAATTCTTTGATGAATCCTGGTGCTTGCACACACCCACACACATAGATATATATGTAAACTGATACTGTGAGCGCTCTGGGTAGCCTCACCACACACTGTGCTCTCTGTGACTTAGACTCAGGTGAGACTTGCTCACGACATATAAAATATCCTGACAAGAAAATATATAGCTAACTAAAGGGGAAATGGGAGGGTAACTGTAAACACCTACTTTACCTATCCTAGGATGACAGTTGGGTTGTAGCTCCTGGTCCAGGCTCTCGCCTCGTACACCCTCCAGAAACACAAGCCCACGACTTAGGATTTTCGCGTCTCGCCGCTTTCTGTACACTGCAGGTCCGTGCTCCTTCCTCTACAGTACGTCGCAGGGTTGAAGTCGGTCTCCTGGCCGTCAACTTTCCTCCCAACTACGGCAGCCAGCCTACGTCTCGGCGGTCGTCGCACGTTTCCCAATTAGTCCTTGTCACTGTACTCCCAGAGGAACTGCCTCTCACCACACGAAGTCACTGTGAAGTTATCAGCCGTCCCAGACGATACTGCTTAAGCTCCACTCGCACAGCACCCGACTTCAGAGCACTTGAAGCTCACAACACTGTCAATTCCCTCGTCGTCTAGATATATCGCTAGGTATTTGGGAAGACTTCTCGACGTGCTTGCATCCAACTGTTGACTCGTAGGGTTCCACGAAGGTGGGGTTACTGTCAAACTTGACAGGATCGTCGATCACACGTTCAACCTGGTTGACAAGGCGGTCAACCCGGTTCACTCACGGTGGATCGGCCCGGCCACTAAGCTGTCTCTTATACTGGTGAACTGCCAAGGACGTCACACGTCGATGCCCGGCCCACTTCTTGCAACGCACCTGTCCCTGAGCACTTGTTGCTCAATATTCTGTCAATTCCTTATCTGAGCCACATCTGGGTTGCAGGAAGACCTCACAGAGTGCGCGCCAACAACTGGAGACGCTTACATCCACCGGAGTTCGGTAAATCCGTCACTCTGACAGGATGACCGATCGCACGTCCTGCCTCTCGGACGCGTCGTGAAAGACTGATAGCGCTAAGGCGCCACCACGGCTGGACTCCCCCTGCCTATGTGACGTCACTTTTTCCAAAGTCGGTTTTCATTGGCTCCCAGTGCCACGTCGCTGACGGTGACCAATCTGGCGACACTGACGTCACACAGTTTTGGCGGGAGAACAGACTCGCCAGCGCCATATTGGCTCCCTAAAGGGCCTATCCCACAGGCCAAAATACTATATTTTCGCAAATTTCTCGGCTCATCGAGAATACTACTCTCTCCCACACATGTTCAATTGAAGCCTGCAACGTAGAGAACGCTCGGGAATAGTGGACATGACTCTTACAGCCGGCGTGGGAGAATTAGAAGGGGGGGAACACCGTCACAATACACACATTATATATAAGTATCTACCTGTTTTATTCACCATACTTGTACAAGTAAACTGGTATGGTGCCCAAAGACCATAGTGGTCACCGGTAAACAACATGATAAGTCGTGCAGACGACGCCACCGCCCTCACCAAAATGGCGGCTCCCAACCTACTCCTCTTGCTGTTTATACCCTCTATACATACGTTATATATAAGTATCTACATTTGTGTTTACCCATAGTAAACCACTAAGCTGGTATGTTGAGTGCAGTCAATAAAAGGTGGCCACACACAGTCAGAAGACAACGCCACTACCCTCCCCTCCCACAGCATTTCTCCTCCCTCCATCTGGTTGATACCTGGTTGATGGGGTTCTGGGAGTTCTTCTACTCCCCAAGCCCGGCCCGAGGCCAGGCTCGACTTGTGAGAGTTTGATCCACCAGGCTGTTGCTTGGAGCGGCCCGCAGAGCCACATACCCACCACAGCCCGGCTGATCCGGGACTTCTCTTAGGAAACAGTCCAGTTTTCTCTTGAAGATGTCCACGGTTGTTCCGGCAATATTTCTTATAGTCGCTGGGAGGACGTTGAACAACCGCGGACCTCTGATGTTTATACAGTGTTCTCTGATTGTGCCTATGGCACCTCTGCTCTTCACTGGTTCAATCTTGCATTTTCTTCCATATCGTTCACTCCAGTACGTTGTTATTTTACTGTGTAGATTTGGGACCTGGCCCTCCAGTATTTTCCACGTGTATATTATTTGGTATCTCTCTCGTCTCCTTTCTAGAGAGTACATTTGGAGAGCTTTGAGACGATCCCAATAATTTAGGTGTTTTATCTCGTCTATGCGTGCCGTATATGTTCTCTGTATTCCCTCTATTTCAGCAATCTCTCCTGCTCTGAAGGGGGAAGTGAGTACTGAGCAGTATTCGAGACGGGACAACACAAGTGACTTGAAGAGTACAACCATTGTGATGGGATCCCTGGATTTGAAAGTTCTCGTAATCCATCCGATCATTTTTCTGGCTGATGCGATATTTGCTTGGTTATGCTCCCTAAACGTTAGATCGTCGGACATCATTATTCCCAAATCCTTGACATGCTGTTTTTCTACTATGGGAAGATTTGATTGTGTTTTGTACCCTGTATTATGTTTCAGATCCTCATTTTTGCCGTACCTGAGTACCTGAAATTTATCACTGTTAAACATCATATTATTTTCTGCTGCCCAATCGAAAACTTTGTTGACATCTGTTTGTAGTTTTTCAATGTCTTCAGCAGAGGTAATTTTCATGCTGATTTTTGTGTCATCTGCGAAGGATGACACGAAGCTGTGACGTGTATTTTTGTCTATATCAGATATGAGAATAAGGAACAGTAGCGGTGCAAGGACTGTACCTTGAGGTACAGAGCTTTTAACATCGCTTGGACTCGATTTTATCTGATTGACTGTTACTCTTTGTGTTCTGTTCGACAGGAAATTGAGTATCCAGCGTCCTACTTTTCCAGTTATTCCCATTGACCTCATTTTGTGAGCTATCACCCCATGGTCACATTTGTCGAAAGCCTTTGCAAAGTCTGTGTATACAACATCTGCATTTTGCTTTTCTTCTAGGGCTTCTGTGATTTTGTCATAGTGGTTGAGTAACTGTGACAGACAGGATCTTCCCGCTCTAAATCCATGTTGTCCTGGATTGTGCAATTCATTGTTTTCCATAAAACTAGAAATTTGATTCCTAATCACTCTTTCAAACACTTTTATTATGTGTGATGTTAGTGCAACTGGCCTATAATTTTTGCCAAGGCTTTACTCCCCCCTTGTGCAACGGAGCTATATCTGCAGATTTAAGTGCTGCTGGTATCTCCCCTGTATCCAGGCTCTTTCTCCATATTACGCTGAGTGCTCTCGCTACTGGTACTTTACATTTCTTTATGAATATTGAATTCCATGAGTCAGGCCCAGGGGCTGAGTGCATGGGCATATTGTCAATTTCTCTTTCAAAGTCTTCCGAGTTTGTGGTAATATCCGTTATATTATCTGCAGCTTGAATGTCATTCATAAAGAAGCTGTCTGGGTCATCAACTTTCATGTTGTTAATTGGTGTGCTAAACATAGCCTCATACTGGCTTCTTAGAATTTCACTAATCTCTTTGTTGTCCTCTGTGTACGTACCTTCATTTGTAATTAACGGTCCAATACTGGTCGAGGTTTTGGATTTTGATTTAGCGTATGTGAAAAAATATTTCGGATTTTTCCTTATCTCTTGTATAGCTCTCTGTTCCAATTCCATTTCCTCAGACTCATATGATCGCTTCAACGTTTGTTCGATTTCTTCGATCTCCCTGCTTAGGCTTATTTTCCTTGCTTGTGATAGTTGTGTCTGCCGAAGCATTTCCGTAATTTTTTTCCTTCTCCTGTACAGTCGTCTGCGTTCTCTTTCTAGAGTGTTCCTCTTTCTGCCCCTCCTCACCGGCACGTGCTTCAAGCAGACCTTGTAAGCTTCAGCTGTCAGTTGAGCTATTCCCTGTGTGGGAGTTTTGTCGCTTAAGACCGTCTCCCATTGAATGGTTGAAAGGTCTACATTTATTTTTTCCCAGTCAATCCTCTTATTGTTGAAATTGAATTGATTGAATATTCCTTCTCGCTTGTTGGGTCTCTTAGATCTACTACCGTTATTTATGCTAGTTCGCACTTCAATGAGCTTATGGTCTGAGTATGAAGTATCTGAGATTGTTATGTCTCTGATTAGTTCATCATTGTTTGTGAATAACAAGTCTAGTGTGTTTTCGTTCCTAGTTGGTTCTGTAATCTGTTGATTGAGCGAGAATTTGTCACAGAATCTCAAAAGTTCTCTGACCTGTGGCTGGTTATTTCCCGGGTCATTCCCTGCTATGATATTTGTGTTTGCCATTCTCCATCTTAGACTCGGTAAATTGAAATCTCCAAGGAAGATAATATCTGGAGCTGGGTTTGCTAGGTCATCAAGTATGTTCTCTATTTTGTGCATCTGCTCTGTGAATTCCTCAACCGTTGTATCTGGCGGTTTATATATTAAAATAATAATTAGGTTTAGTTTCTCTACCTTAATTCCAAGTACCTCTACCACCTCATTAGTTGAGTTTAGTAGTTCTGTGCATACCAGGTCCTCTTTAATATACAGACCTACTCCCCCATTTGACCTAGTTTTTCTATCACATCTGTATAAATTATAATTTGGAATCCAGATTTCACCATCCATGTAATCTTTTGTATGAGTTTCCGTGAATGCCCCAAATATGGAGTTTGACTCTAATAGGAGACCATTTATGAACTTGACTTTATTTCTTGACTTTGGCTTTAGACCTTGAATGTTTGCAAAAATGAATGATTGTCCATATTGTGTGTCACTTCTGGAAGATTTTGGTGGTTCTCCCTCCTCTCTACCCTGACCCAGGGAGCACCGTGGAGCACAGCGCTAAATATCACCACAATCCTGCTATTATCAGAACCCTGGTCAGTTTTATCACAGTCAGGGGTCTTCTGTAATAATATCATCGCTACATAATAGCATGAACAAGTATATTATGGCATTTTTAGGCAATGCTGTGGTCACAAGCTGAACAGCAGTGCTGTGAGCTCATGCTGCGTGTGTCAGGCTTGGTAGCTCACTCAATACTGAGGCCCCTAACACCCGGGAATTTGGCCCACAATTTAAAAAAAAAAATGACGTCTGTTTACAAGAGCCCTGATGAAGGTAATTACCTAAGTGTAGTGTAATTACCTAAGTGTAGTTACAGGATGAGAGCTACGCTCGTGGTGTCCCGTCTTCCCAGCACTCTTTGTCATATAACGCTTTGAAACTACTGACGGTCTTGGCCTCCACCACCTTCTCACTTAACTTGTTCCAACCGTCTACCACTCTGGTTACAAAACTGAATTTTCGTATATTTCTCCGGCATGTAGGTGTGGTGAACCCCGTGTATCCGTGGGCCGTTTAAATCTTGCGTAGTACTCCAAAGCATTATATGATGTGATGCGCAATTTACTGCAAGTCGGTCAAAGCATCATATGATGCGATGCGCAATTTAAGGTTTAAAAAAAAAAAAATTCAGGCTTAACCCTTCCACTGCTCAGGGGTCCTGAGGACATTTACACCCCTGTGCGCAAGAAAAAAAAATTCTAAAAAATTATTTCGTCTTCTTAAAATGTTAATGTGTGTTCCCTGAGCACGGGAAAAATAAAACAAAATCGTAGGTGACATATTTTGGGCGCAATTGACCGAGGAAGTCTGGCAAAAAGTGGGCTGACCAGCTCTGACGACAGAGCGGTCATCAGAGCTGGTCAGAGTCACCCGCGCTGACAGGTGGGAGTTGCCACAAAGATATTATCACTTAATTATTTCTATGTTTCTGATTGATTTTTTCTTAGTTTTTTTGCAGTAATATTATTCAACAGTGTGTATTGTAATATATTTTTATAATAAAAGTGGTGAATAATCGCTATACTCAAAAGTATGGTGTGCATATTAGTGATTCAATTATTATGTTCATAAAACAATAAACAAATAGTTTTGCTGCTATTACACTCTATACACAGGTTATATATAAGTATCTGCATGTTTTGTTCACCATAACGAACAACATAAGTTGGTACTGAGAGTCGAAAAGCAACGAGGAGTGACCGCCACACACCAGCCAGCCACTCGCTGCCACTCCCTCAACAACGCCTCACTCGCCCACTTTTTCCTCCCACCATCCTGTTTTATATTTTATTCAAAATATACAGACGTTATATATAAGAATCAACATGTTTTGTTCACCACAACTGTACATAAGCTGATATAGGTAGTTCAGGCACTAAGAGTCGTCGCTACACACACACCAACACACACTTCAGTACCTTCCTCCCTTGGGTAAAAGTGACCAAGTCTTTTTGGGAATAAAGTATGCAATGCGTTATAAGCTGGAAGAAAATAAGAGGTTGAAAGCAGTTGAAAAACCGACTTCAGGAGAGGACATTATGGCCACCTTAGAATTTTTTTTAGTGAGTATAATTGGACAGACTTGATGCTAGGCAAGAAGTGAATGAGATGTATGTCAAGTTTTGTGAAATATATGATAAGGCACAAAAAATTTATACCAAAACAGAGATGCAGAACTAGAAAACAGGATTGGTTCAATAGAAATTGCGAGAGGGCTAGAGACCAAAAGACACAAAATTGGAACCAATACAGGAAGAGGCCGAACCCCCAAACATACCAGCGATACAAAGATGCGAGAACACTACACGGCAGTGAGGAGAGAGGCAGAAAGAAATTTTGAAAAAGGGATTGCAGACAAATGTAAAACAGACCAGTCTATTCTATAAATTCATAAACAACAAATTGCAGGTAAAGGATAATATTCAGAGGTTGAAAATGGGAAATAGATTCACGGAAGATGAAAATGAAATGTGTGAAACCTAAACGAAAGTTCCAAAGTGTGTTTGTACAAAATGAAATCTTTAGGGAACCAGACACAATAAGAATTCCAGAGAACAACATAGAGCACATAGAGGTGTCTAGAGACGAAGTGGAAAAAATGCTAAAGGAGCTAGGTAAGAACAAAGCAGTTGGTCCGGATGGAGTTTCACCATGGGTTCTGAGAATTTGCACCTGAGCTCAGCATTCCACTTCACTGATTTTTCAGGCATCCCTGTGTACAGGAGCTGTAGCTGATGTGTGGAAAAAGGCTAACATAGTTCCAATCTACAAAAGTGGAAACAGGGAAGACCCCCTTAATTATAGACCTGTATCATTGACAAGTGTAATAGTCAAAATATTGGAAAAAATAATTAAAACTAAATGGGTAGAACACCTGGAGGAAAACGATATAATATCAGACAGACAGTATGGTTTTCGATCTGGAAGATCCTGTGTAACGAACTTGCTCAGTTTTTATGATCGAGCCACAGAGATTTTACAGGAAGAGATGGTTGGGTTGACTGCATCTATCTGGACCTAAAAAGGCTTTCGACAGAGTTCCCCATAAGAGGTTGTTCTGGAAACTGGAACATATTGGAGAGTGACAGGCAAGCTACTAACATGGATGAAAAATTTCCTGTGAACAGAAAAAAGAGGGCCACGTATCAGAGGCAGGTATCGATTGGAGGAATGTCACGAGTGGGTACCTCAGGGTTCTGTTTCTTGCACCTCATTGTCTATATAACGATCTACCAGGGAATACAGAATTACATGAACATGTTTGCTGATGATGCTAAGATAATAGGGAGATAAGAAACTAGATGATTGTCATGCCCTTCAAGAAGACCTGGACAAATAAGTATTTGGAGCAACACTTGGCAAATGGAATTTATGTGAATAAATGCCATGTTATGGATGTGGAATTGGAGACATAGACCCCACACAACCTATAAATTATGTGAGAAATCTTTTAAGACTTCTGATAAAGAAAAGGATCTAGGGTGGTTTTAGATAGAAAACTGTCACCTGAGGACCACATTAAGAACATTGTGCGAGGAGCCTATGCTACACTTTCTACCTCAGAATGCTTTTAAATACATGATGGAGAAATACTAAAGAAATTGTTCACGACTTTTTATTAGACCAAAGCTGGAATATGCAGCGTTGTATGGTGCCCATATCTTAAAGAAGCACATCACAAACTGGAAAGGTACAACGACATGCCACTAAGTGGCTCCCAGAACTGAAGGACAAGAGCTATAGGAGAGGTTAGAGGCATTAAATGCCAAAACTAGAAGATAGAAGAAAAGNGGTGTGAGAGGTACTGCTGAGGGAGCTAAAGTCCCACTCCTTATATACCCGCAAATGACACGATCTTCCACAGTTGTTTGATGGTGCTGGAGACGCCCTTGAAGACCTATTTCCTGGGGTGACGGCCATCGCCCTCAGGCCCCTGGCTGATAGGGATTACCAGCCGCTGAGAGAGTTATGC
>WNGS01113158.1:42454884-42467928 GCA_020271785.1 Procambarus virginalis
GTTCGGTAGCGACCTGCAACGGGTCTGCCACAAGAGTACCACAGAGGCGAAGGACAGGTGAGACATCGGGAACGAACTTACCCACTATCTTGCGGATGCGCTTCCAGATCTGTGACAGAGGAGTTTTGGTCGTAAAGGTGGAGACATAAGACATCCAACAGTCATGTTTAGTCATAAGAATGGCCCTACGGGCCATTCTTAAATTCGGAAAGAATTTTGGATTCGGAATTCGGAAAGAAATTCGGATTCGAAAGGCGAGTGCCCTACGGGCACTCGCCTTTCGAATCAAAAGAAAAGAATCGGCCGTCTGCCGGCGGTGGTGTCTCTTCCAGACTGCACGTTTACAGTGGACAGCCCAAACACAGTCTGCATTCTACCAGGGAACGCACTTCCATGGTTCCCGAGAGGAAGAGCAAGGAATAGAGCGGAGGGCAGCGTCGAAGATGGTGTAATGAAAAAGTAGGAGAGAACGAGGGAGAGGCAGAAGGGAGAGGGTCAGAGAGAGCAGCACTGAGGGCACATACGTTCCAGTCTGCCTTAGCAAACTGCCAGCTAGGGAAGGAGAAGGAAGGGTGAAAAGAGAGAAAGGTAATGAGGATGGGTAAATGGTCACTGCCATTGAGGTCATCAAGAACTCGCCACATGAAATCCAAGTAAAGAGAGGACGAGCAGAAAGAAAGATCAAGACAGGAAAGGGTGCGAGTCCAAGAGTCCAAATGAGGGGGCTCACCAGAATTCAGAAGAGACAGGGAAAAGAAGAGAGGATGAACGGTTCAAGAAGGCGACCCGGATGCTTGTCAGAATATCACCCTAAAGGGTATGACGACAATTGAAATCACTTAGCAGGAGCACAGGTTCTGGCAAGGAGTCCAGTAGGTGTTTAAGATCGGGAAGAGAAAGAGGGACACTCGGGGGGAGATAAATGGAGCAAACCGTGTACTATTTCCTCACAAAGATATGGGTAGCAGAACAATGAAGAGGCGATGGAAAAAGTAAGGGGACAAAGGGAACATCAGAGCAAATCAAGCGAGCAGAAGAGGTAGGACCCCAGCAACAGCTGGGGAAAAGGGAGAGAAAGGAATAGCCATGGAAGCAACCAGGACGAGCACCAAGCATCGGCTCCTGGAGACGGACACAAAGGGGCGAAAACCAAGATCAGAAGTTGAAGTTCAAGGAAATTGGCATAATAACCACGAATGTTCCATTGAAGAATAGACATCGACAAGAAGAGAAAGGACAGCAACAGAGAACAACGAAGAAACAAAGGTGAAAAAGGAACACAGCACGTTAAAGAAGTACAGGATCAGGGTCAGGGTTAGGAGGCATGGGTAAACCAAGTAAAGATGGAGGGAAGAGAGTGGGAGGACAGACCAGAGGCAGACATGCAGGGACAGGAGGAGGAAGAGGAGTCAACCGAGGGTCAAGGACAGCAGCAGGGGGCAGAAACCAGGCAGTGCACCTCAGCAAGGGCAGCAACCGAGGGGGAAGCGGGGCCCAAAGAAACCTCCAGAGCAGGAACAAGGAGCATAACCACCGAAACGGAAGGGGATGGAGCGAGTGAGTCAGAGGTAGGGGGCGAGGAAGAAAGTGAAGCCTTCTTACCCACCGGGGAGGAGGAAGGAGATGAGCCAGGCTTTCACTTCTGACTCAAAGAGATAGGCGTCCCAGCAACAATGTACTGGGCAACGGATTCAAGTGTCTCAACAGGAGAAGCAGAACGAGAGCAAACACGATGGTTGTTGGGAGAGCAATGGATATCAGCCCAAACTGACAGGCGGCATGGAGAGCTAAGAAACGGAGGAGAAGGATGGGAAGGAGGATCGGAGGGAGACGAGGAAGAAGACACAGGAGACATGACAGACTGGGTAGAAAGAAGGGGAACCCCAGACAGACAGCCATGAGGGAGACCCCTTCAGGACAGAACCCAAAGGAACAGAGAAGGCGGTGGGCATATCTGGGTCTAAGGCCTGGAAACGGTTGTGAGACTGAGGAAGGCAGGAAGGACGAGAAGAGGAAGAGCACAACACGCGAGCATAAGAGACATTAGCATAAGGTGGGAGACGGCGAACGTGGCGCCTCGTCTCAGGAAAAGACAAACGTTCCCAGTGCTTCAAGATGAGGAAGGCTGCCTCAAGCTTGTAATGTATACACACGCGGGAGAAGGTAGGGCTCACTGCCTCACCGCAATTGAGGCAGCGAGCCTGGGGAGAAGTGCACTCCGACTTAGAGTGACCTTTGTCCCCACACTCAGGGCAGAGAGAGAGAGTACCGGAGCAGTGGACGGAGCACCTGGCACCAGGAAGAATGACAGAAGGCGGAAGGGTCCTACCATCAAAGGTAATCTTCACAACCCGAAGGGGTTGACGGCGACGACCATGAGGGGGATGAGTAAACGAGTCTACCTGGAGAACAGAATGGCCCTGGGCTTTGAGGATATGCCGAATATCTTCATGGCAGTCCTGTAGATTCCGAACACCGGTTGCAACATGGGGTGGGAAGAGAATAGTGCCAACACGCTCGGCCGAGCAGACAGCACACTAGACTTGTGATCCTGTGGTCCTGGGTTCGATTCCAGGCGCCGGCGAGAAACAATGGGCAGAGTTTCTTTCACCCTACGCACCCTGTTACCTAGCAGTAAAATAGGTACCTGGGTGTTAGTCAGCTGTCACGGGCTGCTTCCTGGGGGTGGAGGCCTGGTCGAGGACCAGGCTGCGGGGACACTAAAGCCCCGAAATCATCTCAAGATAACCTCAAGATAAGAACACTGGCATTCAACCGAGCGTTCTTGGAGACCCGAACAGGGGTCTCACCAAGGCAGGATAAGACGGTCAAGCGGGAGGCTGCATCCTGAGAAGGAGCAGCAACGACATGTGTACCGAGATGGGTGGGGTATGAAGGTAACTAAAGCATCTACTGAATCAACAAGGTGCCTATGGAGGGAGAAATTGTCAGGAGGCAAAGAATCAAGAGGGAGGAGATCAGAGTATTTGGCCTATGAAGCGGGACCAAACAAGGCTTGATACGCATCAGTACAGGAAGGAATCGAGCGAGTGCGGCCAAGGCGAAGACGGTGTTGAGAACCCCCAGAGAAAGAGGGGTTAAAAAGCACAGTAGTCACAACTAGAGACTGAGCCGTGCCAGGGGATGAGGTGGTCACCACTGGGGGCTTGGGGCTCGACCCAATTACAGAAGAGGGAGGGGAGTCGAGGGGAGTAGTCAGGAGGGTCAAAGGAGGAGCAAGGTCTGGGCCCAATGCAGCGGGGGCTACAGAGCCCAGTCTTCCAATAAAGGCCGATTCAGGGGTTTGGTCGTCCACCCCACAAGCCCGAGAAGGTATAAGAGGAACATTAATCGACAGACAAACGAGGAAAGATTTTCATTCACGAATGTGCCCCCACACCCACAATGGAGCCACAATTAGAGGCAGGACACCCAACAAGAGCCTTATTGCCGATCTTGCCGGGGCCCCTCAGGGGTGCAGCGTGAATATATGCACCACAAACACCACCTTAAGAACCGTCAGTCCATCGAGATCGGGTTCAGTGACAAAAGGAGGATTGACAATAAAAGGGTCCCCCTCGCTCGAGACGTTGGGTACTACAGTTCTACGGGTGCAAGAGTATGCCTCTTCAAACACCCGGGTGTCAAAACAAAAGAAGACCGAAAGAATGATCAAAACAGGCAAACGGTTGGCGGGAAATGATGATGCGAAAGGAAAAGAGGGGAGAGCATATGCAGGCGATGAGTCACAATAACGTGGCTGAAGTATGTTGACCAATCCACACTAGAAAATGAAAGGACGACGATGTTTCGGTCCATCCTGGACCATTCTCAAGACCATTCACAATCGACTTGAGAATGGTCCAGGACGGACCAAAACGTCATTGTCCCTTAATTTTCTAGTGTGTGTGGATTAGTCAAGAGTGGAGAGAAAAATGAAACATGAGGAAAAGGAAAAGATGTCTGGCATAATTGGTAAAGACAGCAGCAGGAGCATAAGGCTGCAAAATGACAGAGGACTGACCCATGGAGCATCACACTCTGGCAGCCGCCCACTAAGCCCCCCTCATGGCGAAAACGGGCCAGACAGGGAGGAAGGGGAAGGGGGGGGGGCAACTCAGAAAAAGTGACAAGATTTTATTAAGTGCTTTTGAAAGACTAGACGTAAAATGAATATGTTGATAACTATTAACACTGGTGAAGTGGTTGACAACGACAACATGAACTTTGCAACAAAAGGTAAATTGCACAAACCAAATTGTGTCATGGATTACAATATGAATGTGTGATTAGTAGGTAAATGTGACATGATGGTTGGTGCTGTCGAGTGTGTTTAAGACAGTGTCAAGTGGACCAAGAAATTGTTTTTTAACCTTGTGGACACAAGTGCTGAATTATTTCAACATGTATTTGGTGAAATCAGGCAAGAAACCACCAATCTGTAATTTTAGTCTTGCTCTGTTGTTGCAGTCACTTTTCAAGTTTGGCCAAGAAGGTAGTGTTGTGACAAAAGAGAGGGAAGGGCGCCGCATACACAGGAAGGCGCCTCGACCATGCCGACGCAAAGAGGTCCACCTCGAGATGCATGAACGTCTGGCAAAGCCAACGGAAGGAAGCGTCGTCGACCGTCCACTCCGTGGAGAGGGGAACGAAGAGAGACAGGCCGTTGGCCAAGACATTGGACACTCCCCGCACGTGATCCCCCAGGAGAGCCAAACCCCGAGAACTCAGCAGACGAGTCACCCGAAGTGACTAACCTCAAAGAGGCAAGGACTGCATCAAACCCCCGCGGTTCAGGAAATGAACCACCAGAGAGCAGTGCGAATGGAACCAAATCGTCGATCCATGGGCGATCGTAATCCTCTGAAGAGCAAACCACGAACTCCCGCCACTGTGCTGTGAGCTTGATGGAAGGACAGACCCCAACGCTCCTGGCTGGCCTGGTGAGCACTGGTCACAAAGCCCCAGCCAAGAGATTGGGCTTTGTGATGGGACTTCCTCCAGTTCACCAAGAACTTGAACCCGGCGAGCTGGGAAAGAACCAAATCCCTGGCTAGCAAGCAAGTCGACCAGCCTGGAGCCCAAACCAGCCAGTCGTCGAGGTAGGCCAACCCCTGTACACATAAGAGACGCAAATGGGCCACCACGACCCGCGTAAGGCAAGTGAACACGCGAGGTGCCAGGTTCAACCCAAACGGGAGACAACGAAAGCGGTAACTTAGACGCCCCACAACAAAACCGAGCCAGTCCCGGAACCTCGGATGAATCAGGACATGCCAATACGCGTCCTGGAGGTCCAGGGACACCATCCAAGCGTCCGGTTCCAAGAGGAGCCGAACCTGAGACAGTGTAGTCATCCGAAAGGAGGGGCAATGAACCCAGGGGTTCAGATGGAACAAGTCTAGAATGAACCGCAGGTCCGTGCAGTCCCGTCTCGGGACCGGAAACAGACGGGAAACCCATCTGAGGGAGGACAATGTTTCGATGACGCCCAAGCGAACCCACTCCAAGATGACCTGACAGAGCGCAGGGGAAGAAACCTGCCTCGCCAGCCCCGACCCCCCACCAAAGGTGGGTGGCCGGGATGGCCACCCAAAGCCACCGCAGACCAACAGACACGATCCAAAACGCCCACGAATCGTGGGACTAGGCGTGAGCGAACAACGCAAGCTTACCCCCCATCGCCCCGTCAATGGGGCAAACCGCAAAAAGGCCGGTGCCCCTTATGAGACTCAGAACATCGCACAGAGCGAACACCGCGCCAACCAGAAGAGGGCGGGTCCGAAGAAGGAGCCAACCTGAACCTGACACCAGTGGCCTACCACGACGAGAGGAACCCCCAAGCCCTGGCACGACCCTTCCGGGAAGACCCACCACTGGACCCCAGAAAACCAACAAGTCCGACATCAGACGACAAGCCGACGACGTAGCCAGGATAAACTGCGCCACGGCCGAAACAGAAGAGGACAAAAAGGCGACGACAGCCTAAGAGCGAGAGCCCAAGCAGATTTCATGGAGGAACCCAGCACTGCCTGCCAACACTCGAGTTGGGAAGCATAAAACAGGGAAGTCACATCCCGCAATATCGGAGCAAAAAGCTTCAACAAAGCAGCTGATGAGAGCGCTGCCGAGGACAAGGCGCCGGACCCCAGGACGAGCCCAAGCGCCCTCACATCCTCTACGAGCCAATCCGAGGACAGCTCCAAGAGGGAAAAGAACCACAAGGCTGAAGCCAAAAAGCCGCGGGCACACAAGTCCTCCACCACGAGTGCCGCCGAAAGGGAGGGAACCTGCACATGGAGCTCAACAATGCCCATATCGCAGGGAAGGGCAAGGGCAAACAAACACTCATTCAGGTACTCAAGATCGCCCCCCAGGAAAACCTGAATCACCGTGGAAGCTCCCCACTACTCAAGCGTGCGGGAACGACAGAAGAAATGCCAGGAATCCAGAACAAACAAGAGGCAGTCCGCTAGCCAGGAAGACTCCGGAACCTCGTAATGGAGCCAGAAAGGGAATTAATTCCCAAACCTGAATTCGGATGGATCCATCTTCGAGGCATAATCCAGGTCACGCATTAAGTACGCTGCAAGGGCCACCTGCACCACACCAGGTTGGATGCGATAAACCAAAACCTCCGGAAAGATGGAACCGACGCACCCAGGGGAACACGGAACCAAACCTGGGGAGGGGCCGACACCAAATCCAACTCGTACGCAGAGGGGGGGGGAAAAAACCCACTCCTTGAAACAACAAGCCCCACTCAGAGGGAAGAAAAACCCAGGCGGGGTCCAGTGGGGCCCAAGGCCCCCCCCCAAGTCAGCCCCTTCCCAGCCTTGAGGTCCTTCACGGCAGGACCCAGGGCCGAATCCTCTCTTCAAGCACCGACCCCACAAGACAAGGATGGAGCAGCCGTACAAGCCAGAAGAAAGGGGGCCCACTGGTCAGACCCAGAAGCTTCGACCGGGAGACAAGACTCGAAAGCCTCGCCCCCCCCTCCCCAGAAGGGGCATCCCCCAATGCTGCCCGAGTCTCGAGATCAAGTAACCCCTGCTCCGACTCCGAAACCCTCAGACGTTTCGGGGCTGGAAGCAGGGGGGGGGGGACCAGAACGAACAACAGGAGGGGAAGGACAAGGAGGTGTGGACTGAACCAGGATCAAAGCAACCCCCACCTCCAAGTTCGGTTCTTCAAAAGCAAAGTGGGGCAGCCCCGGGGCATCCGGGTGAGCAACCAACTACGCGCATTGCAACAGACGAAACCTAGCTTGCAACGCACACGCTGCCTGTACCCGAATAGAATCATCAGAGGATTGGGTAAATTGAGTTACAAGCAAGGAGCAACACTCACAGGACTCAGGGTTGAAAGTATCACCGACCCAACAGGCAGCGTGGCGGAGGCAAAAACAATGAGGGTCACCCCGAGACAAGGGGACAGAGCAGCCCTCAAACTCCCACAAAGAGAGTGGGGACTCTGGAGTCACATCCATTGGACCCACGCGCCCCCTGGTGGATTCCCAGGGTCCTGAGCGTTTACTTTAAGAGGACTCACACTCAGGTAGTTCCAGGCAGGGTGCAGCTAACGGCGTCAAAAACTACTAAGCAAACCTCTATAGCTGAACCCCAGGGACGTGTACACTCATGGGGACCTAGCAGGGGGTGCCACCGAGGAGAACCATGGAAGGGCAAACACCAGTGAAACAATAGAGCAGAACCCCCCACAAGGCAAAAAGAAAAAGAAAAACAAAACCCTGCAAGAGGACAGTGAACCCCAAGGAACAGAGCCGGCCGCTATGTCGGGAATACAAAGCTGCTCAGCACCCTGCGCCCCCACCAGTGCAAACTGCCTCTTACCCACAGATAACAAGGGAGAACAGAACACCCAAGAGCCCAACAGGCGGCCAAAAAACCGAACGGTAGAACGGACCTGCAAAGGCAGGTCCCGAGGAGCCTGTGGAAGGTGGCTTCAAGCTCCAAAGGCAGTACTTACAGGGCACCTAGGGAAGGCAGCCCTAGGCACATGCAGCCTGAGTACTGAAGATAACTCCTGGCTCTTGCACCCACAGAAAACAAACACCACACACAAAGCACAGTGCTGTAGTGACACTGGAGCCAGAGCACACGACCTTCGCCTATAGCATCAGCCTCAAGAACTGAGGTGTGGGTAGCTGGCATGAAAGGTCTGGGGCTCCTCCTTTCCCCTTCCCGGGGAGGGGGGAGCTGCGCAGACAGTGGCGCAGCGACGTGTGACGTAATACTAGTTTGCTCGTTTTCTGTTGGGGAGTTCTATTCACTAGTTCGGCTTTTGGTAGCAATTTTAACCAGAATAGGGTGGTTTGTTTTGGGGTGCTTGCCTTTCTGGGTGCCTGATCCGGTCGATGGCAGACATAGAATGCTTCCAACCACATGGGGGTTTCTATAGGCCATTGCTCCCCTTGCCTCTCTGAGGGGGCCCGGTTCTGGCCGTGGTCCCCTGTAGGCCTAAGGACTCCATACACATGACTGATGCCAAAGTCTGACATTAGCATATCAGCCTGGGATAGCTCCGGGGAGCTGACAGGGCTCCACCCAGAAAACAAAAATATAAAAACAGAAACCATGTATAAAATACAAACTACACTTTTGAAAGAAAAGCAATGTAAAAGATATAGGAGTAATCATGTTAGAAGACCTTACTTTTAAAGAACACGACAAAGTTGCTGTCACAACTGCAAGAAAATGACAGGTTGGATAACAAAACCCTTTCAAACGAGATGCTAGATCGATGATACCTTTTAAGTCACTAGTACTCTCATGAGTGGAATATTGTTGCACACTAACAACCCTATTCAAAGCTGTAGAAATTACTGGAATTTTAAATTTGTACCCCTCGTGGAGTGCAGGTGGGAGAGACGTGATAATTTATACTTTGAAAATACTAGGACTGTTACAAATGTCTGGTAGTTAGGGGTCTGGTAGCCTGGTGGATAGCGCGCAGGACTCGTAATTCTGTGGCGCTGGTTCGATTCCATACCAGGCAGAAATGAATGGGCAAAGTTTCTTTCTCCCTGAATGCCCCTGTTACCTAGCAGTAATAGGTACCTGGGAGTTAGTCAGCTGTCACGGGCTGCTTCTGGTGTGTGTGTGTGTGTGGAGTGGAAAAAAAAAAACCAGCGTTGAATGTAATGAAACGCCATTTTCTGGGTGAGCCCCGGAGGCTCCCTGGAGCTTATCGGGCTAATGTATGTTATGTTAGACCGGGACACTAGCTATGGAGTTCAGACCTACCAGGGACCAGCGCCAGAACCTGGCCCCTTCAGAGAGGTTTCAGGAGCAATGGCCCTGGAAAACCCCATATGGTTGGGGTTTTCCTTATCTGCCATCGACCGGGGTTAGGCACCCAGAAAGGTAGGCGTAACAAAACAAACCCCACATGGTAGAAAACTACAACAAACCGAACAGAGAGGTAGAAAAACTCCCTACAATCACAAGGAAAACAATCAAACAATCACTTTACTGCCGCGCCGGTTGTCCGCGCAGCCCTCCCCTCCCCGGGAGGGGGAGGGGGGGCCCGGACCTCACCGCGCCGGCTGCCGTCAGTTCGGAAACTAGGCTTCAACCAACGCGAAAAATCCGCCGACCGGACGGGAGGGAGGGTAGCCAGGGAGCCTCCGGGGCTCACCCAGAAAATGGCGTTTCATTACATTCAACGCTGGTTTTCTGTGGGGAGCCCCTACGGCTCCCTGGAGCTAATTACCCAAAGAGAAGGAAAAAAGGGGACGTACCCGGGAGGCGGCGGCCACAAACTCCTCAATGCGAAGTCGAGACAACTGGCTGCAACCTGCGACCCAAAGCAACACAAGAACGCCGAGGAGCAGGGACGTTCACCAAATAACGGGCGGCCAGGACCCTGTTCGATTCCAAAAACCACGCGCCCGAATATGTGCCCAAGACATATTACCAAACACAGCAGCCAAAGCCGCAAACTTCCTAACGTCATGGGCACGAGGATAGACCGCAGGCTGGCTAGATTTAATAACCCTGCAGACAACCTGGGAGACCCGAACCCTGGAACAGGGAACGAGGGAAACTGGATCAACCCAAAGCGCATCCCCAGCCACACCGGCCGAAGCGCGCAAGCAACGGCGAAGTGCCGCAACTGGACACAACACATGATGCACCCCCGGCCGAACCAACCAAGCATCAATGACCCATGGACCCCTCCGGAAAGCAGCCGTCTCGTTCTTCGCCAGAAAAGAAGGCGAAGGCTGCAAACGGACAAACCTACCCCAGGACCAAAAGAGCAGAAACCCCTGCGCCGGAGGAGGGCATGAAGCTCCCCTACCCGGCCCCCAGAGGCCAACGCCAACAAAAACAAAGTGGGAAAAATAATCAGGAACCGAAGGGGCCACCACAACCGAGGAGAGGAAGATAGAAGAGTACCCGGTCCAAGGACCAGGACGGCTCAGGAGGCGCATGAGCAGGCCGGAGGTGAAACATAGCACAGGAAAGCTTACGAAACGGGGCGGATGTAACGTCGACCCCGAAAGCTAGCTTGAGCGCTCCGCCAGCGCCGCACGAGACGAGGCGACAGTATCAGGCATCAATCGACCGTCCTGAACAAGCCAAGAAAGAAAGGACAAAACAACCTGATCCGAAAGAAAAGACAACCTACAAAGAGCCAGAAAATGGCGAAAAGAACGCCAGGAAAACCATACTGTCGCCGAAACGAAGCTCTCAGGTGGGACACCATCAACGAAGCCACCTGATCACCATAGAATTGGTGATACACCCGCGTCAAAAAGACCAGACGCGAAGAGCAGAGGAGAAGGTCGAACCAGCCCCGTACCAGATCGGACCGACCTGCTGAAAGAGGCGGAGCCGCGGGAAACGTCCCGGGTTCGGGCACCGAGTCAACAGCACCGGAAACCAAAGCCGGGCCGGCCACCAATGGGCCACAAGGAGTACTCTCCTGGGAATGTCTCCAAACGAACCAGAACCCGAAGCAACAGCTGGACCGGAGGAAGAGGTACAGGGAACCCCACCTAGACCAGTCCCGCCGAAAGGCATCCACCGCGAACGCTGCGCAGTCGGGGAAGGCGTCACATCGGGAGACGCCGAGACCACGCCGACGCGAAGAGGTCCACATCTGGGAGACCGTACGTCTGGCAGATCCAACGAACGAGTCGTCGTCGACCGTCCACCCCGTGGACAGGGGAGCGAGACAGACCGTCCGCCAGAACGTTGGACACTCCCCGGACGTGAACCGCACGGAGAGCCAAACCCCGGGAATCCAGCAGACGAACCACTCGCAGGGACCAACCCCAAGAGCTAAGGACTGAAGAGAACCCCCGCGGTTCAGGCAATGAACCACTGGAGTACAGTCCAAACGGAGGTAAAGGGCGATCCCCGAGCGACCCGAATCCTCCGAAGCGCGAACCAGACAGCTGCGAACTCCCGAACCGTGCTGTGAGCCCGATGGAAGGACGAACCCCACCGTCCCTGGCCTGCCTGGTGAGCACTGGTCACAAAGCCCCAGCCAAGAGACGACGCGTCCGTGAACACAACGAGCGAGGGCTCGGGAAGGCGCCAAGGCACCGAACCCTGAAAAACCGAAGAGGAAGCCGGTGACGCAGCAACCGACAAAAGACCCCCGGAGGGAGAACCCAACGATCGCGAGAGAGGCGGAAAGGAAATCCCCGAAGGAACCAAAACAGACGCCGCAGCCAAACCCGACCCGGCGGGTAGACTAGCACGGCGAAGTTCAGACTCCCGCACAACCGCTCAAGCAACCGCTGAGCAACCCGGGACCGCCTCATGCACCGCCGAAGGCGGGACCACAGCCGCAGGAACACTTCTGGAGGGAAAGAATGAGTGGCCCAATAGCCCTAAACAAGGACCAGGCCCGAACCCGGGATGGAAACATATGGAAAAACCTCCCGATCACCAGGACACCAAACCCGGCGATCTGGAAGGAACCACACCCCTGGCGAGCAGACATGCGGACTGACTGGGAGCCCACACCAGCCAGACGTCGAGGTAGGCCATACACCGAATCTCAGACACAGACAGGGAACCAGATCCGGGAAGAGCAAAAAAAAAAAAAAAAAAATTTCAAAGTGCTCAGCACAAAATAGGGCAGGCAACAAAAGCAGCCAGCCTGAAGCCCCACCACCAACCGTGCCAGACCCAGAAAAACCGGGGAGGAACGCGCAAGAGGTGACCTGGAGGTCCAGGGCCACCATCCAGGCACCCGGCCCCCAACAGAAGCCGGACCCCAGAAGGATGGGGCGGACCGACCACGTCCAACGTACCCACAAAGATGACACGACGAAACGCAGGGGAAGAAGCCCACCCCGCCAGCTCTGAACCCCCAAAGGGGGAGAAGCCGTCACCGATGCCACCAGAGGCCGGAAGACGACGCAAAGCGCCCACCAACAGCGGACCATGCGAGAGGCAATAGAGCAAGCTGCTCCCAGCACCCCGCCAACAGAGAAAAAAAAAAAAATATAAATAAAAGTACACATACACATTATGCATATACATACACAAACAAGATATGACAATGTATACACATGCACACACACAACAGCGTACACATGCACAAGCGTACACCCAGGCATTAGGAAGCAATGTGGCGGAGGCTGACTCCCTACACAGTTTATAGTGTAGATATGATAGAGCCCAACAGGCTCAGGAACCTGTACACCTGTTGAACGACGGTTGAGAGGCGGGACCAAAGAGCTAAAGCTCAACCCCCACAAGCACAACGAGGCGAGTACATACAATGTAAATGTAAAGTACAAGTTGCCGACCAGTGGGCAGAGCACCACACGGCCAGGCAAAGAAGGCACTAAACTGCATCAAAAGGCCCACCTCGACAGCAAAACCTCAAAGGCCCAGCACAACCACAACATGTGCCTAGACCCAAAAAGAGCAGTCTGCAAGCCAGGAAGACCCCGGAACCCAGAAGGCAGAACCAGGTCACATGAGGAAACAAAGCCCCCTGAACCCACAAAAGGGGCCCAAGAGGAAGAAACCTCTGGAACGAAACCAAAGAACCCAA
>WNGS01113158.1:42469864-42480266 GCA_020271785.1 Procambarus virginalis
ATTTTTCTGTTATGGTTTATCTTGAAACATGTTGTAGAGTAACAAGTTGTTAGCTATAAAAATATTAATAAAATAAAGCTAATGCAATGTCCAATTGCAGTTTGGTCGATGGACTGCCCTACTTGTGGGTGTTATTTATGGAAGGAGCCACTATAATTCGCTAAGTGCGAGGGAAACTCTACTACGTGAAGAAGAGGCTAAGCATGCTGTTGTCAGAAATGCACAGCTTGCTGAAGAAAAGGCAAAATTTAATAGAGGTAAGAAAGGTTGTTGTTTGCCTGCCATTTCATTAACCACCGTGCTGCACGGGAGTTTATTGTGAAATTCCCCCTGTGCGCATGAAATAAAGTGTTCCCAAAAGATTATTTTTCTTCATAAAATGATATATTTCCTTCTCTGAACATGTCTATGTAAAAGTAAATACCAAATTCCACTTACTTTGGCTGTGGGGATGTGGACAAGGTGTGCTGTGATGTCATCAGGGGCGGTCGCCATGTGTGACACGCCCAGGACACGGTCGCGTGGGCCATTTAAGCATCGGGTGTTGCCACAAAGTATTTTCAATTATTGTCCTATGTATTTCCAATGCTGTTTTATTTATTTTTTTTATCGTATATGATGCATATTTGTGTCCTTTACACTATGTATACAGTAGAACATTCATAATGTTCCATGGAACTATGATACATGTGTCAGTAATGTGTCTACAATAAATGTTTATTGTCGCAATATTACTTGTTAAAAATTCACTAAAATTACAATATGTACAGTTTCACACTATTTACACAGTAGCACACTGTATTACACAATCATTGACTAGTGTAATAGTCAAAATATTGGAAAAATTAAATAAAACTAAATGGGTAGAACACCTGGAGAAAAACAATATAATATCAGACACAGTATGGTTTTCGATCTGGAAGATCCTGTGTAACGAATTTACTCAGTTTCTATGATCGAGCCACAGATTTTACAGGAGAGAGATGGCTGGGTTGACTGCATATATCTGGATCAAAAAAGGCTTTTGACAAAGTTCCACACAAGAGGTTGTTCTGGAAACTGGAACATATTGGAGGGGTGACAGGTAAGCTTCTAGCATGGATGAAAAATTTCCTAATTGATAGAAAAATGAGGGCCTTAATCAGAGGCAATGTATCGGATTGGAGGAATTTCACAAGTGGAGTACCACAGGGTTCAGTTCTTGCACTGGTAATGTTCATTGTCTACATAAACGATCTACCAGATGGAATACTGAATTATATGAACATGTTTGCTGATGATGCTAAGGTAATAGAGAAGATAAGAAACCTAGAAGATTGTCATGCCCTTCAAGAAGACCTGGACAAAATAAGTATATGGAGCACCACTTGGCAGATGGAATTTAATGTGAATAAATGCCATGTTATGGAATGTGGAATAGGAGAACATAAACCCCACACAACCTATAAATTATGTGAGAAATCTTTAAAGAATTCTGGCAAAGAAAGGGATCTAGGGGTGGTTCTAGATAGAAAACTGTCACCTGAGAACCACATTAAGAACATTGTGCAAGGAGCCTATACTACACTTTCTAACTTTAGAATTGCTTTTAAATACATGGATGGAGAAATACTAAAAAAATTGTTCACAAATTTTCTTAGACCAAAGCTGGAATATGCAGCAGTTGTATGGTGCCCATATCTTCAGAAGCACATAAACTGGAAAAAGTGCAAAGACATGCCACCAAGTGGCTCCCAGAACTAAAGGACAAGAGCTACGATGAGAGGTTAGAGGCATTAAATATGCAAAAACTAGAAGATAGAAGAAAAAGAGGCGATATGATCACTACTTACAAAATAGTAACAGGAATCAATAAAATTGATAGGGAAGAAGTCCCGAGACCTGGAACTTCAAGAACAAGAGGTCATAGATTTAAACTAACAAAACAAAGCTGCTGGAGATATATAAGAAAATTCTCTTTTGTAAACAGAGTGGTAGATGGTTGGAACAAGTTAGGTGAGAAGGTGATAAAGGCCAAAACCGTCAGTAGCTTCAAAGCGTTATATGACAGAGTGCTGGGTAGAGGGGACACCACGAGTGTAGCTCCGATCCTGTAACTACACTTAGGTAATTACTCAGTACTTCGGAAGTGAGTAATAATCAACGAAGTAGTCCATGGTACACAGCGCGACTTTGCTCTCGTTGCACCAGGTACAGATAGATTTTCGTTTTCTGTTTCTTCGTTCTGTGTGCTTGCAAATAATGTACTCGCGTACACCCTTGGCATTAGTACCTGTAGGTGGTATGTAGCTAGTTTGTAAAATGTAAGGTAGTTTTGAAAATATTATAGGAAAAGATCAATTTGTAAGGTAGTCGTGAAAAGATCGCTTTGTAAGGTCCCACAAAGGAAGAGATTCAGCCAGCCTCAAAGAGTGCCGTCAGTCTGGAAGAGATTCAGCCAGCGTCAAAGAGTGTCCATCAGTCAAGAAGAGATTCAGCTATTCTTGAAAATATCTATGGAAAACAGCACCATGGAATCCACTAACACTGTTCATCTATGCTACTTGTATCGGATGCATCATCACTGAACGCAGAAAACGAATCATCTAAATAAATTGGAGATAGCAAGGGTGGCGCTCAGAACTACAACTGGATACGCTCGCTGTATCATCCTCATAGGTGCTGTATTATTTGCATCCGACCTTTGTGTTAGGTAGGTCCTTACTGCGCCTAGCTTCACCAATATTATGACCCTTGCGTTCTTCAAACAATAAGGTTTGAATTTCATCGACAGAGCGCGATCTTTCAACACCGTGTCGGATAGGTGTTTGGGAGCCAGAGGTGCGTGCGCCACCCGTGGTTACTCACTCAGTACTAACCCAGCCAGCAGCCTTAGGGCAATCTGGGAATTTTTTCCAAGATGGCTGCCTCTCACTGGAGGTTCTAAGAGTCCATTTCGTACATAACCAACCTCGCACACATTTAGAATGGGTACAAAAAATCACAAGTTTTCTCGGTTGGCGCGGTTTCCCACAGACCGAGAATACTCGGTTGGCGCAGTTAAGTGGTTAACCTTTAAACGGCGCAAAACGTACATATACGATTGGACATAACATCAGTTTTTAAAACTTGCACAAACAATTTCCAATTTTTTGTGCATAATCAACTCTGCAATTACTCCAACTTTGTCACTTGATCACCAACATAACTTCAAAAAAAAGGAAATAAAAAATGATTTTAAAAATAAATAATTGAAAACTTCAGATTTTCAAATCATATTAAAAAATATAAACTATCACCAATTGTTCATTTGGTGGTGTTATGCTCTCAGAATAGCATATGATCTTCATTTTTATGAAATTACAGTATAATACTGTATAGTTAAGTACAGTACCAAGTTCTATGAGTTGTGACTGATTTATTTGTTGACCAATTTCATTCTATCTTCACATAGTTAGTGATGGGTATGCACTCTCCAGGATGCAAAGGTTACAATAAAATCAGATAATAAAGTATAAAAAATATACCCCCCCCCAAATATTTTTTGGACTTTGATGAAAGTAACTGATATTAACATTGGGCAATGTATTTATATAATATATAACAAAATAGAGCATAATAACATACTTATTCATTATTATTTGTATTATTATGTATTACTCAGCAATGCTATAAAGGCCCCAGCTGCATATCCACTTTGTGGACACTTCTTACTACTATTCTTCTTCTTTTGAGTGTTGGCATCTCTTTATTACTACATTATCCCTCGGTTCCAGTTAATAGGAGCTGTTCTCCGTATCAACAAAATGTTTTTAAAAAATTGTCTAAAATAAATTTCTGAAAATATTTTTAAGGAAGTTTCACAACCCTGGAGCCAATAAGTTGGAGATTAATGTAGCATTGTTAAGTAATTTTTACATAATTTGATACATCTGATACAAGTAGCATAGATGAACAGTGTTAGCGGCTTTCATGGTAGTGTTTTCCAAAGATATTTTGATGAATACCTGAATCTCTTCTTGACTGATGGACACTCTTTGAGGCTAGCCGAATCTCTTTCTGACTGACGGGCACTCTTTGAGGCAAGCTGAATCTCTTCCTGTGTGGGACCTTACAAAGCGATCTTTTCACAACTACCTTTCAAATTGATCTTTTTCTATAATCTTTTCAATACTACCTTATGCTTTGCAAGCTTGGCTACATACAACTTAAAAAGTAATAAAGCCAAGGGTGTACATGAGTGCGTAATTTGCAAGCATACAGAATGAAGAAACAGGAAGCAAAAATTTATCTGTACCTGGTGTAACGAGAGCGAAGTCGCGCAGTGCACCATTGACTAATGGTAATAATCCTTGATTATTACTCACTTCCTAAGTACTGAGTGTGTAATACAGTGTGTTACTGTATAAATAGTGTGTGAAACTGTACATATTGTAATTTTAGTGAATTTTTAACTAGTAATATTGCGAGAATAAACATTTATTGTGGACAGATTACTGACACATGTATCACAGTTCCATGGAACATTATGAACGTTCTACTGTATACATATTGTAAAGGACACAAATATGCATCATATACGATAAAAAAACAAATAAAACTGCATTGGAAATACATGGAACAAATAATTGAAAATATATTTGTGGCAGCAACCGGTGCTTGAATGGCCCATGCAACTGTGTCTGGGCGATTCACGCATGGGGGACCAGCCCCTGATGATGTCACAGCGCAACTTGTCCACGTCCCCACAGCCAAAGCAAGTGGATTTTGGTATTTATTTTTACATATGTTTTACAAGCTTGGCTACATACCACCTACAGGTACTGTTGCCAAGGGTGTACATGAATGCGTTATTTGCAAGCACACAGAACGAAGAAACAGGAAGTGAAAATCTATCTGTACCTGGTGCAATGAGAGCGAAGTCACGCTGTGTACCATGGACTACTTCATTGATTATTACTCACTTCCGAAGTACTGAGTGTGTAATACAGTGTGTTACTGTGTAAATAGTGTGTGAAACTGTACATATTGTAATTTTAGTGAATTTTTAACAAGTAACATTGCGACAATAAACATTTATTGTGGACACATTACTGACACATGTATCACAGTTCCATGGAACATTGTGAACGTTCTACTGTAGTAGTAGTAGTAGGCATCCATCAGTCTCAGGAGACTATGGAGTTGCGCTCTGGTTGTCGGTCTGGAGTGGCCGCACCAGGGCGCAAAGCCAGGGTAGGTTGAATCGAGGGAGAAGCTGTTACCCAGGCAGCAGGTCCCCCCTCTCCACGGCGCTGAAAGTCTCCAATGGAAAGGCATATGCCAATACGATTGGTTCCAGCGCCGTCGCAGGAACTGAGAGTTCCGGGGTTGACTTCGAAGGTGATGAAGAAGGGCACAGGGACCAATTATCTGTTCTATGTATACGTTCTACTGTATACATATTGTAAAGGACACAAATATGCATCATATACAATAAAAAACAAACAAATAAAACTGCATTGGAAATACATAGAACAGATAATTGAAAATATATTTGTGGCAACACCCGGTGCTTGAATGGCCCCGCGCGACCGTGTACACGCATGGGCGACCAGCCCCTGATGCACAGTGCACTTTGTCCGCGTCCCCACAGCCAAAGCAATTGGAATGTGGTATTTATTTTTACATAGACATATTCAGGTAAGGGAATTTATCATTTAAAAAAGAAAAAATTATTTTTGGGAACACTTTATTTCATGTACACCTGTGGAATTTCCCAATAAACTCCGCGCAGCACGGTGGTTAAGGGTTAAATGAACTGGTGGTATTAAAAGAGGCAGGGCAAGGAGGTTAAATTTAATTTGCAAGTGGAAGGAATTACAGTATGTGGAAAAGCATGCTGGTGAATTATGATTTGTGCTTTAATGATTTACAAGATATGAAGAGTAATATAATAGATAAAAGTGGGTTAATTCTACTATCAAGTAAAGTTGCCATGTGCCCATTCAGTACTTGCCTTTTAATTACCGTTTTCAATTGGCTGACTTTTTTTTATATATACATATACGTATATAAATAAGTACCGAGTATAGTAAAGCAGTGGGCAAAAGTGTGATCTTGAGGTCATCATAAGATGATTTTGATGGTTATCAGATGATGTGATGGTTAATTGTTGAGAAAGTCCCCCCTGCCTTTCCTCTCACACTGTTGGTGCCTGCTGCATACTTGCTGGTATCATTGTGCCCAAGTATTGTGCCAGGCCTCCTGAACTTAAACTGACCTACTGGGTGCCAGAACACAAGTCTGGCTTTCTACTGAGTGTGAGAGGGGCCTTTGAGATTGACAATATTTAATAAAAAAAAAAATCTCGAGTTGAAGGAAGTTTCAGGCATGGAAGAGCCAATGGTATTGTCATCAGCTCCCATCACATGTACATCCATTCCATGGGGGTTTGGGTGTACTGTACATATGATTGTTTTGCAGCATTTAATTAGGTCATAAATCCTATAATTGGGGAACGTCTATTATTTAGCTGTGACTCCAGATTACCCTGTCACTGTTTTAGTAACCACTACACTACGCGTAACGCTTTAGGTGCTGATGGACAGTGCAAGTTTTTTAATTAAAATATTGCTAGCTTTTGTTTTTACTCTGTGATTTGAAACGAAAATAGCTGAGTTTGGCAATACTGTATTGACATTTTTCAGTTTTTAAAGTTTTCAGTTAATTCATTAACTACGCCATGAAATTGTCACATGAAATAGGTGCGCAGTACAGGGGGTTAACCATATATAATGACACAAATATTGTACTGTACTTGTGTAGAGTAGTGTTTTCCAGATGGGGTGAAAATGTCACAGTAAAATATGTTCTTCATGAACGCAAAGATCAGGATACTGATCCAAGAATCAGGATCATAAGAGGTTTGGGTAATGGTGAAATGAATCCTTTGCTGAAGAAATTTCAAAGTGACCCTTAGGTTTATCCAGCAGAGCAAATTTTGAGTTTTTTTTTTTAATTATAATGAGTTATGTACCTTATTTGACAAAACCAGTTGCATTAATGCTGCTGCTGTAAGGCATGAATTTTGTCAGTTATGTTTTTTTTTCTGTACACATGTAGATTTAATGACATTCTTAATGTTTTTTTTTTTTTTTTGTATATTCATCAGATGAAATGATCTACTTGGCGGAGCAGGCAGGTGTCCAAGTTCCAGCAAACTTTTAAAGTGTGTGTGTCTTCACTCAGCAGATTTCTTTGCCTTTTAAGTGTAACTGAAACTATAGAACTATAATGCAGTGGCAAGTAATGTATAAAGTACGTATCTTTAATAAATAAATTAGAATCCCTAATGTTTGTAAGTTTTCTTTTTCCTTTAAAGGAGCTGGTAGACACATGTTGGGGATTAGCTTAAAATCAAAGAACAAAAAGTACAGCATCATCAGTGTTAAATTTTTACCATAAAACAAATAACACTGCACTGTACAAAGTTGCTTGTTATTTTGTAACAGATTTTTGTTGAATATTAAGTTTTTTCTAATTAGTATTAGTAATATGCTATACTCCATACATTTAAATGATGCAAAATAAAAAAAAAATTGCATGAGGTAAAACATTTTCTGGAAAAAATAGTCCTCTTGGAAATATGCTGGGAAAAACAGCTAGCTAATGCAAAATTAAATTAGTTCCTTGAATACGTAGGTACAGGTGCACTAGAAATACACGAGTCACATGCCACTAAGGAGAGGACGAGAATGCTGTTTTCATCCTAGATCACATCTTTTTGTCTATAGGTGACGAAAACAAATTCCAGAACATCTCTAGGATAAAAGGCTATGTAGAGAAATGGAAACGATGGAGCTGACGTTGCAAATAAATCGTATGCTCTCTCTGCCTCTCATGGATTTTATAAGTAGAGAGAAATCCAAAATACTTTGAGAAAAAGTACGGGGGATGGAGCCTTTACAGATGACAACAAAGAAAATGAGTAAAATACATGTACTGAGGCTTCAGTACAATACTGTTTTCAGTGAACCCATGAACACATTGAAGATCCAAACAAATTTTGTGATGCCACCATTGAACCATATATCAGACGTCACCCTAACACCACTAAATCTTAAAGTAGCCATGCATTCTGTACCATGTCCAGAGTCCAGGAATTCTCAACCCGTCCTCAACTTAATTCCATTACATTAACCAGTCGACCCCCACAGACGCATTCATAAATTTTAACATGCTGTTCATTCAAAAAGGAATTTTCTCAAAGTATACATTATTATAATAGCATATTGTGCATATATAGGCATAGGTTAGATGTTTAGGTTCTGTTGGTGATTATTTGTAGTACTGTAAGTGGGTGAAGCATTTAGTTGTGGTTTGAACAAAATTTGTCAGTGAAGCACTTGTTCTGGAAGTGTTGAACAAAATCAGTTGCGAGTAAACTGTTTTTCATTCATAAACGGGGTTTGGTGGGTGCATGGAATCACTTTTGGGTCTTTGTTTGGAGGATGGGCTGGAAATTCTATATTCCTCAAGAATTGGTGTTGGGGGGAGGGGGGGGGGACACAGGCCCCTAAACATCTTTTTGAAGACCGAATGTAGATACTGGTGTATACCCCAGCATATTTCCCCACTATCATGTGCAAACCTTGATATAATGGGTGAAAGAGTGCACACTGCTCTACATATTGTATGTGTTAGATGGGTATCATATGAAAGTTCGAGCCCTCCATTGAGGGACATTTTTTTTTAAATTCCCAGCATGCTCCACAAGTGAGGGTAGGCTCAGTCCCAAGCTAGCAACCATGGCTGATGCATATGCCTTGAGTTCCCGGGTCAACGATGGTCACATTGTTGAAAACCACTCTGAGGAAATAAGATGTATTATTTCGAGAGGACCCTAATGGTGACATTGACAACCCAAGACCAGATAATGATCGATACAAGTGATAACAAAAACTGATGGCAGCATGTGCAGTATGGGTATCTTGCCACCCCCACTGCACTGACCAAGGTCAACAGGACTTATTATCACCACCAATGCCAGCTACCATTCCTGAATGCAGTGATAATGTAGATGACCTTCTGGATTCAGATACAAGTAGCACAGATGAACTAAAGTGCGAGTGGTTCTTGTGGTGGTGTTATTAGGCGGTTCGCTGTCTCTAGCATGCCCAGCCAAGCACCAACATGTTTCCCGGCCATGAGGACAATGGCAGTGTTTCCTCCACTTCAACTTTTCGTGGTTGACCTACTATACAACATAGACGAACTTAATCTCCTGGTCAATGGAGTTTTAGTAGTTTTAGAAAATGGAACCGTGGTGACGTCACCAGAAGTAGCATGGGTGTAAGTGTATGGGAAGATTATGACAATTGTGTAACAAATACCAACATTTGATGATATGGATGTTGGTGTTACACCCAATTTTCCCATGTACTGGTATATATGAGTGAAAGTGATTATTTTATGGCATATTTTGACGAGCCTCTAATCTCTATGGTGCTCACACTATGAAAACAATGAGAATATAGATTGAAATGTTAGACTGTGGAAAGTGAGGAATATCTTCAGTGATGTGAGAGGAACATGCAAAGATCTTTTTTGAACCAGGCCAGAATGCAGTGACTAATTGCTGCTACTTTTCTAGTAATATATCAATGAAATGACACAAATTTAGACTGAAATTCTTTGTGATATGTGATCGTGAAACTGGAATAGTGACTGATATATTCTAGTAAGGACGTAGACATACCCATAGACATTTAAGATTCTCACGAGTTTTCTGGCAGTGTGGTAAGACACTCATGGAACCACTGCTGAAGAAAGGGTATATTCTGTCTACCCATTCTCCAAACTGACAGTACGATTTAATACTAAGTGTAATAAGTACATTTCCTTACTGTCATACATAGTACATAATTGCACTTATGGGGCTGTTACATTTACCTCCCCATTTATTCTCCTCGTTTTCTGTTAAGACACGCAGAATTTTAGGATGAATTTTTCAAGTTCAATTTGCTATGCACAAGTTTTAAATAACAGGAATTTCTTTCAGTTTTATTAAACAATAGAGATTTTATACAAAATTGAAAAATATCCCGAGTTACTTCACAATTTATTGACACATTAGTTTTATAAAACTGTAATATCAATATAGCTATAGGTTAAGTACTAATTGTAATTAAGAAGCAATAAAATGCTTATCTTCAAACACTAAGACGGTTAGGTGAGGTCGTGGTTTTCTATTCGGCTTTTCAGGTAAACTCAAAATATTCAAGATATATTTGACAGTACAATTTAATACTAAGTGAAAATAAGTACAATTCCTGACTGCTACGAATAGTATATAATTGCACTTGTTTGTACTGTTACATTTACCTCCCCATTTTTGGAAGACAGAGGCTTGCTAATAATTGTCAGTGTACAGATACAGCCC
>WNGS01113158.1:42498119-42508149 GCA_020271785.1 Procambarus virginalis
ATGAGGGGTGGTGAGATGAGGGGGCTGATGATGCTGAGCGGGTGATGAGATGAGGGGTGATGAGAAGAGGGGTTAAGAGATGAGGGAGGTGGTGAGGTGAGGGTGATGATGGTGAGGGGGTGATGAGATGAGAGGTGATGAGGTGAGGGGTGATGAGGGTGATGTGAGGTGATGAGGTGAGGGTGATGATGAGGGTGATGAGGAAAGTGAATGATGAGATGAGGGGTGATGAGGTGAGGGGTGATGTGATGAGGGGTGGTGAGATGAGAGGTGCTGAGATGAGGGGTGAGATGAGGGGTGATGGATGAGGGGTGATGAGGTGAGGGTGAGATGAGGGGTGGTGAGATGAGATGAGGGTGATGAGATGAGGGGTGGTGAGATGAGGGGTATGAGGTGAGGGTGATGAGATGAGGGGTGGTGAGTGAGATGAGGGTGGTGAAGATGAGGGGTGATGAGATTAGGGGTTGAGGTGAGGGGTGTGAGATGAGGGGTAATGGGTGAGGGGTGATGAGATGAGGGGGTGATGAGATGAGGGGTGATGAGATGAGATGAAGGGTGGTGAGATGAGGGGTAATGAGAGGGGGTGATGGATGAGGGGTGATGAGAGCTGATGAAGGGTGCTGTGTGAGGGGTGATGGATATGGGTGGTGAGATAGAGGGATGAGATAGGTTGGTAGGATAAGGGTTGGTGGAGATGAGGGGTTGGGGAATGAGGTTAGGGATGAGGATGAGGGTGGATGAGATGAAGTGTGTGATGTAGATGAGGGGGATGATGAGTGAGATGAGGGGTGGTGAATGAGGGTATGAGGTGGAAGATGAAGATGAGGGTATGGGGTGAGATGAGGGGGGTGGATGGGGTAGATGGGGAGAGTGAGGGGTGATGAGATGAGGGGTGTGTGAGTGATAGATTGATGGGATGAGATGAGGGGTTGGGATGGTATGAGATGAGGGGTGGTGAGATGAGGGGTGGTGAGATGAGGGGATGAGATGAGGGTGAGTGAGATGAGGGTGAGGGAGATGAGGGGTGGTGAGATGAGGGGTAGTGAGAGTGAGGGTTGGTGAGATGAGGGTGGTGTGAGATGTATGGGGATGGTGAGATTGAGGGGTTGGTGGATTGAGGGTTGGAGAGATGAGGGGTGGTGAGATGAGGGTTGGTGAGATGAGGGATGAGGGGTGATGAGATGAGGGTGTATGAGATTGAGTGGTGGTGAGTAGGGTGGATGAGAGATGGGGTGAGATGAGGGTTGATGAGATGAGGGTGGTGAGATGAATGGGTGATGAGATGAGGGTTGGTGAATGAGGGTTGAAGATAGGGATGAGATGAGTGTGATGGGGATGAGAGATGAGTGGGTGGTGAGATGAGGGGTGGATGAGAGGTGAGGGAGAGGGGTATGAAGATGAGGGGAGGTGAGATGAGGGGTGGTGGAGATGAATGGGTGATGATGGATGAGGGGCTAATGAGAATGAGGGGGAATGAGATGCAGGGGTGGTGAGATGAGGGGTGGTGAGATGAAGGGTAATGAGGTGAGGGGTGATGAGGTGAGGGGTGATGAGGTGAGGGGTGATGAGGTGAGGGGTGATGAGGTGAGGGGTGATGAGGTGAGGGGTGATGAGGTGAGGGGTGATGAGATGAGGGGTGAATGAGATGATGTTGGTGAGATGAGGGGATATGATGAAGGGTGATGAGATGAGGGGGGATGAGGTGAGGGGGGTGATGAGATGAGGCTCTTCACCCCTCATCTCTTCACCCCTCTTCTCATCACCCCTCATCTCATCACCCCTCATCTCATCACCCCTCATCTCACTACCCCTCACTTCATCACCCACTCGCTGGCCAGGCCTTGGGCTGAGAGGATGTGCGCGCCTCCTCTCCCCTCTAGGGCTTAAGTCCCTCGTCCCCAACCTTGTGCTGTGATCGCCGGGGCGGTATCGTCACAATACTACTATACTGCTGAGTGTTCCCACACTATTGCATAAGTCACTAGTATCAAAGGAACCCTAGAGTGAACTAGTGATTGGCGCCTGAGGCTTGGAGGCAGGCTAGCCTGCCCCCACCGCTCCCTTAGGGGAAGCCTACCAACATTAATGTTTGATGCATTGCTGGTGCTAATAACACAACATCACCTGTACAGTGTACCTGGGACTCACTGTAAGGCTCTCTAGCAAGAACCACAGGGCATCATCAGCTTCAGGCAACAAACAGCACGGAGAGTGGAGGGACCATAACCTGACCCCCACGGACCTCTGACCCTTGCGGTCATAGCACTGACCCAACGGTCTGCCCTATTACTTCCCTGGCGGGAGGGTGACATAGCCGCCAACATTACAATGATGCCAGATTTGTATAGAGCACCTGTACACTCTTAGTTATAAGATTTATCTTCCCACTTTCTCTTCTTCTCATTTCGCCATTTCAGCAGTCAGTGGAACGGTTCAGTGGCCCATGCGGTTACGTAAAATCTGGGGGCCACTTGACTTGGGCATCTGTTCACCCCTGGTAGCAGGGTTAGGCTGTCTTATTGGACATTCTGTCCACACATAGGACATAGGAGAATAAGTCACTGATGGCTACCCTCTGCGAGTCCCAACCAACCAAGTGGAATATCCAAGTGTTTATCCAGTGATCTGACCACTCTCAGACCCACTGAGAGTGCTCTACCCCTCAGAGTAGGTTTATGATTGGTGGCGCTGATGACTGGTAAAGCATGCTGCTTGCCCTGCCATTTGTCTTGTTATTCATCATCACATGGTTATAATTGGTATTAACCAGGTATCAGACGATATTACTTCAATTAATGTCGCTTGAAGAAGCAGTAATGGAGGAGGTAGCTGCCGGGCCATCAGGGCTCTCCCCTACCATGACCAGTGACACTGTCACCCCGCCACCCAGTGATGGGTTTGTGACCGTGTTAAGTAAAAAAACAGAGAAGGAAACAAAAGCTTGGTGAACAGCAGGGTGGACGACGGCCACTAGCACCAAAGATATTGTACACGCGCCTGACCTTCCCTAATGGCACAAGTGTAGCTGAGAAGATTGTTTGGAGCAAGGAACTGAGCAAGGTGTACAAACCTGGCTCTGTAGACCTGCGACGTCCACATGTCAACTCCCCATATGTGTACGTTTCAAGACAGAATAAGCATGTTGTGGGTGCTCTTCAGCAAGGAACAATATGTGGTATAAAGTTCTCCCTTCAAGATAATCCATCACGAAACAAGAAGATGGATGAATACCTGATCTACAGATACCATCACGAGTATCCACTAGAGTGGGTCTATGAATTAGACGGGGTACACAAAGCAAGAAGATTGAACAAAAATGGTAAACCTACCAATCAAATAGTCATAGTAAGGAAGAAGCCTGATTCACCACCTAAAAAGTATTGGTTTGGTGGGGTGTATGCGCCCCCCAGCACGTTCAGGGTGTGGGAGCCGAACCCTGTGGAGTGTTACGAGTGCTGTGGCAGTGGCCACATAGCTAAGTACTGCTGGTGCTCCACACCCAAGTGTGCTCTCTGTTCCGGTCTTCATGCACTGAAGGACTGTCAGTATAAAAAGACCAGAGACCAAAGAAAGCAAGAACAGGAGCAACAGAACACTGTAACAGAAACGGGCAACAACCTGAAACTGTGGCTCCGTCTAAACCGCCGCTGAAGTGTCTCAGATGTGGTATGGAAGGAGTTACCATCTGGCACTCAGACTGTACCAAACGGCCAGCCTCCCTTGACACAAGGACGCAAGTGCCCGAGACTCAACAAGTGCCTACTGATGCCAGCTCTAGTACTGTTACATACTTATGTATGTAACCCAAACAACCTTATCATTGTGTTCATTGCTGTCTTCCTTTATGTGCTAGCCATTTGCTGTATTGTGCCTACCAAATTTTGTCAACTACCATTCAAGCTTTCATTGCAATCAATCTTAGCTACCTAAGTGCTTTATTATACTGTACCTACAATTTTCTCTCATCTTTTTTTTTTTCTTTTTTCTTTTCTTGCCATGTATCTGTTATCATTTCTTTTTTATAATTTTTGCTAGTATTTACCTACTAAAAATTTTCTTAGATTAAGGACCTGAACGAAACGCTGCGCGTACTAGTGGCTTTACAAGATTGTAATTACCATATTATATATTCTCACATTCCCAATGTACCTTCTTGTATATGAATAAATAAATAAATAAATAAATACCATCTCCGTCTCCGTGGTGTAGTGGTAAGACACTCGCCTGGCGTTCCGCGAGCGCTATGTCATGGGTTCGTATCCTGGCCGGGGAGGATTTACTGGGCGCAATTCCTTAACTGTAGCCTCTGTTTAACGCAACAGTAAAATGTGTACTTGGATGAAAAAACGATTCTTCGCGGCGGGGATCGTATTCCAGGGACCTGCCCGAAACGCTACGCGTACTAGTGGCTGTACAAGAATGTAACAAGAATGTAATGTATGTAATAAACTGTTGACCCACCCCATAGTGGTGACAGTACCAGCAACGCCCCTGACAACACACAACAGCCCGAGACAACAGTTGAAGGACAGTTGGCAGCCTTGCAAGCACAGGTAGCAGAAATGGCAAAAATTATAGAGACGCTACGTCGGCCTCCTTCACAAGAGATACAGCAGCCTCCACACTGCTGTGTCACAGCCGTGGCCCGCGCTGGTAAAGGTACCTTCGGTGGTGGTGACAGCGGCGGCGGCGGCGGCAGCAGCAGCAGAGATGAGAGCGACAACGGAGGCGGTGGCAGCGACGTCGTCAGTCAACTCAGGGATGACAACAGTGTTAGTGACACAGAAACATTAACTGGAAAAGGAAGTCGATCTGCATCAGCATATTTTAAAATGAATCATGACCTTAACGAACGCGCTTAAGCCAAGCACGTGAATGAAAATGACAATATTCTGAGTGACAGTAATTATATGCCACGCAACTTACAGAGAACATTCACTCGCGGACCATCCCGAGTTGCTCAGTGATCAAGAAACTGATGATGTCACCAGATGTTCCTGACGACACCAAACGCCAGGTTGGTGTGGCTCTTTACGTCGTAGAGTCACTTATTGACACATTGTGTAAGTGGGACGAGGGCAACAATGGGACCACCAGTAAAAAGCACCGACTCACCTTCAGTGGTTGATTGTTCAATAAACCCTTGAAATATATGTTTAACACATCTCTAACCCTGTCCATGGAGGACAGAAGAAAAAAATGTATATATGCTGGTTAGCATTGTAAATGTGTGGCCACGTCTGTGGTAGAAAATAATAATAATAAAAAAAAGAAAGTCCCACGGAGGAACAACATCAAGACGATGGCTGTTGTTGACACAAGGACCATTAGGTTCCTCAGTTGGAACATTCGTAGCATCAACAAAAGACTGAATGATCTAATTGCACATGTTACCAGTAACAACATAGATATAATTGCTATACAGGAGCCCTACACGTCCAACATGATAAACAAAACCCCACCAAAGATCAGAGGGTATGCATCCTATAATAACATTAACGCCACAGGCCTATTAACATACATCAGAAGTGATTTACCGCACATTCTTGTGAGCACGTCACACAATGTACACACAGTACATTGGGTATTGAAAGAGTGTGCAGGAGCACTTTGCTTACCACTCTCCATAGTGTATAGTAAGTCACTGGAAACGGGGGACCTACCAGAAATATGGAAGACTGCTAATGTAGTACCAATATACAAAAAGGGTGACAGACAAGAGGCACTGAACTACAGGCCAGTGTCCGTAACTTGTATACCATGCAAGGTGATGGAGAAGATTGTGAGAAAAAACCTAGTAACACATCTGGAGAGAAGAGACTTCGTGACAACCCATCAACATGGGTTCAGGGAGGGTAAATCTTGCCTTACAGGATTGATAGAATTCTACGATCAGGTGACAAGAATTAAGCAAGAAAGAGAAGGGTGGGCGGACTGCATTTTTTTGGACTGTCGGAAAGCCTTTGACACAGTACCCCATAAAAGGTTGATGCATAAGCTGGAGAAACAGGCAGGAGTAACAGGTAGGGCGCTCCAGTGGATAAGGGAGTACCTAAGCAATAGGAAACAGAGAGTTACAGTGAGGGGTGAGACCTCAGACTGGCGTGAAGTCACCAGTGGAGTCCCACAGGGCTCTGTACTTGGACCTATCCTGTTTCTGATATACGTAAATGATCTCCCAGAGGGTATAGACTCATTCCTCTCAATGTTTGCTGACGACGCCAAAATTATGAGAAGGATTAAGACAGAGGAGGACAGCTTGAGACTTCAAGAAGACCTGGACAAGCTGCAGGAATGGTCGAACAAATGGCTGTTAGAGTTTAACCCAAGCAAATGTAATGTAATGAAGATAGGGGTAGGAAGCAGGAGACCAGATACAAGGTATCATTTGGGAGATGAAATACTTCAAGAGTCAGAGAGAGAGAAAGACCTGGGGGTTGATATCACGCCAGACCTGTCCCCTGAAGCTCATATCAAGAGGATAACATCAGCAGCATATGCCAGGTTGGCTAACATAAGAACGGCCTTTAGAAACTTGTGTAAGGAATCTTTCAGAACATTATATACCACATATGTCAGACCAATCCTGGAGTATGCGGCTCCAGCATGGAGTCCCTATCTAGTCAAGCATAAGACTAAACTGGAAAAGGTTCAAAGGTTTGCCACCAGACTAGTACCCGAGCTGAGAGGTATGAGCTACGAGGAGCGACTGCAGGAATTAAACCTCACTTCGTTGGAAGACAGAAGAGTTAGGGGGGACATGATCACCACATTCAAGATTCTCAGGGGAATCGACAGGGTTGATAAAGACAGGCTGTTTAACACAAGGGGCACACGCACTAGGGGACACAGGTGGAAACTGAGTGCCCAAATGAGCCACAGAGATATTAGAAAGAACTTTTTTAGTGTCAGAGTGGTTGACAAATGGAATGCATTAGGAAGTAATGTGGTGGAGGCTGACTCCATACACAGTTTCAAGTGTAGATATGATAGAGCCCATTAGGCTCAGGAAACTGTACACCTGTTGATTGACGGTTGAGAGGCGGGACCAAAGAGCCAGAGCTCAACCCCCGCAAGCACAACTAGGTGAGTACAACTAGGTGAGTACAGTACCATCACTTTCATGTACAAACTGCAGCAGGCCACTTCTCATTCCTCAACGTATATGCCAGAAGCCAGAAACTCATTGTAGCATTGTTCCCGGATCTAGACAATCATGGGACAATATACATGGGAGATTTTAATGCTAGACATATTACGCTGGGAGACATTACTAACAACGATAATGGATGCAAATTTATCAAATATGTTTATGACAACAAATTACCTGTGTATACTACGGATACCCAAACTCATTTATTAACTGTGTATACTACGGATACCCAAACTCATTTATTGGGAGGCAGACTTGATTATGTACTGGGTAGAAACCTTGTGCAAGATAGGATGGAATGTTCGTTGGTAAATCACTTGGTTAGTGATCACTATGCAGTTTCTGCTTCCTAAAAGGTACAGTGTGATGTACCTAATAGACATCAGAGACGGAAAATGAATATTCCATATGGTTTGCATAACTACTTTATTACTTGTATGTCAAACTGGTATGAAGATTACACAATAACGAATGTAGAAGCCTTCTCCAGATATCAATGCTTACCAGTATCATAAGAAAGGCAAAACTTGCATATTATGTGAATAGATTCAATGAAGCAAAAGGCAACATGAAAAGCACTTGGAAAACCATCTCTAGTATCCTAGGAACTAAACAACACTCACATAACCAAATAAAACTCTACAAGGATGGGGATATACCGTCAACTGATTTAGAAATGGCAAATGAATTTAATAGTTTCTTTTCATCGGTTGGTGCTAATCTTGCCAGTAAAATCCCACAGACTCAGACACATATTAACACATATCTCTCTGGCAGCTATCCAAACTCTCTACTCCTTTCACCAATCAGCCCGGAAGATGTTGTGTCCATCATACACTCTCTAAAAACAAAGGCAGGGAACACCAGTGAAATTCCGTCCATTGTATACAAGAGAGCCTCCCATGCCCTTGCCCCACCCATAGCCCTACTGTTCAACAAATCTATAGAGTGTCACACCTTCCCTGATATCCTCAAAAAAGCAAGAGTAACGCCAGTCCATAAAGGAGGCAATCCGGCGGACATAAACAATTATAGACCAATATCAAATCTACCCATTCTATCAAAAATATTTGAAAAAATTATTTACAAACAGCTCTATTCCTACCTCGTAAAATTCGACATACTCAGCCCCTGCCAGTTTGGCTTCAGGTCCCAAAAGAGCACCAACGATGCAATCATTAGTCTCCTTGACGTAATCTACTCAGCACTTGACAAAAATGAGTTTCCGATTGGACTCTTCATTGACCTAAGAAAAGCCTTTGATACTGTTAATCACAACTACCTCTTACTTAAACTCCAGCATTATGGAATCCGAGGCCTTGCCCTTGACTACATCCGATCCTATCTTAGTGACAGACACCAATATGTAACCATCAATGATACAACTTCTTCCACTCTACCAATTACAGTTGGAGTGCCACAGGGCAGTATCTTAGGACCTCTTCTATTTCTTATATATATAAACGATCTGCCTAATGTCTCTAATATTCTCAAACCTATATTGTTTGCTGACGATACTACTCTTATCTATTCAGACCTCAACCCACATACACTAAATAATGTTGTGAATAATGAATTAAAAAAGTCCACTTATGGATGTCAACTAACAAACTAACATTAAACATCGAAAAGACTTACTACATCTTATTTGGAAGCAAATCATCAAATGCAATTCAGCTACAGATAGACAACATTAACATCAGTAATAAAAATGATGGCAAGTTTCTTGGCCTATTCCTAGACAAGAGACTCAACTTCAGCACCCATATTCAACACATAACTAAGAAAGTCTCTAAGACAGTTGGTATACTCTCCAAAATCAGATATTATGTTCCTAACTCTGCTCTCCTCTCTCTCTATTATGCTCTAATCTACCCCTATCTTAATTATGGTATCTGTGCATGGGGGTCTACCACTGCAAACCACCTTAAGCCCATCATCACCCAGCAAAAATCTGCTATCAGAATAATAACTAACTCTGCTTTCAGACAACACTCAGCTCCCTTGTTTAAATCCCTAAACTTGCTAAATATTAACTCCCTCCACACATTCTCTTGTGTCAACTACATCTACAAAACCCTGTTCTTAAATGCAAACCATGCTCTGAAACTCTCTCTGGACAGATGTAATAGGACCCATTATCACCACACCAGAAATAAATATCTCTTTGATATCCCCAGGGTCAAACTTAATCTGTGTAAACACTCTATGCAAATTAAGGGACCTAGTCTATGGAACTCACTCCCTAGTGAATTGAAAAACTGTAAAACTTTTGCCTTATTTAAAAACAAAACCAAAAAGTACTTAATTTCATCTTCTTAGTTTCCTACACTGAGCTTTATTTTTTGCTCTGTATCTAGTGTTACCCAATCTCCTAATTCTTATGTACTTAACCCAAACAACCTTATCATTGTGTTCATTGCTGTCTTCCTTTATGTGCTAGCCATTTGCTGTATTGTGCCTACCAAATTTGTCAACTACCATTCAAGCTTTCATTGCAATCAATCTTAGCTACCTAAGTGCTTTATTATACTGTACCTACAATTTCTCTCATCTTTTTTTTTTTTTCTTTTTTCTTTTGCCATGTAACTGTTTCATTTCTTTTTTATAATTTTTGCTAGTATTTACCTACTAAAAATTTCTTAGATTAAGGACCTGCCCGAAACGCTGCGCGTACTAGTGGCTTTACAAGATGTAATTACCATATTATATATTCTCACATTCCCAATGTACCTTCTTGTATATGAATAAATAAATAAATAATAAATAAATAAAATAAGTCTCCGTGGGGTAGTGGTATTAAGGACACTCGCCTGGCGGTTCGCGAGCTATGTCATGGGTTCGGATCCTGAGCCGGGGAGGATTTATTAGGCGCAA
>WNGS01113158.1:42532255-42542838 GCA_020271785.1 Procambarus virginalis
CTCTCACCAGCCACCACTCTCACCAGCCACCACTCTCACCAGCCACACTCTCACCAGGGACCACTCTCACCAGGGACCACTCTCACCAGCCACCACTCTCACCAGCCACCACTCTCACCAGGGACCACTCTCACCAGGGACCACTCTCACCAGCCACCACTCTCACCAGCCACCACTCTCACCAGGGACCACTCTCACCAGGGACCACTCTCACCAGCCACCTCTCACCAGCCACCACTCTCACAGCCACCACTCTCACCAGCCACCACTCTCACCAGCCACCACTCTCACCAGGGACCACTCTCACCAGGGACCACTCTCACCAGCCACCACTCTCACCAGACCACTCTCACCAGGGACCACTCTCACCAGCCACCACTCTCACCAGCCACCACTCTCACCAGCACCACTCTCACCAGCCACCACTCTCACCAGGGACCACTCTCACCAGGGACCACTCTCACCAGCCACCACTCTCACCCACCACTCTCACCAGCCACCACTCTCACCAGCCACCACTCTCACCAGCCACCACTCTCACCAGCCACACTCCACCAGCCACCACTCTCACCAGCCACCACTCTCACCAGCCACCACTCTCACCAGCCACCACTCTCACCAGGGACCACTCTCACCAGCCACCACTCTCACCAGCCACCACTCTCACCAGCCCCACTCTCACCAGGGACCACTCTCACCAGCCACCACTCTCACCAGGGACCACTCTCACCAGCCACCACTCTCACCAGCCACCACTCTCACAGCACCACTCTCACCAGCCACCACTCTCACCAGACACACTCTCACCAGCCACCACTCTCACCAGCCACCACTCTCACCAGGGACCACTCTCACCAGGGACCACTCTCACAGCCACCACTCTCACCAGCCACCACTCTCACCAGCCACCACTCTCACCAGCCACCACTCTCACCAGGGACCACTCTCACCAGCCACCACTCTCACCAGCACCACTCTCACCAGCCACCACTCTCACCAGCCACACTCTCACCAGCCACCACTCTCACCAGGACCACTCTCACCAGCCACCACTCTCACCAGGGACCACTCTCACCAGGGACCACTCTCACCAGCCACCACTCTCACCAGGGACCACTCTCACCAGCCACCACTCTCACCAGCACCACTCTCACCAGGGACCACTCTCACCAGGACCACTCTCACCAGCCACCACTCACCAGGGACCACTCTCACCAGCACCACTCTCACCAGGGACCACTCTCACCAGGGACCACTCACCAGCCACCACTCTCACCAGCCACCACTCTCACCAGCCACCACTCTCACCAGCCACCACTCTCACCAGCCACCACTCTCACCAGGACCACTCTCACCAGCCACCACTCTCACCAGGGACCACTCTCACCAGCACCACTCTCACCAGCCACCCTCTCACCAGCACCACTCTCACCAGCCACACTCTCACCAGGGACCACTCTCACCAGGGACCACTCTCACCAGGACCACTCTCACCAGGGACCACTCTCACCAGGGACCACTCTCACCAGCCACCACTCTCACCAGGGACCACTCTCACCAGCCACCACTCTCACCAGCCACCACTCTCACCAGCCACCACTCTCACCAGGGACCACTCTCACCAGGGACCACTCTCACCAGCCACCACTCTCACCAGGACCACTCTCACCAGCCACCACTCTCACCAGGGACCACTCTCACCAGCCACCACTCTCACCAGGGGCTCACCCCACCTCTCACCAGCCACCACTTCACCAGGGACCACTCTCACCAGCCACCACTCTCACCAGGGACCACTCTCACCAGCCACCACTCTCACCAGGGACCACTCTCACCAGCCACCACTCTCACCAGCCACCACTCTCACCAGGGACCACTCTCACCAGGGACCACTCTCACCAGCCACCACTCTCACCAGCCACCACTCTCACCAGGGACCACTCTCACCAGCCACCACTCTCACCAGGGACCACTCTCACCAGCCACCACTCTCACCAGGGACCACTCTCACCAGCCACCACTCTCACCAGGGACCACTCTCACCAGGGACCACTCTCACCAGGGACCACTCTCACCAGCCACCACTCTCACCAGGGACCACTCTCACCAGCCACCACTCTCACCAGGGACCACTCTCACCAGCCACCACTCTCACCAGGGACCACTCTCACCAGCCACCACTCTCACCAGGGACCACTCTCACCAGCCACCACTCTCACCAGCCACCACTCTCACCAGCCACCACTCTCACCAGGGACCACTCTCACCAGGGACCACTCTCACCAGCCACCACTCTCACCAGGGACCACTCTCACCAGGGACCACTCTCACCAGGGACCACTCTCACCAGCCACCACTCTCACCAGCCACCACTCTCACCAGCCACCACTCTCACCAGGGACCACTCTCACCAGGGACCACTCTCACCAGCCACCACTCTCACCAGGGACCACTCTCACCAGCCACCACTCTCACCAGCCACCACTCTCACCAGCCACCACTCTCACCAGGGACCACTCTCACCAGCCACCACTCTCACCAGCCACCACTCTCACCAGCCACCACTCTCACCAGGGACCACTCTCACCAGCCACCACTCTCACCAGCCACCACTCTCACCAGCCACCACTCTCACCAGCCACCACTCTCACCAGCCACCACTCTCACCAGCCACCACTCTCACCAGCCACCACTCTCACCAGCCACCACTCTCACCAGGGACCACTCTCACCAGCCACCACTCTCACCAGGGACCACTCTCACCAGCCACCACTCTCACCAGGGACCACTCTCACCAGCCACCACTCTCACCAGCCACCACTCTCACCAGCCACCACTCTCACCAGGGACCACTCTCACCAGCCACCACTCTCACCAGCCACCACTCTCACCAGCCACCACTCTCACCAGGGACCACTCTCACCAGCCACCACTCTCACCAGCCACCACTCTCACCAGGGACCACTCTCACCAGCCACCACTCTCACCAGGGACCACTCTCACCAGCCACCACTCTCACCAGCCACCACTCTCACCAGGGACCACTCTCACCAGCCACCACTCTCACCAGCCACCACTCTCACCAGGGACCACTCTCACCAGCCACCACTCTCACCAGCCACCACTCTCACCAGCCACCACTCTCACCAGCCACCACTCTCACCAGGGACCACTCTCACCAGGGACCACTCTCACCAGGGACCACTCTCACCAGCCACCACTCTCACCAGGGACCACTCTCACCAGCCACCACTCTCACCAGGGACCACTCTCACCAGCCACCACTCTCACCAGCCACCACTCTCACCAGGGACCACTCTCACCAGGGACCACTCTCACCAGCCACCACTCTCACCAGCCACCACTCTCACCAGCCACCACTCTCACCAGGGACCACTCTCACCAGCCACCACTCTCACCAGCCACCACTCTCACCAGCCACCACTCTCACCAGGGACCACTCTCACCAGGGACCACTCTCACCAGGGACCACTCTCACCAGCCACCACTCTCACCAGCCACCACTCTCACCAGCCACCACTCTCACCAGCCACCACTCTCACCAGCCACCACTCTCACCAGCCACCACTCTCACCAGCCACCACTCTCACCAGCCACCACTCTCACCAGCCACCACTCTCACCAGGGACCACTCTCACCAGGGACCACTCTCACCAGCCACCACTCTCACCAGGGACCACTCTCACCAGGGACCACTCTCACCAGCCACCACTCTCACCAGCCACCACTCTCACCAGCCACCACTCTCACCAGCCACCACTCTCACCAGGGACCACTCTCACCAGCCACCACTCTCACCAGCCACCACTCTCACCAGCCACCACTCTCACCAGCCACCACTCTCACCAGCCACCACTCTCACCAGCCACCACTCTCACCAGCCACCACTCTCACCAGCCACCACTCTCACCAGCCACCACTCTCACCAGCCACCACTCTCACCAGCCACCACTCTCACCAGGGACCACTCTCACCAGCCACCACTCTCACCAGCCACCACTCTCACCAGCCACCACTCTCACCAGCCACCACTCTCACCAGCCACCACTCTCACCAGGGACCACTCTCACCAGCCACCACTCTCACCAGCCACCACTCTCACCAGCCACCACTCTCACCAGGGACCACTCTCACCAGCCACCACTCTCACCAGCCACCACTCTCACCAGGGACCACTCTCACCAGCCACCACTCTCACCAGGGACCACTCTCACCAGCCACCACTCTCACCAGCCACCACTCTCACCAGCCACCACTCTCACCAGCCACCACTCTCACCAGGGACCACTCTCACCAGCCACCACTCTCACCAGCCACCACTCTCACCAGCCACCACTCTCACCAGGGACCACTCTCACCAGGGACCACTCTCACCAGGACCACTCTCACCAGCCACCACTCTCACCAGGGACCACTCTCACCAGCCACCACTCTCACCAGGGACCACTCTCACCAGCCACCACTCTCACCAGCCACCACTCTCACCAGGGACCACTCTCACCAGGACCACTCTCACCAGCCACCACTCTCACCAGCCACCACTCTCACCAGGGACCACTCTCACCAGCCACCACTCTCACCAGCCACCACTCTCACCAGCCACCACTCTCACCAGGGACCACTCTCACCAGGGACCACTCTCACCAGGGACCACTCTCACCAGCCACCACTCTCACCAGCCACCACTCTCACCAGCCACCACTCTCACCAGCCACCACTCTCACCAGCCACCACTCTCACCAGCCACCACTCTCACCAGCCACCNTCAGTATACTGTAACAATTTATTGCATAGTGAATATGTCTAATTGCTTGAAGAATGGTGATAATGTTTGATATTTCCTATAAACCAAATTGAAACTTATATATTCATCTAGGTTTCTAAGATGCATATTAAAGACGAACTAATACAAAATTATATTCATATTGCATTGCCACTCATCAATTTAAATAATCAAATACTTTGTATAAAATAGAAAAGTTACTTTGAAAATCAAGAGAATTCATCATTGATAATGAAAATTACACACAGCACAAAAATATGCTGATAGACGTTATACTGAACATACACAAAATGGTATTGAAACAATATTTTGATTACCATATTATAACCAGTTTCGGACCAGGTGAAGAAAATTTATTTGTTTATATAAAATATATTTATAAACATTGTCATCATTAACTAGCCCCTTTAGCTACATGTAATTTTATACATGTTTGTTGAAACATTGAATTTTATCTATTACAGAAAAATAAAAGCTACTTAAATGACTATCATTCATTTTACGGTAGATACAATAGCATCTTGTGGCTTTCAGAGCACCATTGACAGCCAGCCCACAATCAATAACATTCCACCATATGGAGTGTACTGTCTCACATTCTTGGATCCTGTCAAAGCGTAGTAATAGCAAGTGCCACAAAAAATAGCTGTTCCTGTTACAATTAATGCCCCAGCCTGTTGGGATAAAAAATACAAGACATTAAACAACATTCTTACTTTACAAGAATGTAAAAACATCATTGTTTGTGTACTCTTATAAACTAATTGTACCTTCTTGTATTTATAGTGGTACCTCGGCTTACAAATTTAATTCGTTCCCAAAGACGGTTCGTAAACCGAAGCGAATTTTCCCACAAGAAATATAATGTAAATTGAATTAATCTGTTCCACACTCCCAAAAATATCAATTTCAAAGTAAATTTTATGCCTAATTCACCCAAATCTTTAGTACTAAAGTATGTACAAGTTATTCCTTATCTTTATTGATGACTATTGTTGGCATATGGAAGATGGTGAGGAGCGGGGAAGGAGGAGACGTGTTAAGTGTTTAGTTATGTTAGTTATAACATCAGGCAGTGATGACTTCTCTGGAGTACTCTCTCCTACGTTTTGCCTGCATATCACTAGGACCTGGTTGTGGCTCACTTCTTGCTTGTCTTACTAAGAATCTATCTAAAGACACTACTTTTTCCTTACATTTTAACACTTGTCTGTAGTGAGACATCACATTGTCATTTAAAGGTCACTGCAACGGCCTGTTACAGCTTTATCTGGGCGAGTTTTTTCAACAAAACTTTGGATTTCTTCAAATACTTCACACATTTTCTTAATGAGGAAGGGACATCCTCTACTCACAGCTATTTTCTTAGGTTGAACCTTACCATTGACTTTCTTGGGACCCATGGAGAGATATATAACAATTACTTTCGTGTTCAAATTCCCAAAATCTCCCCCCCTCCCCCCCCCCAAAAAAAAAAAAAATTAAATTCTTTACAAAGAATTCAGGCGCGAATGTCACTAGGCGGGAGGCACTGGTAAACTGAGGCACGATTGCCGTGCCACCATGTGCTAGGTCAGCCATACACGTATTAATAAACTACGTTACTCGAGGCAAAGTCCTGTGACCCGATTCGGATTTTACGAAGAAATTGGGCTCGTAACCCAAAAAGCTTGTAAAGAAGGGCATTCGTAAGGTATCACTGTATATATAAATAAATAAAAAATATGCCCATTGATGAGTGACCCTCTGTAACTGCCAAATTCTTTGGTCTAAGAATTGATGAATAAAATAAGTAATTAATTATTTTGCAATAGTGTCATAGATGATTCTGACTGTGATAAATAAAGACTATGTACAACGTTCAGATATCAGTGAACACGATGCTAGTTATGATATTCACAACATGTAGAGAGACATCAAATCAAATGTTTACTCAGGTAAAATACATACATACAAGGTGAGATACAAACATTGATGGATTTATAGATAGAGCTAGTACATACAATGCCTAAAGCCACTATTACGCAAAGCGTTTCGGGCAGGGAAAACCCTAAGACTAAAACTTGATACTAATTGAGATTAACCACTTAACTGCGCCAACCGAGTTTTCGTAACCAATTCTAAATGTGTACGAGGTTGGTTGTGTACGAAATGGACTCTTAGGACGTCCAGTGAGAGGCAGCCATCTTGGAAAAAAATCCCAGAATGCCCTGGGGCTGCTGGCTGGTTAGTACTGAATGAGCAACCATGGGTGGCGCACGCGCCTCTGGCTCCCAAACACCTGTCCGACGCGGTGTTGAAGATAATGCTCTGTCGGTGAAATTCAAACCTTATTGTTTGAAGAACATAAGGGTCATAATGTTGGGGAAGCCAGGCGCAATAAGGACCTAACACAAAGGTCGGATGCAAGAGATACAGCACCTATGAGGACGATACAGCGAGCGTATCCAGTTGAGGCTCTGAGCGTCACTCTTGCAATCCTATGCTATTTATTTAGATGATACTTAGATGAATCGTATTCTGCGTTCAGTGATGATGCATCTGATACAAATGGCATTGATGAACAGTGTTAGCGGCTTCCATTTTGGGTTTTCCATAGATATTTTCAAGGATGCTTGAATCTCTTCCCAACTGAGGAGACTCTTGAGGCTAGCTGAATCTCTTCCTGACTGATGACACTCTTGAGAGGTATGCTGAATCTCTTCCTGTGTGGGACCATACAAAGCGATCTTTTCAAGACTATCTTACAAATTGATCTTTTCCTATAATCTTTTCAATACTACCTTATGCTTTACAAGCTTGGTTACCTACAAGTACTAAAGCCAAGGGTGTACGTGAGTGCGTTATTTGCAAGCACACAGAATGAAGAAACAAGCAGCGAAAATTTATCTGTACCTGGTGCACTGAGAGCGAAGTCGCACGGTGTACCATGGGCTACTACTTCGTTGATTATTACTCACTTCTGAAGTACTGAGTAATTACCTAAGTGTAATTACCTAAGTGTAGTTACAGGATGAGAGCTACGCTCGTGGTGTCCCGTCTTCCCAGCACTCTTTGTCATATAACGCTTTGAAACTACTGACGGTCTTGGCCTCCACCACCTTCTCACTTAACTTGTTCCAACCGTCTACCACTCTGTTTACAAAACTGAATTTTCGTATATTTCTCCGGCAGCTTTGTTTCGTTAGTTTAAATCTATGACCTCTTGTTCTTGAAGTTCCAGGTCTCAGGAATTCTTCCCTATCAATTTTATCGATTCCTGTTACTATTTTGAATGTAGTGATCATATCACCTCTTTTTCTTCTATCTTCTAGTTTTTGCATGTTTAATGCCTTTAATCTCTCCTCATAGCTCTTGTCCTTCAGTTCTGGGAGCCACTTAGTGGCATGTCGTTGTACCTTTTCCAGTTTGTTGATGTGCTTCTTAAGATATGGGCACCATACAACCGCTGCATATTCCAGCTTTGGTCTAATAAAAGTCGTGAACAATTTCTTTAGTATTTCTCCATCCATGTATTTAAAAGCAATTCTGAAGTTAGAAAGTGTAGCATAGGCTCCTCGCACAATGTTCTTAATGTGGTCCTCAGGTGACAGTTTTCTATCTAAAACCACCCCTAGATCCTTTTCTTTATCAGAATTCTTTAAAGATTTCTCACATAATTTATAGGTTGTGTGGGTCTATGTTCTCCAATTCCACATTCCATAACATGGCATTTATTCACATTAAATTCCATTTGCCAAGTGTTGCTCCAAATACTTATTTTGTCCAGGTCTTCTTGAAGGGCATGACAATCATCTAGGTTTCTTATCTTCCCTATTATCTTAGCATCATCAGCAAACATGTTCATGTAATTCTGTATTCCCACTGGTAGATCGTTTATGTAGACAATGAACATTACCGGTGCAAGAACTGAACCCTGAGGTACTCCACTCGTGACATTCCTCCAATCCGATACCTTGCCTCTGATCGTGGCCCTCATTTTTCTGTCAGTTAGGAAATTTTTCATCCATGTTAGTAGCTTACCTGTCACTCCTCCAATATGTTCCAGTTTCCAGAACAACCTCTTATGGGGAACTCTGTCGAAAGCCTTTTTTAGGTCCAGATAGATGCAGTCAACCCAACCATCTCTTTCTTGTAAAATCTCTGTGGCTCGATCATAAAACTGAGCAAGTTCGTTACACAGGATCTTCCAGATCGAAAACCATACTGTCTGTCTGATATTATATCGTTTTCCTCCAGGTGTTCTACCCATTTAGTTTTAATTATTTTTCCAATATTTTGACTATTACACTTGTCAATGATACAGGTCTATAATTAAGGGGGTCTTCCCTGTTTCCACTTTTGTAGATTGGAACTATGTTAGCCTTTTTCCACACATCAGCTACAGCTCCTGTACACAGGGATGCCTGAAAAATCAGTTGAAGTGGAATGCTGAGCTCAGGTGCACATTCTCTCAGAACCCATGGTGAAACTCCATCCGGACCAACTGCTTTGTTCTTACCTAGCTCCTTTAGCATTTTTTCCACTTCGTCTCTAGACACCTCTATGTGCTCTATGTGTTTCTCTGGAATTCTTATTGTGTCTGGTTCCCTAAAGATTTCATTTTGTACAAACACACTTTGGAACTTTTCGTTTAGTGTTTCACACATTTCCTTTTCATCTTCCGTGAATCTATTTCCATTTTCAACCTCTGAATATTATCCTTTACCTGCAATTTGTTGTTTATGAATTTATAGAATAGACCTGGTTCTGTTTTACATTTGTCTGCAATCCCTTTTTCAAAATTTCTTTCTGCCTCTCTCCTCACTGCCGTGTAGTTGTTTCTCGCATCTTTGTATCGCTGGTATGTTTGGGGGTTCGGCCTCTTCCTGTATTGGTTCCAATTTTGTGTCTTTTGGTCTCTAGCCCTCTCGCAATTTCTATTGAACCAATCCTGTTTTCTAGTTCTGCATCTCTGTTTTGGTATAAATTTTTTGTGCCTTTATCATATATTTCACAAAACTTGACATACATCTCATTCACTTCCTTGCCTAGCATCAAGTCTGTCCAATTATACTCACTAAAAAATTTCTAAGGTCACCATAATGTCCTCTCCTGAAGTCTGGTTTCTCAACTGCTTCAACCTCTTTATTTTCTTCCAGCTTATAACGCATTGCATACTTTATTCCCAAAAAGACATGGTCACTTTTACCCCAATAAGCGAGAAGGAATATTCAATTAATTCAATTTCAACAATAAGAGGATCGACTGGGAAAAAATAAATGTAGGCCTTGCAACCATTCAATGGGAGACGATCTTAAGCGACAAAACTCCCACACAGACCACCTAAAGAACACCTAAAGGCTAGAAGAAATATTGACTGCCAATCCACAAGAAGTTGACATAATAGCACTAGAGATCTGCCATGAGGATGATAAACTAATGATCATAATGCATATAGTCCACCGCCAAGCAGCACATGGTCAAAGGAGGAGCTAGATAGTAAACGAGAAGGTCTTATAACAATAATGAGAGAGATTATAGCGAGAGCGGATAACGATAGATCACAATTGTTGATAGTCGGTGACTTCAACTTGAAATGCATAGACTGGGAAGCATATGAAGCTAAAACAGAAGATTTTTGGACCTGTAGATTTGTAGACCTCATCCTGGAAACATTCTTGTATCAAAATGTTAAACAAGCTAAGAGGATAAGGGAAGGGGACGTTCCCTCCATGCTAGATTTGATATTTACCAAGAAGGAGGAAGAGATATTTGACATTCAGTACCTTCCTCCCTT
>WNGS01113158.1:42555467-42565724 GCA_020271785.1 Procambarus virginalis
ACATAATGGGTTCAGGAACTGAACACAAAATTATTTATCTAAGCAAGTTACAATCTTGAGGAGCTAGCCACAAAATTCATAACACATCGTCACATCAACAACATGGGTTCGAGATCGACCACAAGTACAGTTTCTAAATTAAGCAAATGACATATGTGGAGAGCTAGTGTCACAATTGATATGTTTGTCCTGCACATTTCACAGTAGTTTTCTGGGTTCTTCTAATTATCTTAGATATCATTGAAGAGAATCTCCTAGGTACTATACTGTATATATACTGGTAAGAAGTATAATAATCCTGAGAAATCGTGTAATTATGTTGTACGAGTGCTTCTAGTTAAGTAACATAGTTCATTTGTGTGCGCGTGCTTGAAGAGGAAATGTTATCCACCCCCCACCCCCCATTGTAAATGTTTGGGTTTCAGTCCATACGACCGCGGCTTACCCTCGCCGCGGTCGAGGGTAAGAACACTGGATGTATACCCAGTAATACAAGTAAACATTAGCAATAAAATTATGGAAAGTTCCTTCACCTATACATAGACAAGAGACTGAACTTCAACACCCACATACAACCATAAGGGGGTGCTGAGAGAGAGAGAGAGAGTAAAAATATCCACTGAGGTCTGATTAAGTCCTTTTGGGGACCTATAATCATTAGGACGTCCAATGATGAACTCAAAGTGAGTCGTATTCAGATGGTATATGACAACATTCAGCATATCTCATAATAACCTAGTATACTGATGCACAAATGCCTTTGCCAAAGGAATCGCAAAAACATCATTAAACAAACGTACCGTACAGTGTTATATATTTATTTCAGTTTGAACACCTTTTAACTTTAAACCCTTAACTGCGTTGCCTCCAAATATGACACCCCCGCAGTGCGCAGGAAATAAATTCTCAGGAAAAAATTCTTTTTTCTTTTTAAGTGTCAGAAACCCTTCCCTCAGTATGGGTATGTAGAAAAAAATCGAAATTGTACTTACTTTGGCAGCTATGGGTTCGTAAGTTGGGCGTGACGTCATCATTCCCTGTTCGCCGTGACGTACGCTCCCGGGGCCAGTAGGGCGCCCGGGGCGGGGTGCGCGAGTTGCCGCGAATATATTTTCGTTCATTATTTTCGCACAGTTCCAAATACATTTTATTTGCTTTTACGTGCTAATCCTATGTATAGTGAACACGTACACTATATTATGGCAGTAAAACATCCGTACTGTCCAAAGACACTGTGTTACGTGCATGACACTTGTGTACACATATGCAGCACACATTTACTATGTATCATGCTAATTTATGTATATATACAATCTATTTACACACTATACACTGTCACACACTATATACATTCACCATCAACACATTCAGAACATCGCATAGCAGCTGCTTCGTATGGGCCAATAGCAGCTGCCTCATATGGGCCAACAGCAGCTGCCTCATAGCCAACAGCAGCTGCCTCGTATGTGCCAATAGCAGCTGCCTCATATGGGCCAACAGCAACTGCCTCGTATGGGCCAATAGCAGCTGCCTCGTATGGGCCAATAGCAGCTGCCTGTAGGCCAATAGCAGCGCTGTATGGGCCAATAGCAGCTGCCTCGTATGGGACAATAGAGCTGCCTCATATGGGCCAATAGCAGCTGCCTCATATGGGCCAATAGCAGCTGCCTCGTATGGGCCAATAGCAGCTGCCTGTATATCCAATAACAGCTGCCTCGTATGGGCCAATGGGAGCATTTGGCCATGAACACATTCAGAACACCTCGAGTGAGAGCAGCCACACCCAGCCAGTCTCCCTCACTCCAACATCTTACTCGCCAACATTGCTCCTCCCACCATACTGTTATAGTTCTTATTACACATGTTCTATATACCTATCTACATGTTTTATTTACCAGAACTATGCAAGTAAGCCGGTATTGTGTCCAATCAGTACAGTGGCCACCATACACTGCATGAAAAATCACACAGCAGACGACGCTACGATTACGTCACCTCCCTCACCAAAATAGCTCCTCTCAACATTCTCCTGTTGCTGTTCTTACACTATATACACACACTATATATACCCATGTACATATGTTTTGCCCATAGCAAACCACTAAGCTAGTATGGTGAGCAAAACAAGAGTGGCTGCCACACACACACATGAGGCTACCTCAATTCTCGCCCTCCCTCCCTCACCAAAATTCCTCCTTCCACAATACTACGCACAACGCTAATTATAACCACAATCCTGGTCACTAATTCCTGTAAATGAATAATTGACCACATGTTTATTTGAAAAGGAACCTAAGAAATCATTTGAAGATTCCTAGATGAACGAAATAATGCTGTGGTGCTGTGGCTAGTGCTGTGAACATCGAACAGCATTGAATCACTGATATTTGAACATTGTACCCAGTCATTATCACACTCAGGCTCTTCTGTAACACTATCATAGCTAAATAATACAAGTTATATATATATTTTGACATTATTAGGTGATGCTGTGGTCACACGCTGAACAGCAGTGCTGTGCGCTCATGCTGCGAGCGCCAGCCTTGGTTACTCAATCACTACTGAGGCTCCCACACCCGGGAATGTGGACCACGATTTTTTTAAAAGATGGCGTCTGTTTACAAGAGCCCTGAGGAAGCTGATGTGAACCCCGTGTAGCCGCGGGAGTTTTGAATGGAATGTGAAAAATACAAATACCCGGAGGCGCGTTGCGCAAACCAGATGCGAGCCTGCAGGCGCGTTGCGCAAACCAGATGCGAGCCTGCAGGCGCGTTGCGCAGTTAAAGGATTAAAAACTATTTCTATTTGAAATTTAAATAACATAAAAAGAGTACAGAATATAACAAATACTGACTATATAAAAGACCTGACACTTGCAGCACTTAATTATGCTATTGTAACACATTGAAAGTAATAACATTATTTGATTCAGCAAAGCATTTGGTAAGGTTATAATAATAATAATAATAATAATAATAATAATAATAATGTATTAATTAAATATTTTAAATTATAATTCACAACTTGCTAGCGCACAAGAAACAAATCCACGAATCATCATTACATTCTTAATTCAATTACAACCATAATTCAACTAGACATCGATCATGCGTCATAATTAATATATAAACAGTATATACCTTTACTTCTGTTTTGTGTATTAAGGTGACTTAAATTTTATAAGTTAAGCAGACGAGGAGTCACAATAACGTGGCTGAAATATGTTGACCAAACCACACACACTAGAAAGTGAAGGGATGACGACGTTTCGGTCCGTCCTGGACCAATCTTAAGTCGATTGTGTCGATTAAGTTCACAATCGACTTGAGAATGGCCCAGGACGGACCGAAACGTCGTCGTCTCTTCACTTTCTAGTGTGTGGTTTGGTCAACTTTATAATTAATTTCTTTCTGTATATGATGATAGTGTGCAATAAGGGTATCATTGCAACTTTATGGGAAATCGTTAAATCATAAATATATCTTGGGTCTTATACTTATATTGTCAAATATACAATATCTAATTATATATTTTGTGTGTAAATCACGAAAATTAACACGTAATGAAAAATGTGACAGTGTCAGACCACGGAGGAAGAATTGAAACAGGAATTTCCTTAAGTACTTTCATATATTAATACATCTTCAGAAGGAATGGTTCCTTCTGAAGATGTATTAATATAAGAAAGTACTAAAGGAAATTCCTGTTTCAATTCTTCCTCCGTGGTCTGACACTGCCTTATTATATATTGTATTTCTGATCGGGGAGAAAAACACAAGCCAGAATGTGGGGGACCTATTTATTAATTAATGTATAAAGATCAACTGCTGTACCACAATATAAATGATGTTGTATAACATGACTGATTAGAATGCCAGTACTGCAAAGATGCAACTAAAGAAATAAGTCGTAGCACATTATTAACAGACCTAGTGCCAGTTAACCAAAGCAATGTTGCAGTACTCACAACCAGCTTAATGCTATAATTAAAGACAACACCAGAGTTATAAATTGAGTGGCACAGCCAGTACAGTATGTATAAAAATATATTCTGTATACACAGAAGGCATAGAAAAGATAGATAAGAATTTCCAGGGGTAATGATATGCTAGTGCCTAGGTTACATGTAAAGTCTGCAACCCCCAACTTGCACTACAAGTGTGCACTTGACATATGGTAAGTAGCTGTGGGCAGCCCTAGACTTGGGGATCCGGCGCAGCACCCCCACTCCGCAGGCCAGCGCAGCCAGTCCCCCACCCCCTATTATATATTGTATATACTGAATTATATATACTATGCTTATATTTTATATACTGAAATATTGTTACATTTAACATATGAAACAAAGTTTATATCTGTATTTTTTAATCATATATAAAACATTAATGTTTATCAACGCATCTCTGTGAATTACATAATTTATCAGTACTGTACAGCCTGTGATCTCCGCCTGGCTGGCCACTGATACCTAAGTAGCTTTCATATGTCCGGACACCGGCGATAGGGTTGCATTATTTAACTAGAGAGAGAGAGATATTTCTTGAAATGTTGTCACATTAACGTCTACATCTTCCTTCCTTCTGACATATAGATTTTAAGGTTAATTAGCATATATGGAAATAAATTACACAATTTATTGGCTGGTGTGAAGGGCTTCACACTCTTAGAACAAGCCATCAAGTAACTCTACAGTATCAAGTAGCTATACAAATGCATATATCTTCGCTTTCACTTCAGTTATATTTATGACAAAGTATTTAAAGTGTAGCTTATATTTCTGCCTTTCTGTTGACATAGAAAACTTTCGTTTATTACATTACCTAGATAAAATTAGCATTGATCTTCAAAAGGTTGTAGTTTTAACATCCATTATAAACAACATTATTGTTGCAAACAGTAGGAGTTTCAAAGTCTCATTTGTATGGATACCTTCTCATATAGGTGTTGTCCAGCATGATGACACAAACAAGGCAGCTAAAACTGAATGTGATAAGCCTGAAATTGAGTGGGATATGGGCATTCCAATCTCTTCTGTCAAAGCAGCAATATTTTAGGTAATTAGGGAAGACAGAAGAGCAGTCACTGACACACAAAAGCCAGAAAGCAAGAGTATAAAGAGATATGACATGTTTATGTGCCTCTGTAACCTTTTCCACAACCGCCCACAAGATGGGTATAGGGTGCATAATATATAAACTAAACTAACTAAACATGTTTAGAATCGAGAATTATATGAACGGACAGCATAAAACTTCCACTAGTGTCACAATGACAGCGTGACATTGTAATTGCCAGAATTAGGCTAGGATATCGATATGTATCGCAGGTGGCTGCAGGTAATGAATGGCCCCCAATGGTGAATATTCCTGCTGTAAACTATGTGAACAAGAGCTGGGACATACCAACACTATATCTGTGATTGCCCTGTTATAAGTGACTTCAGACCAAATGGTATAAGGTACTTTGAACTCTGTAATTACTTCATACACTTAGGAATATTGGAAGATATTCTTATGCTGTACCCAGATTTTGCTAATGGAGGCTAATAGATCAGCCTTACATTTTATGTTCTCACCTGATTGTTAGAGTTGATTTTTTTTTATTGAGGCTGGTATTTTATACCCTGATTCCATGTATAACTAACAATCCTGTGAGATGGGAATATTAGATGAACTTATAGCTAGTTTTTGATATAAACTGTGTAATCTTTCATATAGAATAGGGTAGCAGCACATTGCTGTGTATACCTAAGCTTGTTAATAATAACAAAAAAAGTTAGTTCCTATCGATAGGGAGAGCGACGGTTCAAAAACTTTCTTTAAAATATGAATATCTTTCATATCTCAATAAGATCTAATCTCTGTGATTAAAACGCAAAAATGGCTTTGTCACTGGCTTTTTGATAACGTATACAATCATAAGCTTTATTTGTGAATCTCTATTAAACAGTAAATCAGAGAGCGTGTAATGTTCTGTGTTCCATGTGCGAAGAAACGGAGATTTTACATAAATACAGTACATGATAGTTTAAGTAGCGAACGCAATTTAACTTCCAGCCATGTATTTTTAAGTAATCTTTAACGTTTTCTGGCTAGTTATGTTAGATTTGATTAAAAATACGCATTCTACTTGTTAACATCATAAATTAAATTTGCGATAATTTGAGCAGAGAAGTTCGACGACTGGATCACTGTGCACAGAAGGTTGATATGCCAGCAAACACTTTCCAGAGAGCAATATATCTTGGATAAGTCGCTCCACGACAGTGTTACTTGGACCATCGACTTTCTTTGATATTACATATTTACATCTTATTTTGTTATGAAATTATATTTTTTCAGAGTAAAATTATGTTTTCTCGTGTTTTGCATCCAGCATCCACATTATAGTGAGTAAATATACCATATTACTTCATTACTTACGTAATGCTAGGAGGGTTTGAGTAGCTTTGGGTCTTTAGGTGAACAGAATCTCCAATAGATGGGGCGAGAGTCGCCCCATCTCTCTCGCCCGGGCGGGAGTCGAAACTTAAATTAAAATTGCTATATCATTGGTCTCCAACATGATATATTTCCTTTGGTGCACTCACAATAACGATTATAGCTCAGTCTTTCTGGAGGCATGTAATATTTTAGGCTTTATTAGCGTATCTTTGTTAATTACACAGTATAGTATATTGGCAAGTGCGTAGGCTTCTGCACTCCATGACCGAAAAGCTACTGAACGCCACTATAAAAACATATGTATCTTCACTTGAGCTTTAAATATGTCTAATGTAATGTATTTAAAATAAAGCTTATATTTCTATCTTTCTTAAGACATATAAAACATTTGCGTTTATTAACGAATTTACGTAAAATAAACATTGTTCTGAGAGAGTTGCTCTGTCGCTCAGTCTATGCGGGGGTCGGAGCTCGGCGACTATTAAAACACATGCAACTTCATTAGAACTTTAATTATGTCTATGATAAAGTGTTTAAAATGAGCCTTATATTCCTATATTTCTTGAGGCATATAAGAAATTTATGATTATTTACAAATTTACGTGAAATAAGCATTGTTCTGAGAGAGAGTTGCTCCGTCGATCGATCTGTCCGGAGTCGGAGCTCGGCTATTATAAAAGTACACGTATCTTTGCTTTAAATTTAAATATGCCAATAGTAAGGTATTTAGAATGAAGCTTATATATCTGTCTTTCTTGTGACATATAAAACTCTTACGTTTATTAAGGAATCTGTGTGAAATAGGCATGGTTCTGAGATGAATGCTGCGGTTTTCGAGCTCGACGAGAGATGAAAACTGACACTTTTATACAACTACAAATATCTTCGGTTTTACTTAAAATATTTGTCTGGTAGAGGTTTTACATATAGATCGCGTTTCTGTCTTTCTTCTGACTAATAAATAATTTTGGTCTAATAAGTTATCAAGATGTTTTTAACAATATTCTTTCAGCGTTCGTCTTTTCCAACATGGGCGACCCTTTTGGAAGCGCAATACTTGGGTTAACCCATCCTATAGTTGGGTCTGTTTCCAACTGGGGTTCGAATACACACACAGTAATGTGGATGGCCACAGACAACATATCTCATAGAGGGAGGCGAAACGGTCTGTAAAATTACCTAAAACCACTCAAAGAGTTATATAAATAAAGAACAAATATACAACACATTTGTACACAAACATAAGACATTAGCAAATATAAGATGAGTGTAGATGTCACCTTATGGTCGGCCCAGAGGAGCTGACCTAACCTCTTGGGACACTTGACAACCTCCCGGGTGACAGAGTTGTTCCACAACCACCCGTAGTTGTCACCAACCATCTGGCCGCCGGGTCCTGGCAATGGTGCTCTTAACTACCAGCCGTGTATGTTAGGTGGGTGAGAGCGGCGGTGATCACACAGGTAGTGGAAGGTCTCCCAGCGACCACTCTCACCAGCCACCACTCTCACCAGCCACCACTCTCACCAGCCACCACTCTCACTAGGGACCACTCTCACCAGCGACCACTCTCACCAGCCACCACTCTCACTAGGGACCACTCTCACCAGCCACCACTCTCACCAGCCACCACTCTCACCAGCCACCACTCTCACTAGGGACCACTCTCACCAGCGACCACTCTCACCAGCCACCACTCTCACCAGCCACCACTCTCACCAGGGACCACTCTCACCAGCCACCACTCTCACCAGCCACCACTCTCACTAGGACCACTCTCACCAGCCACCACTCTCACCAGCGACCACTCTCACCAGCCACCACTCTCACCAGCCACCACTCTCACCAGCCACCACTCTCACTAGGGACCACTCTCACCAGCGACCACTCTCACCAGCCACCACTCTCACCAGCCACCACTCTCACCAGCCACCACTCTCACCAGCCACCACTCTCACCAGCCACCACTCTCACCAGCCACCACTCTCACCAGCCACCACTCTCACTAGGGACCACTCTCACCAGCCACCACTCTCACCAGCCACCACTCTCACCAGCCACCACTCTCACCAGCGACCACTCTCACCAGCCACCACTCTCACCAGCCACCACTCTCACCAGCCACCACTCTCACCAGCCACCACTCTCACTAGGGACCACTCTCACCAGCCACCACTCTCACCAGCCACCACTCTCACTAGGGACCACTCTCACCAGCCACCACTCTCACCAGCCACCACTCTCACCAGCCACCACTCTCACCAGCCACCACTCTCACCAGCGACCACTCTCACCAGCCACCACTCACCAGCCACCACTCTCACCAGCCACCACTCTCACTAGGGACCACTCTCACCAGCCACCACTCTCACTAGGGACCACTCTCACCAGCCACCACTCTCACTAGGGACCACTCTCACAAGCCACCACTCTCACTAGGGATCACTCTCACCAGCCACCACTCTCACCAGCCACCACTCTCATTGGGACCACTCTCACCAGCCAACACTCTCACTAGGGACCACTCTCACCAGCCACACTCTCACTAGGGACCACTCTCACCAGCCACCACTCTCACCAGCCACCACTCCACTAGGGACCACTCTCCAGCCACCACTCTCACTAGGGACCACTCACCAGCCACCACTCTCACTAGGGACCACTCTAACCAGCCACCACTCTCACTAGGGACCACTCTCACCAGCCACCACTCTCACTAGGGACCACTCTCACCAGCCAGCACTCTCATAGGGAACACTCTCACCAGCCACCACTCTCACCAGCGACCACTCTCACCAGCCACCACTCTCACCAGCCACCACTCTCACCAGCCCACTCTCACAGCCACCACTCCACCAGCGACACTCTCACCAGCCACCACTCCAAGCCACCACTCTCACCAGCCACCACTCTCACTAGGGACCACTCTACCAGCACCACTCTCACTAGGACCACTCTCACCAGCCACCACTCTCAATAGGGACCACTCTCACAAGCCACCACTCTCACTAGGGATCACTTCACCAGCCACCACTCTCACCAGCCACCACTCTCATTAGGGACCACTCTCACCAGCCAACACTCTCACTAGGGACCACTCTCACCAGCCACCACTCTCACTAGGGACCACTCTCACCAGCCACCACTTCACCAGCCACCACTCTCACTAGGGACCACTCTCACCAGCCACCACTCTCACTAGGGACCACTCACCAGCCACCACTCTCACTAGGGACCACTCTACCAGCCACCACTCTCACTAGGGACCACTCTCACCAGCCACCACTCTCACTAGGGACCACTTCACCAGCCACCACTCTCACTAGGCGACACTCTCACCAGCCACCACTCTCACCAGCACCCTCTCACAAGCCACACACTCTCGCCAGCCACCACTCTCACCAGGGACCACTCTCACCAGGCACCACTCTCACCAGCGACACTCTCACCAGCCACCACTCTCACAGCCACTACTCTCACCAGCCACCACTCTCACCAGGGACCACTCTCACCACGCACCACTCTCCCAGGGACCACTCTCACCAGGGACCACTCCCACCAGGCACACTCTCACCAACCACCACTCTCACCAGGGACCACTCTCACCAGCCACCACTCTCACCAGCCACCACTCTCACTAGGGACCACTCTCACCAGCCACCACTCTCACCAGCCACACTCTCACCAGCCACCACTCTCACCAGCACCACTCTCACCAGGGACAACTCTCACCAGCGACCACTCTCACCAGCACCACTCACCAGCCAACACTCTCACTAGGGACCACTCTCACCAGCCACCACTCTCACTAGGG
>WNGS01113158.1:42567283-42586739 GCA_020271785.1 Procambarus virginalis
GCTGTTTCCGAACCATAATGGAAACTGACCCAAGTATAGGATGGGTTAACCCAAGTATCGTGTTTTCAAAAGGGTCGCCCGTCTTGGAAAAGTGAACGCTGAAGAATATTGTTGAAAACATCTTGATTACTTATTAAACCAAATTATTTATTAGTCAGCAGAAAGACAGAAACGCGATCTATATGTAAAACTCTACCAGACAAATATTTTAAGTAAAACCGAAGATATTTGTAGTTGTATAAAAGGGCAGTTTTCATCATCTCGTCGAGCTCGAACCCGCAGCATTCATCTCAGAACATGCCTATTTCACGCAGATTCCTTAATAAACGTAAGAGTTTTATTTGTCACAAGAAAGATAGAAATATAAGCTTCATTCTAAATACCCTTACCATGGGCATATTTAATTTAAAGCGAAGATACGTGTACTTTTATAATAGCCGAGCTCTGACCCCGACAGATCGATCGACGGAGCAACTCTCTCTCAGAACAATGTTTATTTCACACTGAATTCGTTAATAAACATATATGTTTTATGTCTCAAGAAAGCAGACTATAAGCTTCACTTTAAGCACTTTACCATAGATATATTTAAGTTCTAATGAAGATACATGTATTTTAAAATTAAGGAGCTCTGACCCCGTACAGACTGAACGACAGAGCAACTCTCTCTCAGATCAATGTTTATTTCACGTAAATTCGTTAATAAACACAAATGTTTTATATGTCTAAGCAAGATAGAAATATGAGCTTCATTTTAATACATTACATAGACATATTTATAGCTCAAGTGAAGATACATATGTTTTTATAGTGGCGTTCAGTAGCTTTTCGGTCATGGAGTGTAGACGCCTACGCACTTGCCGATATATTGTATATTTAACAAAGATACGCTAATAAAGCCTAAAATCTTATATGCCTCCAGAAAGACCGAGATATGAACATTATTATGATTGTACCAAATGAAATATATTATGTTGGAGGACAAAGATATATCAATTTTAAATTAAGTTTCGACTCTTGCTCGGGCGAGAGAGATGAGGCGACTCTCGCCCCATCTATTGAAGATTCTGTCCACTAAAGACCCAAAGCTACTCAAACCCTCCTAGCATTATTTAGGTAATGAAGTAATATGGTATATTTACTCACTATAATGTGGGTGCTGAATGCAGAACATGAGAAAACATACATTTACAGTACTAAAAACTAATATAATTTCATTATGAAATAAGAAAATAAGTGGCATCAAAGGAAGTCGACGGTCCAAGCGTCAATGTTGTGGAGCGACTTATCCAAGATATATCGTTGTTTGAAAAGTGTTCGTTGGCATATCCAGTTGTCGCACTTCTCTGCACAAATTATTACAAATTTAAATTATAATGTTAACAAGTAGAATACATATTTTTAATAACATCTAACATAACTAGCCAGAAAACATTTAACATTTATTAAAAATATATGTTTGGAAGTTATATCGACTTCATAGGACAATAGTTTTGTTTATATACTCGTTATTCGTTGACATACGTTCGCTACTTAAACTACCATGTACTGTACTTATGTAAAATCTCCCATGTCTCTTCGCTCATCTCACCGAACCCTACAGGCTCTGTGATATATTGTTTAATTAATTGAGATTCACAAATAAAGCTTATAATTGTATATGTTATCAAAAAGGCAGAGTTTAGTTTAGTTCATTTATTATGCACCCCATACCCATCCTATGGGCGATAGTGGAGTGTTATAAAGGCACATAATGGGCTCAGGGACTGAGCCCCACAATTCATATAGCCAAGCAAGTTATAATCTTGATGAGCTAGTTACAAAAGTCAATGCACATCGTCACATCAACAATGGGCTCGAGACCGACCATAAGTACAGTTTATAATTTAAACAACTGACATATATGGAGGGCTAGTGTCACAATTGATATGTTTATCCTACACATAACCCCCTCTTCCCCCATCCAATGGGCAACGGTGGATAGGTTACAATCAAGTCATTTTTTGCGTTTTATTCAGAGATTAGATCTTATTGGGTGAGGAAAGATATTCATATTTTAAAGAAGGCTTCTTGGTTGATGCTCTCCATTGATGGAAAACATACAACCTTTTGAAAATCAATGTTAGTTTGATCTAGATATTGTAATTAACGAAAGTATTTATGTCATCAGAAGGTAGAAATATATGCTACATATAAAATCCTTTGTCATAAATATAACTGAAGTGAAAACGAAGATATATGCGTTTTGATAGTTACTTGATGGCTAGCTCTGAGAGTGTGAAGCCCTGCACACCAACCAATAAATTGTATAATTAGTTTCCATATATTTTAATTAACCTTAAAAATCTATATGTCAGAAGAAAGGAAGATGTAGCCGTTAATGTGACAACATTTAAAAATATATATCTCTTAAGTTAAATAAATAATACCACCCTATCGCCGGTGTCCGGACACATGAAAACTACCTATAGGTATCAGTATCCAGCCAGGCGGGGATCACAGGCTGCACAATACTGATAAATTATGTAATTATTATTATTAACATCTTTATTGACAAAATTAATTACAATTTTGCCTAATCTGAGGATTTCAATTAAGTCCTATTAAAGTGAGGATAATGCTGGTATTCACTGTCACGCAGGACAGAGCGTCATACACAAGACAATAGGTCTAAACTGGCACATATATATATCATGGTTACAATCAATGTTTTAATGTATGAATATGTGAAAACAACTTTCTATTGTGCACTGCCACACAGGGGCAGGGATGGGTTCATAAGTGATGCAGCTTGAAAGTAATTTAAATAAAATTGTTCTTCATTCTTTAAAATGGACAAGCAAATTTTGGATAAATTGTTAGAATGTCGTCCAGAACACCTGAGTCAATGAAATAGTTACACAGTTGGTGGTACAATAGGCCAGGAGGTCTAAAATCTTTTACGGTTTCACATTCAGCAATATAGTGTTCTAGTGAATGCATTAGAGGTTTATCACAGAGTTTACAATCTGAATATTCTGCCACATCTGGCAGGTTAGTGAAGCTGAGCCACTACCAGAAATTTTGTAATGCACTACTTGTGGTCGATCTCGAACCCATTTATGATGTGACAACTTAGTGAATTTTGTAACTAGCTCATCAAGATTGTAACTTGCTTAGCTAAATGAATTGTGGGGTTCGGTCCATTCATTTTCTTTCTTTATTATGCACCCCATACCCATCCCGTGGGCGGTGGATACATACGTATACATATATACATACACATACATATTTAATCACCCACAGAAATACACACATCAGTAATCTTTGTGTCACAAGTGATTCAACAAGAGGCTCACAACAGTCACTATACAAGGCACTTTACATCTATGAGGAGTCGCACAGTTACTAGTCTTGCTCCACACCCACCCAACTGGGCAGCAGCTTTACAGTCATGTGCTCCACACCCACCCAACTGGGCGGCAGCATTACAGTCATGTGCTCCACACCCACCCAACTGGGCGGCAGCTTTACAGTCATGTGCTACACACTCACCCAACTGGGCGGCAGCTTTACAGCCATGTGCTCCACACCCACCCAACTGGGCGGCAGCTTTACAGTCATGCGCATGCATTACTTACAGTAAGCAAATTTTGGATACTTCGCTAAGATTTCGGGCACCACATCATTATGAATGAAGTACTTACACATTTCTGGGACACTATTGATAGTGTTATCTCTAAATTCCGCAATTTTTTTCACATTCCATTATATAATGACGCAAAGTATGCAAATAGTTCTGCTGACAGAGTTTACATTTAGTCAAATCTACATCCACAGATGTTGCAAACTCCCAGAGGTACTTGTAGCCGAGCCTAAGCCTAGCAGTGGTAACATCTAGAAGTCTGCTAACCTTATTGGATGACACATAGACGTGCGGTACTTCCTGTCTCAGTCATTCTCTGTTTTATTGTTATTAAACTGAAGCCAAACAAATCACCGGACGAAGTATTTGGCAGTTGTGCTTAAGAATGTTAGTAATAAAACACCTGGTGTTATTCTTCACCTATATCTTTTTCTGGTTAGTCCCCTATTTACATTATGCAGTTCAGGTTTCGTCGCCATACTGTATTTTTAGTTTAGTTAATTTATCACATAATGGGTTCAGGAACTGAACACAAAATTTATTTATCTAAGCAAGTTACAATCTTGAGGAGCTAGCCACAAAATTCATAACACATCGTCACATCAACAACATGGGTTCGAGATCGACCACAAGTACAGTTTCTAAATTAAGCAAATGACATATGTGGAGAGCTAGTGTCACAATTGATATGTTTGTCCTGCACATTTCCACAGTAGTTTTCTTGGGTTCTTCTAATTATCTTAGATATCATTGAAGAGAATCTCCTAGGTACTATACTGTATATATACTGGTAAGAAGTATAATAATCCTGAGAAATCGTGTTAATTATGTTGTACGAGTGCTTCTAGTTAAGTAACATAGTTCATTTGTGTGCGCGTGCTTGAAGAGGAAATGTTATCCACCCCCCACCCCCATTGTAAATATTTGTGGCTTTCAGTCCATACGACCGCGGCTTACCTCGCCGCGGTCGAGGGTAAGAACACGGATGTATACCCAGTAATACAAGTAAACATTAGCAATAACAATTATGGAAAGTTCCTTCACCTATACATAGACAAGAGACTGAACTTCAACACCCACATACAACACATAAGGGGTGCTTGAGAGAGAGAGAGAGAGTAAAAATATCCACTGAGGTCTGATTAAGTCCTTTTGGGGACCTAATCATTAGGACGTCCAATGATGAACTCAAAGTGAGTCGTATTCAGATGGTATATTGACAACATTCAGCATATCTCATAATAACCTAGTAGTACTTGATGCACAAATGCCTTTGCCAAAGGAATCGCAAAACATAATTAAACACAACTGTACCGTACAGTGTTATATATTTATTCAGTTTGAACACTTTTTAACTTTAACCCCTTAACTGCGTTGCCTCCAAATATGACACCCCCGCAGTGCGCAGGAAATAAATTCTCAGGAAAAATTCTTTTTTTCTTTTTAAAGTGTCAGAAACCCTTCCCTCAGTATGGGTATGTAGAAAAAAAATCGAAATTGTACTTTCTTTGGCTGCTATGGGGTCCGTAAGTTGGGGCGTGACGTCATCATTCCCTGTTCGCCCGTGACGTACGCTCCCGGGGCCAGCAGGGCGCCCGGGGCGGGGTGCGCGAGTTGCCGTGAATATATTTTCGTTCATTATTTTCGCACAGTTCCAAATACATTTTATTTGTTTTTACGTGCTAATCCTATGTATAGCGAACACGTACACTATATTATGGCAGTAAAACATCCGTACTGCCCAAAGACACTGTGTTACGTGCATGACACTTGTGTACACATATGCAGCACACATTTACTATGTATCATGCTAATTTATGTATATATACAATCTATTTACACACTATACACTGTCACATACTATATACATTCACCATCAACACATTCAGAACATCGCGTAGCAGCTGCTTCGTATGGGCCAATAGGAGCTGCCTCGTATGGGCCAATAGGAGCTGCCTCGTATGGGCCAATAGGAGCTGCCTCGTATGGGCCAATAGCAGCTGCCCCGTATGGGCCAATAGCAGCTGCCTCATATGGGCCAATAGCAGCTGCCTCGTATGGGCCAACAGCAGCTGCCTCGTATGGGCCAACAGCAGCTGCCTCGTATGGGCCAACAGCAGCTGCCTCGTATGGGCCAACAGCAGCTGCCTCGTATGGGTCAACAGCAGCTGCCTCGTATGGGCCAATAGCAGCTGCCTCGTATGGGCCAATAGCAGCTGCCTCGTATGGGCCAATAGCAGCTGCCTCGTATGGGCCAATAGCAGCTGCCTCGTATGGGCCAATAGCAGCTGCCTCGTATATGCCAATAACAGCTGCCTTGTATGGGCCAATGGGAGCATTTGGCCATGAACACTTTCAGAACACCTCGAGTGAGAGCAGCCACACCCAGCCAGTCTCCCTCACTCCAACATCTTACTCGCCAACATTGCTCCTCCCACCATACTGTTATAGTTCTTATTACACATGTTCTATATACCTATCTACATGTTTTATTTACCAGAACTATGCAAGTAAGCCGGTATTGTGTCCAAACAGTACACTGGCCACCATACACTGCATGAAAATCACACAGCAGACGACGCTACGATTACGTCACCTCCCTCACCAAAATAGCTCCTCTCAACATTCTCCTGTTGCTGTTCTTACACTATACACCACCATACTGTTATAGTTCTTATTACACATGTTCTATATACCTATCTACATGTTTTATTTACCAGAACTATGCAAGTAAGCCGGTATTGTGTCCAAATAGTACACTGGCCACCATACACTGCATGAAAAATCACACAGCAGACGACGCTACGATTACGTCACCTCCCTCACCAAAATAGCTCCTCTCAACATTCTCCTGTTGCTGTTCTTACACTATATACACACACTATATATACCCATGTACATATGTTTTGCCCATAGCAAACCACTAAGCAAGTATGGTGAGCAAAACAAGAGTGGCTGCCACACACACACAATGAGGCTACCTCAATTCTCGCCCTCCCTCCCTCACCAAAATTCCTCCTTCCACAATACTATGCACAACGCTAATTATAACCACAATCCTGGTCACTAATTCCTGTAAATGAATAATTGACCACATGTTTATTTTGAAAAGGAACCTAAGAAATCATATGAAGATTCCTAGATGGACGAAATAATGCTGTGGTGCTGTGGCTAGTGCTGTGAACATTGTGAACAGCATTGAATCACTGATATTTGAACATTGTACCCAGTCATTATTACACTCAGGCTCTTCTATAACACTATCATAGCTAAATAATACAAGTTATATATATTTTGACATTATTAGGTGATGCTGTGGTCACACGCTGAACAGCAGTGCTGTGCGCTCATGCTGCGAGCGCCAGCCTCGGTTGCTCAATCACTACTGAGGCTCCCACACCCGGGAATGTGGACCACGATTTTTTTTAAAGATGGCGTCTGTTTACAAGAGCCCTGAGGAAGCTGATGTGAACCCCGTGTAGCCGCGGGAGTTTTGAATGGAACGTGAAAAATACAAATACCCGGAGGCGCGTTGCGCAAACCAGACGCGAGCCTGCAGGTGCATTGCGCAGTTTAAGGGTTAAGCAGACTTGGCCGACAGGGAGTGCTTCACTGTGTGATGGGTGTTTACTACTCTATGGACAGAGGTCAGTGTGAGATACCGTCAGCAAGCAAGGGAAAAGGGGGAGTCCCAGACCCTCGCACCGGCGACCCAACTTACAGGCTGGATGTCAAAAAATGCGAAAAACACCGCCGACTGGGGGATGGGAGGGATCCTGGGGAGCCTCCGAGACTCGCCTAGAAAATGCCTTTTTATTACATCAAATGCTGGTATTCTGGGGGGGGGGGAACCCCAGAGGACGGACCACCTCCCAGGTGGTCCGTCCTCACACCTCAACATGAAGTCAAGACAACTGGCTGCATCCGCCGACCCAATGCAACGCAGCCCCGACCTGGCCTAGGAACATTCACCACGTATCAAGCTGCCAGGACCCTGTTTGACCTCCAAAAACCGCGCGTCCAAATGTCAAGCCAAGACACATTGGCAAAGACGGCAGCCAAAGCAACAAACTTACGCACATCGTAGGCACGGGGATAAATCACAGGCTGGCTAGACTTAATCTTGTGGACAACCAGAGAGACCCGAGCCCGGGAACAGGGAAGAAGGGAAATCGAGTCAACCCAAAGCACATCCCCGACCACCGAAGCCGTGGCGAGCAAATAACGGCGGAAAGCCACAGCCGGACAACACATAATGCACACAACTGGACACAACACATGATGCACACAACTAGACACAACACATGATGCACACAACTGGAAAATATTGGAGGAGTGACAGGTAAGCTTCTAACATGGATGAAAAATTTTCTGACTGATAGAAAAATGAGGGCAGTGATCAGAGGCAATGTATCGGACTGGAGAAATGTCACAAGTGGAGTACCACAGGGTTCAGTTCTTGCACCAGTGATGTTTATTGTCTACATAAATGATCTACCAGTTGGTATACAGAATTATATGAACATGTTTGCTGATGAAGCTAAGATAATAGGAAGGATAAGAAACTTAGATGATTGTCATGCCCTTCAAGATGACCTGGACAAAAGTATATGGAGCACCACTTGCCAAATGGAATTTAATGTTAATAAAACCAGCGTNACAAATTTATTGCATAGTGAATATGTCTAATTGCTTGAAGAATGGTGATAATGTTTGATATTTCCTATAAACCAAATTGAAACTTATATATTCATCTAGGTTTCTAAGATGCATATTAAAGACGAACTAATACAAAATTATATTCATATTGCATTGCCACTCATCAATTTAAAATAATCAAATACTTTGTATAAAATAGAAAAGTTACTTTGAAAATCAAGAGAATTCATCATTGATAATGAAAATTACACACAGCACAAAAATATGCTGATAGACGTTAATACTGAACATACACAAAATGGTATTGAAACAATATTTTGATTACCATATTATAACCAGTTTCGGACCAGGTGAAGAAATTTATTTGTTTATATAAAATATATTTATAAACATTGTCATCATTAACTAGCCCCTTTAAGCTACATGTAATTTTATACATGTTTGTTGAAACATTGAAATTTTATCTATTACAGAAAAATAAAAGCTACTTAAATGACTATCATTCATTTTACGGTAGATACAATAGCATCTTGTGGCTTTCAGAGCACCATTGACAGCCAGCCCACAATCAATAACATTCCACCATATGGAGTGTACTGTCTCACATTCTTGGATCCTGTCAAAGCGTAGTAATAGCAAGTGCCACAAAAAATAGCTGTTCCTGTTACAATTAATGCCCCAGCCTGTTGGGATAAAAAATACAAGACATTAAACAACATTCTTACTTTACAAGAATGTAAAAACATCATTGTTGTGTACTCTTATAAACTAATTGTACCTTCTTGTATTTATAGTGGTACCTCGGCTTACAAATTTAATTCGTTCCCAAAGACGGTTCGTAAACCGAAGCGAATTTTCCCACAAGAAATATAATGTAAATTGAATTAATCTGTTCCACACTCCCAAAAATATCAATTTCAAAGTAAATTTTATGCCTAATTCACCCAAATCTTTAGTACTAAAGTATGTACAAGTTATTCCTTATCTTTATTGATGACTATTGTTGGCATATGGAAGATGGTGAGGAGCGGGGAAGGAGGAGACGTGTTAAGTGTTTAGTTATGTTAGTTATAACATCAGGCAGTGATGACTTCTCTGGAGTACTCTCTCTCCTACGTTTTGCCTGCATATCACTAGGACCTGGTTGTGGCTCACTTCTTGCTTGTCTTACTAAGAATCTATCTAAAGACACTACTTTTTCCTTACATTTTAACACTTGTCTGTAGTGAGACATCACATTGTCATTTAAAGGTCACTGCAACGGCCTGTTACAGCTTTATCTGGGCGAGTTTTTTCAACAAAACTTTGGATTTCTTCAAATACTTCACACATTTTCTTAATGAGGAAGGGACATCCTCTACTCACAGCTATTTTCTTAGGTTGAACCTTACCATTGACTTTCTTGGGACCCATGGAGAGATATATAACAATTACTTTCGTGTTCAAATATCCCAAAATTCTCCCCCCCTCCCCCCCCCAAAAAAAAAAAAAATTAAATTCTTTACAAAGAATTCAGGCGCGAATGTCACTAGGCGGGAGGCACTGGTAAACTGAGGCACGATTGCCGTGCCACCATGTGCTAGGTCAGCCATACACGTATTAATAAACTACGTTACTCGAGGCAAAGTCCTGTGACCCGATTCGGATTTTACGAAGAAATTGGGCTCGTAACCCAAAAAGCTTGTAAAGAAGGGCATTCGTAAGGTATCACTGTATATATAAATAAATAAAAAATATGCCCATTGATGAGTGACCCTCTGTAACTGCCAAATTCTTTGGTCTAAGAATTGATGAATAAAAATAAGTAATTAATTATTTTGCAATAGTGTCATAGATGATTCTGACTGTGATAAATAAAGACTATGTACAACGTTCAGATATCAGTGAACACGATGCTAGTTATGATATTCACAACATGTAGAGAGACATCAAATCAAATGTTTACTCAGGTAAAATACATACATACAAGGTGAGATACAAACATTGATGGATTTATAGATAGAGCTAGTACATACAATGCCTAAAGCCACTATTACGCAAAGCGTTTCGGGCAGGGAAAACCCTAAGACTAAAACTTGATACTAATTGAGATTAACCACTTAACTGCGCCAACCGAGTTTTCGTAACCAATTCTAAATGTGTACGAGGTTGGTTGTGTACGAAATGGACTCTTAGGACGTCCAGTGAGAGGCAGCCATCTTGGAAAAAAATCCCAGAATGCCCTGGGGCTGCTGGCTGGGTTAGTACTGAATGAGCAACCATGGGTGGCGCACGCGCCTCTGGCTCCCAAACACCTGTCCGACGCGGTGTTGAAGATAATGCTCTGTCGGTGAAATTCAAACCTTATTGTTTGAAGAACATAAGGGTCATAATGTTGGGGAAGCCAGGCGCAATAAGGACCTAACACAAAGGTCGGATGCAAGAGATACAGCACCTATGAGGACGATACAGCGAGCGTATCCAGTTGAGGCTCTTGAGCGTCACTCTTGCAATCCTATGCTATTTATTTAGATGATACTTAGATGAATCGTATTCTGCGTTCAGTGATGATGCATCTGATACAAATGGCATTGATGAACAGTGTTAGCGGCTTCCATTTTGGTTTTCCATAGATATTTTCAAGGATGCTTGAATCTCTTCCCAACTGACGGAGACTCTTGAGGCTAGCTGAATCTCTTCCTGACTGATGGACACTCTTGAGGTATGCTGAATCTCTTCCTGTGTGGGACCATACAAAGCGATCTTTTCAAGACTATCTTACAAATTGATCTTTTCCTATAATCTTTTCAATACTACCTTATGCTTTACAAGCTTGGTTACCTACAAGTACTAAAGCCAAGGGTGTACGTGAGTGCGTTATTTGCAAGCACACAGAATGAAGAAACAAGCAGCGAAAATTTATCTGTACCTGGTGCACTGAGAGCGAAGTCGCACGGTGTACCATGGGCTACTTCGTTGATTATTATTCACTTCTGAAGTACTGAGTAATTACCTAAGTGTAATTACCTAAGTGTAGTTACAGGATGAGAGCTACGCTCGTGGTGTCCCGTCTTCCCAGCACTCTTTGTCATATAACGCTTTGAAACTACTGACGGTCTTGGCCTCCACCACCTTCTCACTTAACTTGTTCCAACCGTCTACCACTCTGTTTACAAAACTGAATTTTCGTATATTTCTCCGGCAGCTTTGTTTCGTTAGTTTAAATCTATGACCTCTTGTTCTTGAAGTTCCAGGTCTCAGGAATTCTTCCCTATCAATTTTATCGATTCCTGTTACTATTTTGAATGTAGTGATCATATCACCTCTTTTTCTTCTATCTTCTAGTTTTTGCATGTTTAATGCCTTTAATCTCTCCTCATAGCTCTTGTCCTTCAGTTCTGGGAGCCACTTAGTGGCATGTCGTTGTACCTTTTCCAGTTTGTTGATGTGCTTCTTAAGATATGGGCACCATACAACCGCTGCATATTCCAGCTTTGGTCTAATAAAAGTCGTGAACAATTTCTTTAGTATTTCTCCATCCATGTATTTAAAAGCAATTCTGAAGTTAGAAAGTGTAGCATAGGCTCCTCGCACAATGTTCTTAATGTGGTCCTCAGGTGACAGTTTTCTATCTAAAACCACCCCTAGATCCTTTTCTTTATCAGAATTCTTTAAAGATTTCTCACATAATTTATAGGTTGTGTGGGGTCTATGTTCTCCAATTCCACATTCCATAACATGGCATTTATTCACATTAAATTCCATTTGCCAAGTGTTGCTCCAAATACTTATTTTGTCCAGGTCTTCTTGAAGGGCATGACAATCATCTAGGTTTCTTATCTTCCCTATTATCTTAGCATCATCAGCAAACATGTTCATGTAATTCTGTATTCCCACTGGTAGATCGTTTATGTAGACAATGAACATTACCGGTGCAAGAACGGAACCCTGAGGTACTCCACTCGTGACATTCCTCCAATCCGATACCTTGCCTCTGATCGTGGCCCTCATTTTTCTGTCAGTTAGGAAATTTTTCATCCATGTTAGTAGCTTACCTGTCACTCCTCCAATATGTTCCAGTTTCCAGAACAACCTCTTATGGGGAACTCTGTCGAAAGCCTTTTTTAGGTCCAGATAGATGCAGTCAACCCAACCATCTCTTTCTTGTAAAATCTCTGTGGCTCGATCATAAAAACTGAGCAAGTTCGTTACACAGGATCTTCCAGATCGAAAACCATACTGTCTGTCTGATATTATATCGTTTTCCTCCAGGTGTTCTACCCATTTAGTTTTAATTATTTTTTCCAATATTTTGACTATTACACTTGTCAATGATACAGGTCTATAATTAAGGGGGTCTTCCCTGTTTCCACTTTTGTAGATTGGAACTATGTTAGCCTTTTTCCACACATCAGCTACAGCTCCTGTACACAGGGATGCCTGAAAAATCAGTTGAAGTGGAATGCTGAGCTCAGGTGCACATTCTCTCAGAACCCATGGTGAAACTCCATCCGGACCAACTGCTTTGTTCTTACCTAGCTCCTTTAGCATTTTTTCCACTTCGTCTCTAGACACCTCTATGTGCTCTATGTTGTTCTCTGGAATTCTTATTGTGTCTGGTTCCCTAAAGATTTCATTTTGTACAAACACACTTTGGAACTTTTCGTTTAGTGTTTCACACATTTCCTTTTCATCTTCCGTGAATCTATTTCCCATTTTCAACCTCTGAATATTATCCTTTACCTGCAATTTGTTGTTTATGAATTTATAGAATAGACCTGGTTCTGTTTTACACTTGTCTGCAATCCCTTTTTCAAAATTTCTTTCTGCCTCTCTCCTCACTGCCGTGTAGTTGTTTCTCGCATCTTTGTATCGCTGGTATGTTTGGGGGTTCGGCCTCTTCCTGTATTGGTTCCAATTTTGTGTCTTTTGGTCTCTAGCCCTCTCGCAATTTCTATTGAACCAATCCTGTTTTCTAGTTCTGCATCTCTGTTTTGGTATAAATTTTTTTGTGCCTTTATCATATATTTCACAAAACTTGACATACATCTCATTCACTTCCTTGCCTAGCATCAAGTCTGTCCAATTATACTCACTAAAAAAATTTCTAAGGTCACCATAATGTCCTCTCCTGAAGTCTGGTTTCTCAACTGCTTCAACCTCTTTATTTTCTTCCAGCTTATAACGCATTGCATACTTTATTCCCAAAAAGACATGGTCACTTTTACCCAAGGGAGGAAGGTACTGAATGTCAAATATCTCTTCCTCCTTCCTGGTAAATATCAAATCTAGCATGGAGGGAACGTCCCCTTCCCTCATCCTCGTAGCTTGTTTAACATGTTGATACAAGAATGTTTCCAGGATGAGGTCTACAAATCTACAGGTCCAAAAATCTTCTGTTTTAGCTTCATATGCTTCCCAGTCTATGGATTTCAAGTTGAAGTCACCTACTATCAACAGTCGTGATCTATCGTTATCCGCTCTCGCTATAATCTCTCTCATTATTGTTATAAGACCTTCTCGTTTACTATCTAGCTCCTCCTTTGACCATGTGCTACTTGGCGGTGGACTATATGCATTTATTATCATTAGTTTATCATCCTCATGGCAGATCTCTAGTGCTATTATGTCAACTTCTTGTGGATTGGCAGTCATTATTTCCTTCACCTTTAGGTGTTCTTTTACCAGCACAGCAACGCCACCGCCTTTCCTAATTTTTCTGTCCCGTCTCCAAATTGAGTAGCCCCTTGGGAATATGACCTCGTTTAAAATAACATCTTCAAGTTTTGTCTCTGTGAGTGCAACAATGTCTGGTGTCTGCAGCTGTATTATATCACTTAACTCCAGTATCTTTGACCTTACTCCATCTATGTTGGTGTATGCAATCTTCAGGAACTTGTTCCCCCTCTCCTTATTCTTCACTCCTCCTCTCTCTATTGATTTTATTGGTTTGCCTTTATGTACCACTTTACTGGTTTGCCTACCCCTAACACTTTGTAGAAAAAAGAATTGATTTCTTCTTCATTCCTGTTCTCATTTAAACGTTTTGCCTCGGCAAGGTTCAGTTTCAGCTTCTCTCTGTCTTCTTTTGAAAGATCTCGTCTTAACGACCACCCTTTCCCAACCTCATCACTTTGCAATTTTCTAGCATTCCTTAGCACTTCTTCCATCTGTTTGGCACCGTTTAGGGTGATCCTCAAAGGTCGATCTTTCCCTTTTACGTACCTGCCTATTCTCCTGTAGTCGCACACATTCTCTATGGTAGTGAGACCTTCTACGAGGCCAACAATTTTATCTACTACTTTAGCTTCTTCGACCGCTCTTTCTGACCTAGATGTTATCTCCTTTTCTTTGCAACCAAAAATGATCAGGGACTTACTCCGATCAACTGAGTTTTGCACCAACTTCGGGTTAGATGCCAATTCTTTCCTCACTTCTAGCCTAATGTTTGTTTTATCTTGGTTGCTACAGTGTTTGACTTCCTTTACAGCTTCTTCAATTCTTTCCTTCTCCTTGGCCACTTGTGCATAGGTGAGTTGCATATCTTTCTTGCACTGTTCTATACCCTGTGTAACTTCCTCCATCTGTGCTGACAAAAGCTGTTTCTCCTGTTGAATTTCCTTGCCTAACCTATTGTAGTCATTTAGGCTTAAATTTACTTTAACTTCTTCTAAAGCTATTTTTAAGAGTTTATTTTCTTCTTCCATGTCTTTGCAATTTGTTTCCAATTGATTCTTATCCTTGCGCAAGTCTTTCACTATATCCTCAAGACATAAAACTTTGCTATTCAAATGGTCATTACTTTCTTTCAATTTACGAATTATTTCTACATGAGAGTTCACAATACTATCTAAATTTACCAACTTGTTATGTAGACTGCTAATATCAATGCTTTCTTCATTGAATCCCTCGAAATCAAGCTCTGTTTTGTTTTTCCGCTTGCCATTGGCCATCTTGAATGTTGTTCTCTGCACTGTAAACACTATAGGGGCAACTTTTTCTCATCCAATTTTTCACTTCCCTTAGCACATTCCTGTTATCTCACCTATTTTTCAAGAGCACTATACCTTTATGATCTATGGGACACCACTCACTATCCTCAACCTGTACTACAATACTTAGGATTGTTGAAATATGCTGGAGCTCCTCTGCTGCAAGTGTTGACCCTGGGGGTGTCACCTTTTGAATCCTTTTGATTTTGAGTGTGTAATACAGTGTGTTACTGTGTAAATAGTGTGTGAAACTGTACATATTGTAATTTTAGTGAATTTTTAACAGGTAATATTGCGACAATAAACATTTATTGTGGACACATTACTGACACATGTATCACAGTTCCATGGAACAAAATGAACGTTCTACTGTATGCATATTGTAAAGGACACAAATATGCATCATATACTATAAAAAAAAAACAAATAAAACCACATTGGAAATACATAAAACAAATAATTGAAAATATATTTGTGGCAACACCCGGTGCTTGAATGGCCCGCGCGACCGTGTCTGGGCGAGTCACGCACGGGCGACCAGGCCCTGATGACGTCACAGCGCACTTTGTCCACGTCCCTACAGCCAAAGTAAGTGGAATTTGGTATTTATTTTTACATAGACATGTTCAGGGAAGGGAATTTATCATTTTACGAAGAAAAAATAATTTTTTGGAAACACTTCATTTCACGCGCACCGGGGGAATTTGTCAATAAACTCTGCGCAGCATGGTGGTTAAATTATAAATTGTGTTGAGAAAATACAAAAATAAAAAAAGGGGGGGAACATGACAGAAAAATATCAAATATACAATTTGGTTGACAAACAGCATTGTTTAAAATAGTAGACATGGGTTGACATTTAGGGGTAAGGTAGGTTACATGGAGTTAATTATGTAGTACTTAGTTTTTATCTTAAACTGGTTGGGAGAGGTACAGTCTTTAACATGATTGGGGAAGGTCATTCCACATTCTGGGTCCCTTGATTTGTAGAGCATTTCTAGTTTGATTAAGTCGTACTCTTGGAATATCAATATAGGTATTTGTTTCTGGTATGCTGCTCATAGGTTCTGTTACAACCTTCTAGGAAACTTTTAACCCTCAAACCCCTAGGGGCCCAAATGGAATTCACACCCACAGGCGCAGCAAAAAAAAAAATCCAAAAAATTCTTTCGTCTTATAGAAGTGTTTATTTTTGTTCCCTGATCACGGAAAAAATAACAAAAAAATCGTAGGTGGCATATTTTAGCCGCAATAGGGTAGGGAAGTGTGGCAAAAAAGGGGCGTTGGCAGAGCTTTCGCCAGACGAGGTCTGCTCCGCCCGAGCTGTCAGACGGCAATTGCCACAAATATATTATTACCTAATTATTTCAATGTCTCTGATTGATATTTTCTTAGTTTTTTTTGCAGTAATATTACTCCATACAGTGAATTGTGGTATATTTATATTATAAAATGTGTGAACCATCGCTGTACTCAAAATTATGGTGTGCATATAAGTGATTCTATTAGTATGTTCATAAAACAATAAACAAATAGTTTTGCTGTTGTTACACTATATACACAGGTTATATATAAGTAACTGCATGTTTTGTTCACCATAACGAACTACTAAGTTGGTCTTGTGAGTCAAAAAGCAACGAGGAGTGGCCGCCAAACACCAGCGCGCCACTCACTACCACTCCCTCCCTCAACACAATCTCACTCACCCTCATTTACCTCCCACAATACAGTGGTACCTCAGTTTAAGAGTTTAATTCGTTCCTGGAGACAGCTCTTATTCCGAAAAACTCGTATTCTGAAGCTAATTTCCCCATAAGAAATAATGGGAAATGAATTAATCCGTTCCTGACTACCCCAAAAACCCCATATCAAACTAAATTTTTGTACCTAATTCATCTATATAAACCTACAAAACTATGTTCAAGTTATTACTTACCTTGCTCTTGAATGCTGTAGGCGTATGGAAGATGGTGAGGAGGGGGGAGGAGGAGAGGAGTTACTGTTTGGAAGGGGAGTCCCTTTCCATTATCACATCAGGCAGTGAGGACTTCACTGGTATGCACACACTGGCACATTTTGCCTGCATACCACTAGGACTTGCTTGTCTTACTAAGAATTTCTCTAAAGACACTTGTTTTTCCCTACATTTTAACACTTGTCTGTAGTAAGACATCACATTATCATTTAAAAGGTCAATGCAACGGCCTGCTACAGCTTTATCTGGGTGAGTTTTTTCAACAAAACTTTGCAGTTCTTCCCATACTTCACACATTTTCTTAATCAAGGAGGGACATCCTCTACTGCCTCTACTCACAGCTATTTTCTTAGGTTGAACCTTATCAATGGCTTTCTTGAGACCCATGGTGAGATATATAATAACAAACTGTATAGTCAAATGACCAAAAATCCAACAAAACACTGAAAATCCAGGTGAAGAATTGATGTGGGATAGTCACTGGGCACGAGACAATGGTAAACTGAGGGGCGGAGGGGCGACGATCGCCGATCGACCACGCGCTAGGTCGGCCTGTACGCGTATCAACAAACTCGCGTCCCGAGGTAACCCTCGCGTTCCGAGACATAATTTTCGAGGAAATCCTGCTCGTCTTCCGAAAAACTCGCATACAGGGACACTCGCATTCCGAGGTACCACTGTACTGTTTTTGCATTTATTCACTATACACAGACGTTATATATACGCATTTACATGTTTTGTTCACCATAACTGTACATCTAAGCTTGTATGGTGAGTAAAGCCACAAAGACGTAGCTACTCACACAGTCAGCTGATCGGTGGCCGCCCTCAAGGCTTGACGCACTAATATTTCTCCTCCAACAATATTGGTTGTGGTGTTATTACGCTATATACACACATTATATATAAGTATCTACCTGATTTATTCACCATACTTATACAAATAAGCTGGTATGGTGCCCAAAGACCATAGTAGCCATCAGTAAACAACGTGCCAAGTCGTGCAGACGACGCTCCTCCTCCACCAAAATGGCGGCTCCCAACCTCCTACTCTCGCTGTTATCTCACACTATACACACGTTATATATAAGTATCTACATTTGTGTTCACCATAGCGAACCACTAAGCTGGTATGGTGAGTGCAGTCAATAAATGGTGGCCACACACAGTCAGAAGACGACGCCCACAACCCTCCCTTTACAGCCGTACTCCTCCCTCCATCGAGCCATCGAGCACAGCGATAAATATCACCACAATCACGCTGTTATCAGAATCCTGGTCAGTTTTATCAAAGTCAGGGGTCTTCAGTAATACTATCACTGCTAAATAATAGCAGTATCATTTATATTATGGCATTTGTAGGCGATGCTGTAGTCACAAGCTGAACAGCGGTGCTGTGAGCTCGAACTGCGTGCACCAGCCTTGGTGGCTGGCTGAATACTGACGCTCTCACACCCAAGAATGTTGGGCTGGATTTTTTTTTCTAGGTGGCATCTGGCAACTATCAGTCGTGGCTGTACTATAGCTGCCCCTATCCCAGGCGGGGCGTTTAAATTATACCGCTAGACACGAAATCATTTATAAATGATGTGCGCGGTTTCGGTTTTGTCACTGATATCATTTATATATGATATGCGCGGTTTGAGGGTTAAGGTCAGGATTGACATTACAGTTCAGCGTTTTATATATATAAAATACACATGAGAGGATGTGCAGTGACTTTATAGCTAACATATTCAGAGATTTGAATAAGGGTGCACAAGATTACAAAAATTAAAATATTTAACTTAACATACTCTATTTTCTTTATTCATGTTTAATATTTGAAAGAGAATGCTACTTAATTGATAATTTAAATTAGATATATATTCTTTGTGGATTTACATTAGTAAGGAAAGTTATCAGTATACTGTAACAACTTCATTGCATAGTAAATATATCTAATTGCTTGAAGAATGGTGATAATGTTTGATATTTCCTATAAACCATATTGAAACTTATATATTCATCTAGGTGTCTAAGATGCATATTAAAGACGAGCTAATACAAAATTATATTTATATTGCATTTCCCCACCATGTCCCACCCAGGGAGCCGGTGGCTGAGCGGACAGAACACTGGACGCGTGATCCTGTGGTCCTGGGTTTGATCCCGGGCGCCGACGAGAAACAATGAGCAGAGTTTCTTTCACCCTGATGCTCCTGTTACATAGCAGTAAATCGGTAC
>WNGS01113158.1:42593493-42615991 GCA_020271785.1 Procambarus virginalis
CTCTTACGGTTGTGCACATTATTGTTGAATTTCTTGCTTTCCGACCGTCCCTCGCGGTCAATTGTCCCTCGATAGAATTCTGGTGAATCGGATACTTTTGATATCGTTCCCCTTATGCGTTTCTGGTAATGTATTGGCATCCTTGGTGATATTTAGCGGCCTCTGATATTTAGCACATTTGGTGGTGCTACATAGTCTTCCAGGTTTGATGCCTTCTTTTGATAATTACTTACTCCTCCCTCCCTGGGAGGGGGAAGGGGGAGCCCCCAGACCCTCATGCCGGCGATCCTCACCCCAGTTCCTCGGCTGATGAGATCGTGCACAGTCATGTGGCTCCATCTCCAGTCTTCTCTCAGTGCTATTTATTGTTTTTCAGTGCTGCTCTTATGGTGGTCGTGTAAGCTGGGAGTAATATTCTCAGGTACTCGGGCTGCATGTGGTTAGTGTCATCTTCCCTGAGTGCCCTGTAAGTACCTCTCTCAGGGCTTGGGGTTCCCTTCCACAAGTCACCTTGGGTCTACCTCTGTTGGTCTTTCGCTGCTTGGCGTTTGGCTGCCCCGAGTGTGTGGGGGGTATCCACCCTTGTTTGCCTTGGGGTAAGTGGTAGTTATTGCACTGGTGGGCGTGGGATACTGCATAGCTAGTTTTCACCTTTAGCAGCGGCCGGCTCTGTTCTCTTCGGGTACGTTGTCCTCTTGCGAGGTTTTTCTTTTCTTTTTCTTTTTGCCTTGTGAGGGGGGTCTGCTTTGTGTTCCCCCCTCCCTTATATTAGGTTGTTTTGTGTGGTGGCACCCCTGCTTACCCCTCGTGAGTGGACACGTCCCGTGAGTTCAGCTTTTAGCAGTTTGCTTGGTAGTTTGGGGTGCTGGTTAGCAGTATCCTGCCTGGAATAACCCTTAACAGACCCAGTCTAGGGGCCTGCTGGAAAACCCCGGGGGAACCCCAGGGTCTAATGGAGGAGACCCCTGCGTCTCCTTTCGCTTTGTGCGAGTTTGAGGGTTGCTCTGTCCCCCTTGTCTTAGGGCGACACTCAGTTTTTGCCTCCGTCATGCTGCCTGTTGGGTCGGTGACACATTCGACCCTGAGTCCTGGGAGCTTTGTTGCTTGTTTGTAACTCAATTCACCCAATCTGATGATGATTTTCTTCAGGTGCAGGCTAGGTTTAGGTTATTCAGTTGCAGGATAGGTTTAGGTTATTGCAACGCGCTAGGGTTGTCGCTTCCTCGGACGCCTTGAGGCTGCCATGCTTTGCATATTGGGACTCAGACTTGGGGGTGTTGGGCGCTTCGGCCTTGGTTCCGTCCACGTCCCGTCGTTCTTCCTCTTCGGTGGTTCATACGGTCCCCCCCCCTCCCCCCACTGCTTCCGGGCCCTAAGCATCTGAGGGCTTTGGGGTCTGGGCGGGGACTTTAGAGGTTTCTGAGATGGTTTAGAGGTTTTCTGAGGCAGTTTTGGGGGTTGCCCCGTCCAGGGTAGATACGGAGGCATTCGAGTCTGTTCCTCCTGCTGTTGCTCCGGGGTCTGACCAGTGGGCCCCTTCTCTTCCGTCTCTTTCGGCTGGCTCGGCTTTTTCTTGTGAGGCTGGGGCTTTGGCAGACGACTCCGCCCCGGGGCCTGAAGTGGAGGTTCCAGGAGTAAGGGAGGAGCTGACTTGGGGGCCTTGGGCTCCGTTGGACCCCACCTGGATTTTCCGACCTTCTGAACGGGGTTTATTGATGCAAGGAGTGGAGTTTTCTTTTCTTCCCTCTGCATACAATTTGGACTTGGGTTCAGCCCTCTTCCCGGGTTCGGTTTCGTGTCCCTGTGGATCCTTTGGTTCCATCTTTCCAGAGGTTTTAGGCTTCCCACATCGCTCCGCCTGAAATGCGGTCGGCCATTGTGGCTTACCTCCTGCATGATCCGGAGTATGCCTCCATAATGGATTCATCTTCATTCAGGTTTAGATCTTGGTGTCCTTACTGGGTACGTTATGAGGTTCCGGGGTTGTCCTGACTTGCAGATTGCACCTTGTTTTCGTTGGATGCTTGGAACTCGTTCTGTCAGACCTGCACGTTTGAGTGGTGCGAGGCGTTGACGATGGTCAAGGCTTACCTGGGGGGGGGGGGGCGATTTTGAGCATCTTAATGCGTGCCTTTTCGCTTCTGCCCTTTTCCGGGATATTGGTGCGGTTCAGCTTCATGTGCCGGTTCCTTCCCTGTTGGCTGAGCTCGTGACTTTTTGGCTTTGGTTCTGCTTTTCTTTTCCCTCCTGGAGCTGTTTTCGGATTGGCTTGCAGAGGATGTAGAGGCGCTTGGGGTCGTTCCTGGGTCTGGCGCCTTAGGCTCGGCTGCTCGTGCGCCATCTGCTCTTTTGAAGCTGTTTGCGACAATCCTGCGGGGGGCGTTGCTGTGCATTTCGCGTGTTGACAAGAGGTTCTAGCTTCCTCCTTGGAATCTGCTTGGGCCCTGGTTCTTCGGTTGTCTTACCCTTTTTGTCCCTTGCTTTTTGAGGCCTCTGCGGTTGAGCATTATATTCAGGCGGCTTCTATCACTTGCCGCCATGTCTGGATTGTTGGTTCTCCGGGGGACCCGGATGGTTACCTGGTTGATACCTGGTTGATGGGGTTCTGGGAGTTCTTCTACTCCCCAAGCCCGGCCCGAGGCCAGGCTTGACTTGTGAGAGTTTGGTCCACTAGGCTGTTGCTTGGAGCGGCCCGCAGGCCCACATACCCACCACAGCCCGGCTGGTCCGGAACTCCTTGGAGGAATAAATCTAGTTTCCTCTTGAAGATGTCCACGGTTGTTCCGGCAATATTTCTTATGCTTGCTGGGAGGACGTTGAACAACCGTGGACCTCTGATGTTTATACAGTGTTCTCTGATTGTGCCTATGGCACCCCTGCTCTTCACTGGTTCTATTCTGCATTTTCTTCCATATCGTTCACTCCAGTACGTTGTTATTTTACTGTGTAGATTTGGGACCTGGCCCTCCAGTATCTTCCAGGTGTATATTATTTGATATCTCTCTCGTCTTCTTTCTAGTGAGTACATTTGGAGAGCTTTGAGACGATCCCAATAATTTAGGTGCTTTATCGCGTCTATACGTGCTGTATATGTTCTCTGTATTCCCTCTATTTCAGCAATCTCTCCTGCTCTGAAGGGGGAAGTGAGTACTGAACAGTACTCAAGACGGGACAGCACAAGTGACTTGAAGAGTACAAGCATTGTGATGTGATCCCTGGATTTGAAAGTTCTCGTAATCCATCCTATCATTTTTCTGGCTGTCGCAATATTTGCTTGGTTATGCTCCCTAAACGTTAGGTCGTCAGACATCATTATTCCCAAATCCTTTACATGCTGTTTTCCTACTATGGGCACATTTGATTGTGTTTTGTACTCTGTATTATGTTTAAGGTCCTCATTTTTACCGTACCTGAGTACCTGGAATTTATCACTGTTAAACATCATGTTATTTTCTGATGCCCAGTCGAAAACTTTATTAATATCAGCTTGAAGTTTTTCAATGTCTTCAGCCGAGGTAATTTTCATACTGATTTTTGTGTCATCTGCAAAGGATGATACGAAGCTGTGACTTGTATTTTTGTCTATATCTGATATGAGAATAAGGAAAAGCAGCGGTGCAAGGACTGTACCCTGAGGTACAGAGCTTTTAACTGCACTTGGACTAGATTTTATATGGTTGACCGTTACTCGCTGAGTCCTGTTTGACAGAAAACTGAGTATCCAGCGTCCTACTTTACCGGTTATTCCCATTGACTTCATTTTGTGTGCTATCACGCCATGGTCACATTTATCGAAAGCCTTTGCGAAGTCCGTGTATATCACATCAGCATTCTGTTTTTCTTCTAATGCCTCAGTGACTTTATCGTAGTGCTCAAGTAGCTGTGAGAGGCACGATCTTCCCGCTCGAAATCCATGTTGGCCTGGGTTGTGAAGGTCATTGGTCTCCATGAAATTGGTGACCTGACTCCTAATCACTCTCTCAAATACTTTTATTATGTGCGATGTCAGTGCAACTGGTCTATAATTCTTTGCCAATGCTTTGCTCCCTCCCTTGTGTAGAGGGGCTATGTCTGCCACTTTAAGTGCATCTGGTATCTCTCCCGTGTCCAAGCTCTTCCTCCACACTATACTGAGTGCCTGTGCTACCGGCACTTTGCATTTCTTTATAAATATTGAATTCCATGAGTCTGGACCTGGGGCCGAGTGCATGGGCATGTTTTCAATTTCTCTTTCAAAATTTAGTGCGCTCGTGTTGATATCAGTTATATTTACAGGGGTTTGGATATCACGCATAAAGAAATTGTCTGGATCTTCTACTTTCATGTTGTTTATTGGAGTGCTAAACATGTCCTCATACTGCTTTTTTAGGATTTCACTAATTTCTTTGTCATCCTCCGTGTATGAACCTTCACTTGTACGAATAGGTCCAATACTGGCAGTAGTTTTTGCTTTTGATTTCGCATATGTGAAGAAGTATTTTGGATTTTTCTTTATTTCCTGAATTGCTTTCTGTTCTAACTGCCTTTCTTCAGTTTCATATGAGTGTTTCAATTTCCGCTCGATTTCTTCAATCTCCCTATTTAAATTATTCCTTCTTTGACGGGAAATTCGTGTCTGCATAAGCAGTTCCGTTATTCTTTTCCTGCGTTTATAGTGTCTTCTGCGTTCTCTTTCTACGTTGGATCTCTTTCTGGCTTTCCTCAAAGGAACATGTTTCAGACAGACTTGATACGCTTCCGAAGTCAGTTTTTCTATTCCTTCTGTAGGACTTTTATTACTTAAAACAGTTTCCCATGGAATGTTTTTAAGTTCCCTGTTTATTATCTCCCAGTCTATCCTTTTATTATTAAAATTGAATTTACTGAATAGCCCCTCTCGCTTTATCAACGTTTTAGGTCTATTCTGAGTATTGATGGTAGTTTGCACTTCAATGAGCTTGTGATCTGAATATGTGGTATCTGATATCGTAATGTCTCTGATAATGTCTTCATTGTTCGTAAAGACCAGATCGAGAATATTTTTATTTCTCGTTGGCTCCGATATCTGCTGAGTGAGTGAAAATTTGTCACAGAATCTAAGTAGTTCTCTAATCTGTGGTTGGTTAGGTCCTGATAGATTCCCTGGTATAATATTATTGTTTGCTATTCTCCACCTGAGACTAGGCAAGTTGAAGTCACCTAAGAAGATAATATCAGGTATTGGGTTCTCCAAATTATCAAGGCTATTCTCTATTTTGTTTATCTGTTCTGTGAATTCCTCAGCCGTTGCATCTGGCGGTTTGTATATTAGAATAATCACTAAATTTATTTTCTCTATTTTTAATCCCAGTACCTCTACCACCTCATTTGTAACGTTTAGGAGCTCCGAGCACACAAGGTCTTCCCTAATATACAGACCCACTCCTCCATGTGACCTAATTTTCCTGTCACACCTGTATAGGTTATATCCTGGAATCCAGATCTCACTGTCCAAGAATTCCCCTGCATGGGTTTCTGTGAAAGCTCCAAATACTGCATTTGACTCCGTGAGGAGGCCATTTATGAACTGTACTTTATTGTTTGTTCTTGTTTTCAGTCCTTGTATGTTGGCAAAGATGAATGAGGTTACTCTGTTAGTGATAGTTTGACTGGGAGACTTTTGTGGCAAGCCCATTATGCGTGGACATATTGAGTTTGTTCTGACCAGTGCTGATTGTTGTAGGGCAGTTGCCTGTTGTAGTTGTGGTTCCCTTTCGGTGTGTAGTTGTATCTGTAATTCTGGTATGCAAGTGGGTCTGGCATCCAGTTCCATACATTCTCCATGCTCCTCCTTTTGAATTCTCTTTCGGTCTGGTATAAAAAATTTATCGAATTTCCTCCAAATTCATTATCCTGCTTGCCACTCTTTATGTAGCGTTCCGTGCCTTTCACGTGAAAGTATGGGCAGCTGAGGTCATAGCATTTTCTGTCCTCCAGTGAGGTTTGGCACATCTCAGGATGGAAAAACCTACATATTGATCCAAATCGACACTCACCTTTCCTAAGCATATTTAAACATTTTTTGGGATGTTGATAACTGCATTCTAATCCTTTCTTATTACCAGCATATCTATGTCTGCATATGCCCTTTGCATAAAATTTGCATAAGTCTGTCCTTCTGTTCTGACTCTCTCTATCGGGAACCGTTGTAGTGTCTGTACCTACCGAGCTGTCAGTGCTGTCTGTTACACTTTCTAGTTTACTGTCATCCACATCCGGGCCTACCGAGTCAGAGTTTACAACTTCCTGAGTTTCAGCCTCAGTTTCATCCCTGACTATAGCCTCCGCCCCTGGTATATTACAATTGTTGTTCCTTTCCCACTCCTTCTGGATGGCTGGTAGGCTTCCAATGAACGATGTTTTCCGTTCATGCGTCATGTTATCTAGAAGGTTTTTTAGGATATTCCAAGCTGGCAGGTCATGTTTACACACCCAGAGCAAGTGGCCAGCTCTCAGTGCCGCAGTGTTACTCACACCTGTACAAGCCGAATGAAATCTATTCTTACAGATATAACATTCAATTCCCGTCGCCTTCGACTTGAAGGAGATCTTACAGTGGCCACAAATTTGTTTATTTACTCCCATGGATCCTTCCCGGCAGGGTCGTGCCAGGTCTTGCAGTTCCCTTCGTCGGGGTTGGCCACAGGTGTCAGGTTCATGGCCGGTGCCGCCTGCGGTCCCGACTGTGCCTTGTCTGTACGGTGTTCGCTCTGCGCGCAGGTCAGGTTCTCGTAAGGGGCAGCAGCCCTTTCGCAGTTTGCCCCATTGACGGGGCAGTGGGGAGGGGGGAGGTTCACAATTTGTGGCCTTTTCGGTCGTTTCTCTCGGCCTGTGGTGGAGTTGGGTGGCTCCTCCTCCTTCGGGAGGTTCGAGGGCTGACAGGGCAGGCTACCTCTCGTGCGGTCTGTCGGGTCATCTTGGCGTGAGTGCGATTGGGCGTGGTCAAAACGATGTCGTCTCACAGGTGGGTTTCCTGTCTGTTTCCAGTTCCGAAACGGGACTGTGTGGACCTGCAGTTCATTCTGGACTTGTCCCGTCTGCACCCTTGGGTTTCTTTCTTGCCCCTCGTTTCAGATGACCCCTCTGTCCTAGGTCTGCCTTCTGTTAGAGCCGGGCATTTGGATGGTGTCCCTGGACCTCAAGGACGGGTATTGGCACGTCCTTATTCATCTGGGGTTCCAGGACTGGCTCGGTTTTGTTGTGGGGCTTCAATGCTACGGCTTTTGTTGCCTTCCATTCGGGTTGAATCCGGCACCTCGTGTGTTCACATGCCTTACCCGGGCCGTGGTGGCCTGTCTGCATCTGTTAGGTGTTCGGGTGTTGGCTTACCTCAATGACTGGCTGGTTTGGGCTCCCAGTCGGTCTGCATGTCTGCTCGTCAGGGATTTGGTGCTTTACCGGCTCACCGGGTTCGGGTTCCTGATGAACTGGAGGAAGTCCCATCTGGTTACCTCCTTGGTTTGGTCCTGGCTGGGTCTTGTGTGGGGCTCTTGGACTGCTTCCTTGTCTCTTCCTCCGGTGTCTCTCCTTCGGCTGCGGTCCCGCATGCGCTTGTTTTTGGGGGGCTCCCAGGTCACCCTGTGGTTGGTCGAGGGTCTGTGCGGGAGCCTGAACTTTGCGATTATGGTCTACCCGCTGGGTCGGGTTTGCCTTCGGGGCCGTCCCTTCCACCTCTTGCTATCGCAGGGGTTCCACCCCCGGGGGCCTTGTGTCGGCTGCTTCCTCTTCGGGTTTTTCAGGGTTCTGTGCCTTGGCACCTACCTGAGCCCTCGCTTGATGTGTTCACAGACACTTCGTCTCTCGGCTGGGGCTTTGTGATCAGTGCTTACCAGGCTGGCCAGGGGTGGGGGAGTCTGTCCTTCCGTCTGGCCCTCAGCATGGTGCGGGAGTTCGCTGCTGTGGGTTTGAGCTTCGGAGGGTTCGGGTCATCTGCGGATAGACAATCCGGCTCTGGACTGCTCCCCGGTGGTTCATTGCCTGAACCAAGGGGGTTCGATGCGGTCCTTGGCTATTTGGGGCTGGTCGCTTCGGGTGACTCGTCTGCTGAGTTCTCAGGGTGTGGCTCTCCTGGCAGCTCACGTCCGGGGGTGTCCAACATCTTGGCGGACGGCCTGTCCCAGTTCTTTCCCCTTTCAATGGAAGTGACGGTCGACGCCAACCGTCACTTCTGTTGGCTCTGCCGGATGTTCAGGCGCTCAGACGTGGACCTCTTCACGTCGATGTGGTCGAGGCATCTTCCGGTATATGTGGCGCCCTTCCCCGACTGCAAGGCTGTCGGGGTTGATGCCTTTCGGCAGGACTGGTCGAGGTGGGGGTTCCTGTACTTCTTTCCCCTGGTTCAGCTGTTGCTCAAGGTCCTGGGTAGCTTGGAGACTTACCAGGGGCGAGTAGTCCTCTTGGCTCCGTGGTGGCCGGCCCGGTCGTGGTTTCAGGTGCTGCTTGCCTGGTGTCCGAACCCGGAGGTTTTCCCGCGGCTCCGCCTCTATCAGGAGATCGGCCTGGTCCGGTACGAAACTGGTTCACGCTTCGCCTCAAGTCTTCGCGTTTGGTGTTTTTGAATCGGGTTTATCACCATCTCTATGGTGCTCAGGTGGCCTCTCTGGTGGTTTCCCACCTGCGGGCGTCTTCCCGGCTGCAGTATGAAGTTTCCTGGCGATCCTTCCATTTCTTTTTGACTCTTCGTTGTTACTCTTCGCTTTCGGTTCGAGTGTTGTCCTTTCTCTCTTGGTTGTTCCAGGACTGTCATCTTATGCCTAATACTGTCCCCTCGTATCATGCGGCACTGGCGGAGCCGCTGCACCCTGCTTTCAATATCGATGTTACTTCTGCACCGTTTCGCAAGCTGTCTCGTGCATTGTTTCACCTTCGGCCTGCTCATGCGCCGCCTGAGCCGTCCTGATCTTTGGACAGAGTGCTCTTCTATCTCTCTTCTCCTCGGTTTGTTGGGCCCCTTCGGTTCACGATTGTTTTGCTAAGGCTCTTTTTCTATTGGCATTGGCCTCTGGGGGGTTGGATGGTGGAGCTTCGTGCTCTTCTCCAGCGCAGAGGTTTTTTCTCTTTTGGTCGTGGTCATAGGTATTTTCGTCTGCAGCCGTCTCCCTCTTTTCTGGCGAAGAATGAGACTGCTGCTTTCCAGAGGGGTCCTTGGGTTGTTGATGCTTGGTTGATCAGGCCGGGGTTCATCATGTGTTGTGTCTGATTGCAGCCCTCTGCCGTTATCTGCATGCCAAGGCTCCTGTGTCTGGGGATGCGCTTTGGGTTGATCCAGTTTCCTTTCTTCCCTGTTCACGGGTTCAGGTCTCTCAGGTCGTCCGCAGGGTAATTAAGTCTATACAGTATCTTAGGCTGACATTCAGGCACGGGGTTTTTGGCGGTCGAACAGGGTCCCGTCTGAGCGCTACCTTTTAAACGTTCCTGGGCCATGTCGGGCTTGTGTCGCTTTAGGTCGGCGGTTGCAACCCATTGTCTCGACTTAAAGTTGGGGAGTGGAGCACCGACCACCTCCCTGGTAGGTCCCTTCTTTCTTGTTTTGTCTTTGGTGAAGTAGCTCCGGGGAGCCGTAGGGATCCCCCGCAGAAAACCAGAGTTGAATGTAATGAAACGCCATTTTCTGGGCGAGTCCCCGGAGGCTCCCAGGCATCCTTCCCTCCTTCCGGTGGAGTTTTTTCGCATTTTTGATACCCAGCCTTAGAACTGGGATGAGGATTGCCGGTGTGAGGGTCTGGGGCTTCCCATTGCCCCTCCCGGGAAGGAGGGAGCTGCGCAGACATGCGGCGCGGCGCGGCACGGCTCGTATAACGTCATGCTTGTTTGCTCATTTTTCGTTTGGGGAGTTCTGTCCACTCGTTTGAAGATTTTCGTTGTTAACCAGAATAGGGGTTTGTTTTGTGGCGCTTACCTTTCTGGGTGCCTGTCCCAGTTGATGGCAGATATAGAATGCTCCAAAATCACATGTGCATTCTATAGGCCATTGCCCTTCGTGCCTCCATGATGGGGCCTTGTGGTACCTGGTAGGTACCACAAGGTTCTGTGGTTCTGCCTTGTGGTACCTGGTAGGCCTAGAAGTTCACCCACATCGACAGTGCAAAATAGTTAGGGTATCCATATCAGACATGGATAGCTCCAGGGAGCCTCCGGGACTCGCCCAGAAAATGGCGTTTCATTACATTCAACGCTGATTTTTTAAATCCAGATAGATGCAGTCAACCCAACCATCTCTTTCCTGTAAAATTTCTGTGACTATCATAGAAACTGAGTAAATTTGTTACACAGGATCTTCCAGGTCGAAAACCATACTGTCTAATAATATATCATTTTTCTCCAGGTGTTCTACCCATTTAGTTTTAATTATTTTTTCCAATATTTTGACTATTACACTTGTCAATGATATACAGGTCTATAATTGAGGGGGGTCTTCCCTTCTACTTTTGTAGATTGGAACTATGTTAGCCTTTTTCCACACATCAGCAACAACTCCTGTACACAGGGATGCCTGAAAAATCAGTTGAAGTGGAATGCTGAGCTCAGATGCACATTCTCTCAGAACTCATGGTGAAACTCCATCTGGGCCAACTGCTTTGTTCTTACTTAGCTCCTTGAACCTTTTTTCCACTTCGTCTCTAGACACCTCTTTGTGCTCTATGTTGTTCTCTGGAATTCTTATTGTGTCTGGTTCCCTAAAGATTTCATTTTGTACAAACACACTTTGGAACTTTTCGTTTAGTGTTTCACACATTTCCTTTTCATTTTCCGTGAATCTGTTTCCCATTTTCAACCTCTGGATATTATCCTTTACTTGCAATTTGTTGTTTATGAATTTATAAAATAGACCTGGTTCTGTTTTACATTTGTCTGCAATCCCCTTTTCAAAATTTCTTTCTGCCTCTCTCCTCACTGCTGTGTAGTTGTTTCTCGCATCTTTGCATCGCTAGTATGTTTGTGGGTTTGGCCTCTTCCTGTATTGATTCCATTTTTGTGTCTTTTGGTCTCTGACCCTCTCGCAATTTCTATTGAACCAATCCTGTTTCCTAGTTCTGCATCTCTGTTTTGGTATAATTTTTTTTTGCCTTTATCATATATTTCACAAAACTTGACATACATCTCATTCACTTCCTTGCCTAGCATCAAGTCTGTCCAGTTATACTTACTAAAAAAAATTCTAAGGTCGCCATAATGTCCTCTCCTGAAGTCAGGTTTTTCAACTGCTTCAACCTCCTTATTTTCTTCCAGATTATAACGCATTGCATACTTTATTGCCAAAAAGACATGGTCACTTTTACCCAAGGGAGGAAGGTACTGAATGTCAAATATCTCTTCCTCCTTCCTGGTAAATATCTAATCTAGCATGGAGGGAACGTCCCCCTTCCCTCATCCTCATAGCTTGTTTAACATGTTGATGCAAGAATGTTTCCAGGATGAGGTCTACAAATCTACAGGTTCAAAAATCTTCTGTTTTAGCTTCATCTGCTTCCCAGTCCATGGATTTCAAGTTGAAGTCACCGACTATCAACAGTCGTGATCTATCGTTATCCGCTCTCGCTATAATCTCTCTCATTATTGTTATAAGACCTTCTCGTTTACTATCTAGCTCCTTCTTTGACCATGTGCTGCTTGGCGGTTGGACTATATGCATTTATGATCATTAGTTTATCATCTTCATGGCAGATCTCTAGTGCTATTATGTCAACTTCTTGTGGATTGGCAGTCATTATTTCCTTCACCTTTAGGTGTTCTTTTACCAGCACAGCAATGCTACTGCATTTCCTAATTTTTCTGTCCCATCTCCAAATTGAGTAGCCCCTTGGTAATATGATCTCATTTAAAATAACATCTTCAAGTTTTGTCTCCGTGAGTGCAACAATGTCTGGTGTCTGCAGCTGTATTACATCGCTTAACTCCAGTATCTTCGCTCTCACTCCATCTATGTTGGTGTATGCAATCTTCAGGAACTTGTTTCCCCTCTCCTTATTCTTCACTCCCCCTCTCTCTATTGATTTTGTTGGTTTGGCTTTATGTACCACTTTACTGGTCTGCCTATCCCTATCACTTTGTAGAAAAAAGAATTGATTTCTTCATTCCTGCTCTCATTTAAACGTTTTGCCTTGGCGATGTTCAGTTTCAGTTTCTCTCTTTCTTCTTTTGAAAGATCTCGTCTTAACGACCACACTTTCTCATTCTCATCACTTTGTAATTATCTAGCATTTCTTAGTACTTCTTCCATCTGTATGGCACCGTTTAGGGTGATCCTCAAAGGTCGATCTTTCCCTTTTACACATCTGCCTATTCTCCTGTAGTTGCACACATTCTCTATGGTAGTAAGACCTTCTACGAGGCCAACAATTTTATCTACTACTTTCGCTTCTTCTACAGCTCTTTCTGACCTAGATGTTATCTCCTTTTCTTTGCAACCAAAAATTATCAGGGACTTACTCCGATCAACTGTGTTTTGCACCAACTTCGGGTTAGATGCCAATTCCTTTCTTACTTCCAGCCTAATGTTTGTTTTATCTTGATTTCTGCAGTGTTTGGCTTCCTTTACAGCTTCTTCAATTTTTCCTTCTCCTTGGCCACTTGTGCATAGGTGAGTTGCATATCTTTCTTGCACTGTTCTATTCCCTGTGTAACTTCCTCCATCTGTGCTGACAAAAGCTGTTTCTCCTGTTGAATTTCCTTACCAAACCTATTGTAGTCATTTATGTTTAAACTTACTTTAACTTCTTCCAAAGCTATTTTTAAGAGTTTATTTTCTTCTTTCATGGCTTTGCAATTTGTTTCCAATTGATTTTTATCCTTGCACAAGTCTTTCACTATATCCTCAAGACATAAAACTTTGCTATTCAAATGGTCATTACTTTCTTTCAATTTACTAATTATTTCTACATGAGAGTTCACTATAGTATCTAATTTTACCAACTTGTTATGTAGACTACTAATATCAATGCTTTCTTCATTGAATCCAGCAAAATCAAGCTCTGTTTTGTTTTTCCTCTTGCCGGCGGCCATCTTGAATGTTCTTCTCTGCACATCCCAAGGTCCCAAATCTGCACAGTAAAATAACAACGTACTGGAGTGAACGACATAGAAGAAAATGCGGAATAGAACCAGTGAAGAGCAGAGGTGCCATGGGCACAATCAGAGAACACTGCATGAACATCAGAGGTCCACAGTTGTTCAACATCCTACCAGCGAGCATCAGAAATATTACAGGAACAACCGTGGACATCTTCAAGAGGAAACTAGATTGTTTCCTTCAAGGAGTGCCGGATCAACCGGGCTGTGGTGGGTATGTGGGCCTGCGGGCCACTCCAAGCAACAGCCTGGTGGACCAAACTCACATGTCAAGTCTGGCCTCGGGCCGGGCTTGGGGAATAGAAGAACTCCCAGAACCCCATCAACCAGGGAATACTAGGGCAACTTTTTCTCATCTAATTTTTCACTTCCCTTAGCACATTCTTGTTATCTCACCTATTTTTCAAAAGCACTATACCTTTATGTTCTCTGGGACACCACTCACTATCATCACCCTGTACTACAATACTTAGGATTGTTGAAATATGCTGGAGCTCCTCTGATGCAAGTGTTGACCCTAGGGGCTAGGGGGTGTCACCTTTTGTGTACTCACCTAGTTGTGCTTGCGGGGTTTGAGCTCTGGCTCTTTGGTCCCGCCTCTCAACCGTCAATCAACAGGTAATTACCTAAGTGTAATTACCTAAGTGTAGTTACAGGATGAGAGCTACGCTCGTGGTGTCCCGTCTTCCCAGCACTCTTTGTCATGTAACGCTTTGAAACTACTGACGGTCTTGGCCTCCACCACGTTCTCACTTAACTTGTTCCAACCGTCGGTCTACTCTGTTTACAAAAGTGAATTTTCGTATATTTATCCGGCAGCTTTGTTTCGTTAGTTTAAATCTATGACCTCTTGTTCTTGAAGTTCCAGGTCTCAGGAATTCTTCCCTATCAATTTTATCGATTCCTGTTACTATTTTTAATGTAGTGATCATATCACCTCTTTTTCTTCTATCTTCTAGTTTTTGCATGTTTAATGCCTTTAATCTCTCCTCGTAGCTCTTGTCCTTCATTTCTGGGAGCCACTTAGTGGCATGTCGTTGCACCTTTTCCAGTTTGTTGATGTGCTTCTTAAGATATGGGCACCATACAACCGCTGCATATTCCAGCTTTGGTCTAATAAAAGTCGTGAACAATTTCTTTAGTATTTCTCCATCCATGTATTTAAAAGCAATTCTGAGGTTAGAAAGTGTAGCATAGGCTCCTCACACAATGTTCTTGATGTGGTCCTCAGGTGACAGTTTTCTATCTAAAACCACCCCTAGATCCTTTTCTTTATCAGAATTCTTTAAAGATTTCTCACATAATTTATAGGTTGTGTGGGGTCTATGTTCTCCAATTCCACATTCCATAACATGGCATTTATTCACATTAAATTCCATTTGCCAAGTGTTGCTCCAAATACTTATTTTGTCCAGGTCTTCTTGAAGGGCATGACAATCATCTAGGTTTCTTATCTTCCCTATTATCTTAGCATCATCAGCAAACATGTTCATGTAATTCTGTATTCCCACTGGTAGATCATTTATGTAGACAATGAACATTACCGGTGCAAGAACTGAACCCTGAGGTACTCCACTCGTGACATTCCTCCAATCCGATACCTTGCCTCTGATTATGGCCCTCATTTTTCTGTCAGGAAATTTTTCATCCATGTTAGTAGCTTACCTGTCACTCCTCCAATATGTTCCAGTTTCCAGAACAACCTCTTATGGGGAACTCTGTCGAAAGCCTTTTTTAGGTCCAGATAGATGCAGTCAACCCAACCATCTCTTTCTTGTAAAATCTCTGTGGCTCGATCATAAAAACTGAGCAAGTTCGTTACACAGGATCTTCCAGATCGAAAACCATACTGTCTGTCTGATATTATATCGTTTTCCTCCAGGTGTTCTACCCATTTAGTTTTAATTATTTTTTCCAATATTTTGACTATTACACTTGTCAATGATACAGGTCTATAATTAAGGGGGTCTTCCCTGTTTCCACTTTTGTAGATTGGAACTATGTTAGCCTTTTTCCACACATCAGCTACAGCTCCTGTAAACAGGGATGCCTGAAAAATCAGTTGAAGTGGAATGCTGAGCTCAGGTGCACATTCTCTCAGAACCCATGGTGAAACTCCATCTGGACCAACTGCTTTGTTCTTACCTAGCTCCTTTAGCATTTTTTCCACTTCGTCTCTAGACACCTCTATGTGCTCTATGTTGTTCTCTGGAATTCTTATTGTGTCTGGTTCCCTAAAGATTTCATTTTGTACAAACACACTTTGGAACTTTTCGTTTAGTGTTTCACACATTTCCTTTTCATCTTCCGTGAATCTATTTCCCATTTTCAACCTCTGAATATTATCCTTTACCTGCAATTTGTTGTTTATGAATTTATAGAATAGACCTGGTTCTGTTTTACATTTGTCTGCAATCCCTTTTTCAAAATTTCTTTCTGCCTCTCTCCTCACTGCCGTGTAGTTGTTTCGCGCATCTTTGTATCGCTGGTATGTTTGGGGGTTTGGCCTCTTCCTGTATTGATTCCATTTTTGTGTCTTTTGGTCTCTAGCCCTCTCGCAATTTCTATTGAACCAATCCTGTTTTCTAGTTCTGCATCTCTGTTTTGGTATAAATTTTTTTGTGCCTTTATCATATATTTCACAAAACTTGACATACATCTCATTCACTTCCTTGCCTAGCATCAAGTCTGTCCAATTATACTCACTAAAAAAAATTCTAAGGTCACCATAATGTTTCCATAATGTCACCAGGTGTACAGTTTCCTGAGCCTATTGGGCTCTATCATATCTACACTTGAAACTGTGTATGGAGTCAGCCTCCACCACATCGCTTCCTAATGCATTCCATTTGTCAACCACTCTGACACTAAAAAAGTTCTTTCTAATATCTTTGTGGCTCATTTGGGCACTCAGTTTCCACCTGTGTCCCCTAGTGCGTGTGCCCCTTGTGTTAAACAGCCTGTCTTTATCAACCCTGTCGATTCCCCTGAGAATCTTGAATGTGGTGATCATGTCCCCCCTAACTCTTCTGTCTTCCAACGAAGTGAGGTTTAATTCCTGTAGTCTCTCCTCGTAGCTCATACCTCTCAGCTCGGGTACTAGTCTGGTGGCAAACCTTTGAACCTTTTCCAGTTTAGTCTTATGCTTGACTAGATATGGACTCCATGCTGGAGCCGCATACTCCAGGATTGGTCTGACATATGTGGTATATAATGTTCTGAAAGATTCCTTACACAAGTTTCTAAAGGCCGTTCTTATGTTAGCCAACCTGGCATATGCTGCTGATTATCCTCTTGATATGAGCTTCAGGGGACAGGTCTGGCGTGATATCAACCCCAGGTCTTTCTCTCTCTCTGACTCTTGAAGTATTTCATCTCCCAAATGATACCTTGTGTCTGGTCCTACCCCTATCTTCATTACATTACATTTACTTGGGTTAAACTCTAACAGCCATTTGTTCGACCATTCCTGCAGCTTGTCCAGGTCTTCCTGAAGCCTCAAGCTGTCCTCCTCTGTCTTAATCCTTCTCATATTTTGGCGTCGTCAGCAAACATTGAGAGGAATGAGTCTATACCCTCTGGGAGATCATTTACGTATATCAGAAACAGGATAGGTCCAAGTACAGAGCCCCTGTGGACTCCACTGGTAACTTCATGCCAGTCTGAGGTCTCACCCCTCACTGTAACTCTGCTTCCTATTGCTTAGGTACTCCCTTATCCACTGGAGCGCCCTACCTGTTACTCCTGCCTGTTTCTCCAGCTTATGCATCAACCTTTTATGGGGTACTGTGTCAAAGGCTTTCCGACAGTCCAAAAAATGCAGTCCGCCCACCTTCTCTTTCTTGCTAATTTTTGTCACCTGATCGTAGAATTCTATCAAGCCTGTAAGGCAAGATTTACCCTCCCTGAACCCATGTTGATGGGTTGTCACGAAGTCTCTTCTCTCCAGATGTGTTACTAGGTTTTTTCTCACAATCTTCTCCATCACCTTGCATGGTATACAAGTTAAGACACTGGCCTGTAGTTCAGTGCCTCTTGTCTGTCACCCTTTTTGTATATTGGTACTACATTAGCAGTCTTCCATATTTCTGGTAGGTCCCCCATTTCCATGACTACTATACACTATGGAGAGTGGTAAGCAAAGTGCTCCTGCACACTCTTTCAATACCCATGCGAGATTCCATCGGCCCAACAGCTTTTCTCACTCCCNTGCCATCAGAGCCCGCTGCTGTAGAACCCAAAGGGCTAGGGCAGATTGAAGTTCAGAGAGAGAGAGAAGGGATCATTATAGGGAAGGTGAAGAATGTACAGAAAAATTTAAAGGACGAGACTCGAGGAGAGGCTTACGAAGAAGGAAGGATTGGGGGAGACGAGAACCAGAACTAACAGAGGAGAAATGGTAACCCAGTTCAGTCGCAACCTGCAACGGGTCCGCCACAGGAGCACTATGAGGCGAAGGACCGCGAGACATCGGGAACGAACTTACCCGCAAATCTTGCGGATATGATTCCAGACCAGCGGAAGAGGATTTTCGGAATAACGGTGGAGACATAAGCTCGCCCAGCAAGCACGTTTAGCCGCATAGATGGTCCTACTGTCCACCGCACTCGCCTTCCGAAACAAAAGAAAAGACTCAACCGTCTGCCGGCGGCGATGTCTCTTCCAGGCTGCATGCTTACAGCGGACAGCCGAGCACCAGTCCAAACTCCACCAGGGAACGCACTTCCGCGTTCCCCGAGAGGAAGAGCGAGGAATAGAGTGGAGGGCAGGTCAAAGACAGTGTCATGAAAAAGGAGGAGGGCGCGAGGGAGAGGTAAAATGGAGAGGTCGGAAATAGTAGCACAGAGTAAAAGGCGCCAGTGAGCCTCGGCAAACCGCCACCTAGGGAAGGAGAGAGAATGGCGAAAGGAGAAAAAAGTGACAGGATAGGAAAATGGTCACTGCCATGGAGGTCATCAAGGACTCGCCACCGAAATCTAAGGAAAGGAGACGAGCACAGAGAAAGATCGAGACAAGGAAGGGAGCGAGTCCGAGAGTCCAAATGCGTGGCTCACCAGAAGTAACACTTTGCCGCCCCCCGCGTAAGAGAAAAAAACATTGGGCTTGTGCTTTCGGCACCTCGGGCGGCCAAGCGGTGAGACAAAAAAGTGTATACTTTATTTACTGTCCTGACACTATTTGTTGGCCTACGTATTAAATTTGGTATCACTGTGTTCGCAATAGAATTGTCTATAAGAACATATGTATAAAATGGCGGCAAATCATAAGGCATATCTGCACCACATAAAAAGTATTGACATTACTCGCCGAAAGCGCCAAACAGCAACAAAATGTTTCCATTCTATTAATGGTTGTGAAGCCCACAGTCGTCCTACATCGTTAATTTTGGTATCATTGGAATCGCAATAAAATTCTCTATACGGACATATGCATATGAATGTATATTCTAGGTCGTTGCCCACCCGCAAGAGTGTGGGAAGTTGACAATGAGTTACCCGCGAGCGCACCAGCGAAAACACATGTGGGAAATCACGCTTGGAAAGTTTATACATTTATATTGTTCCGGCCTTATTTTTCTATGTGGGTATTGTTTTTTGTACCAATGTGTTCGCAATAAAATTTTCTATAAGAAGTATAAAAAATGTAAAAAGCATATGTACGAATTGCGCCAAATATAAAACAACGTCGCTCATTATGCGTGCGCGGCAAAAACGAACCCAATGGGTTCGTTTGTTCCATGTTTGTCAAGTTTATACTTGTCTCAACACAATTTATTTGTATGACAGTGATCACAGTAAAAAATCCTACACAGACATAAACGAAACAAATAAAAATATTTGGCTGGTCATAGCAAAATGAACCGGTAAAGCGAACCCACCGCAACACGCCGGCACACCCAGAGCCACACCCGCCACACCCGCAACACCAGAAAAAATACTTTGTGTTTTTCCTGCTTAGTCATAGAAGTTTAGGTGATATAATATTCATTTTTGTACCAAAACATTCGCAAATAAATTGTCTACAATACGTATATAATATAATATGTTATTGATGATAAATAAAATTCCAAATAGGTGTACTTACCATGTATATGTTGATTGAAGACCAACAGTTGAGCAATTTTCTTCACTCCACCATCTTCAGGCCTGATATCCTGAAGTTGCTCAACAGATGTTTCGTTGGTGGAGTGAAGCTGTTGCGGGTGGTTACTTTTTCTCCACCCAAAATACCTTCCTGCGGTGGTACCTTGTGTAGCAAGGTACAGCGCACAGTGCCACATCACAAGTTTTACATGCGAGTTTGACGTCCTTCCTTATGCCAGACTTGTTACAAACACGGCACCTTTTACGTTTTTTCAGGTCGATAATTTCATGCGTCAACTTGTAGTTCAGTCTATGTTCTGAATCTACAATTCGTTTTTGTTTGTAGGGAACAACAGGAAGCGTGTCTTCTTCAGGAATGACAAGACTGTTGTTACATCTACTGTCACATCCGTCAAGTCAAGGGCTTCTATGTCATCGAACTCCTGTTCAGAATTGTGTGATGATGATGACTGGGCTTGAGGTGTCGATGTGAACAGAGCCCGCCTCGAACCAGATGGGCCGGCTGTTGGAGGTGCCGCGTCAGCAGGACGAGCTACGTTGCTAGCGTCTGGAGCAGCTACGTTGGCATCTATGTCTGGAGCAGCTACGTTGCATCTATGTCTGGAGCATGGGGTATGCCTGTGGTTGCTGGCCAGTCATCACTTTTCCACATCAATAAGGATTTGATTCCTATTGCGTGAAACTCCAGAAAAGTGAGCTTTTTACATCAGTGGAGTAGTTCTTATACAATGCGTATGCATTGTGCAAAGCCATTTGTAGAAAATAAAAAGTAATCTTGGTCCATTTGTGTGTTTTTCTGGCAAACTCGTAATACTTGATCATTTGATCGAAATGATCAACACCTTTCATGTACCGATTGTACTCACATATGGCCTTGGGTTTGTTCACTTTCACAAGTTGGAGTCCAGTTCTCCCGTTTCGCATACGAACACGTTTCCTGCGATTTACTTCTGTTGTGTCGGCATTGTGCAGATTGGTGATGACAGTGACGGGGCGCTTGTCTTTCCATACTATGATAAAGTGTTATCCTTACGCCTGTGTATGGTGGTATCTGTTGCCATTTTAGCCTTTGCCAGTTGTTGCAGATCCTTGGGGGCGCCACGTTGCAGTCTAAGTGTTCCACATGTGTAAACTCCAACTTCACGTAATTGTTCTGTCAGGGAAACCGAGTTATAGTAGTTATCCATATACAGATGATAACCCTTGTTGACTAGGGGCGCCATCAACCCCGTGACGGTTTCGACTGTGGTTTTTCCTATGCCACAATACACATCAAAATTATATATGTAGCCCGATGTGCCCTCGGCCAACATATAAAATTTTACACCATATTTGTCTGGCTTGTTGGGATTGTATACCTTGAACGAGAGGCGGCCCCGCCATGGCATTGTACCTTCATCGAGACTCAATTCTTTCTTTGGAATATATAAAGACATAAATTTCTGAGACAAATAATCCATCACTGGTCGCACTTTTATCAATCTATCACTATTATCCGCTGGAACTGCCTTATTGTTATACATGTGAAAGAACTTGGAAATAATTTGGAAACGCGGAGATGACATAAACACGTTGAAGAAGCGAGCATGCCACATCTGGTTCGTCTGCCAGTACATCCTCATTGTAGGCAGCCTGTTTACCCCATCAGTATGCACAGCCCAAATATCGGGCCATTTCTTTCACACACACAGGTTTCCAAGCTTTTTGTACTGAGCGAGCCGCGAGGTGCATCACGTGTGTGGCATACAAATTTGTTTCATAAGCCAGATATTCTACTATAGCTCTAGTAAAAAATAACTGTATGAACTGCAATGGAGTAGTTGGTGGTGGAATTGTTATCCCGGGGGTTGCAGTAAATGCACCAACGATGGGAGGAGTATTGCTACGATTCCACTCACCACTGAGCCTAGCCCTCTTCCGTACCGGACACGTCCGCTTTCCGCGTGGCCGGGCTTGGGGTTCTCATCCTCACTCTCAGACGAACTCTCTTGCTCACTTGAGGAAACATCAACAACCAAGTCACATTCTGGTTCATCATCCTCAAAATCGTCCTCATCTGAATCGGGAAAAGCCTCAACCAGATCAGGAATCTTGGAGGGAGTGAGCTTGACCCCACGATACTGATTATGGATCATGGCGATCTGCTCTTCTCTCTGCGATTTCCTACCTCTTTTTGAAGTACCACTGCTTGTTCCTTGTTCAGCATCCATTTTCAACGTATTGAATGGGATATAATCACACGAGAACGGAAAGAAATGCGAAAAACGGGTCAAATTTGCGACGCGAGGGGAGCGTGGTGTGGGCACTGTGCATCCTCACCTGCTGTTTCAGTTTCAATCACCTCACTTTCAGAATTTTCAAGAGCGAAATCAGAAAATTCATCATCTAAAGCCTGGATTTTGTTGGTGTGAGTTTCACTTTTCTGTACTTTTAATGAACACTACTTAGCCTTTCCCTCAGACATGTTTCTATCCCTGTTTTCATTATGGACTGGCTCTGTCCTTGATCACTATCCAACTTGGAGTATATGTAGTGCGTTTATATAGGCACTAACAAATACAGTATCCACTCAATATAACGGCCTATATGAGGCTGTACCCTGGTCGTTATTTCCGGATCTCTGGTATTTCCGAAGTTAAGTTGTCGGTAATTTTTCAAGTACCATTCAGGTAGGATATATTTTATACTGTATAACAAGTGAACCACACAACAAGTGAACCATATAAACCAAACACCTCCCTCCCTCCAAATGTCTTCCATCCCCCCCTCCCTCATTATCTTCCAATCCCCTCCCTCATTATCTTCCATCCTCTCCCTCAATGTCTTCCATCCCCTCCCTCATTATCTTCTATCCCCTCCCTCATTATCTTCCATCCCCTCCCTCATTATCTTCCATCCCCTCCCTCATTATCTTCCATCCCCTCCCTCATTATCTTCCATCCCCTCCCTCATTATCTTCCATCCCCTCCCTCATTATCTTCCATCCCCCTCCCTCATTATCTTCCATCCCCATCCCTCATTATCTTCCATCCCCCTCCCTCATTATCTTCCAATCCCCCTCCCTCATTATCTTCCATCCCCTCCCTCACTGCCTTCCTCATAACATGAGAACAGCAGGCGATGCGATGGAGGAAGGAGCTACTAACGGGGTTGAGGGAGCTACTATAACGGGGTCGTGGCCTGGCTACCCGGACATCTGTCAGCTCCTGCTCACAGATGCCAACTGTACATAATTCATAAATAAAACTATATTTGTTTAATTAACAAATAGGAAACTATAAAACATGTAAATGATTAATAATGTATAG
>WNGS01113158.1:42617802-42643930 GCA_020271785.1 Procambarus virginalis
CAAATTGAAAGTGAGGAGAGTGATGATAATGTTTAAACCGCCACCCATGCAGTCCTTGCTATTAGAACTCATACCGCACGTACCCCACGCACCAGTTCTGATGAAGCCTGGTCTATTGATAACACTGCACCATTTGTAGACAGTTTTACTGGAACACCAGGCTTGACTGTACCAATACCAAGCACTCCTCTGTGATTTTTACGGTTATTTTTTATGCGAGATTGGCTGAAATATATGGTATATGAAACCAACTTGTATGCATCACAAAGCATCTCCAATACTTCTAACAACAAAATCAATGAGAGGGATGAGGTGAGTGTAAAAGAGCTTGCCTGATATTTGGGACTGACAATCTTGATGGGCATTGTGAAGATGCCAGAAATGACTATGTACTGGCAAACAGTTAAATTGTGGCATGTACCTTCGTTCAATACATTTATGATGGTGAAACGATATGTAATGATTCCAAAGTATTTTCATACTAATAACAATAAAGCTATTCCCAAAGACAATCAAGACAGACTAATAAAAGTTAGAACAATAATGGAATATCTATCGGAAAGATAGATATTCCATTATTGTTCCATTATCTTACAGTATCTTGAAAGATAGATGGAGGGGCCGTCTAGTTCTTCAGCTACAAGCAAAGGGTAAACTGCCAGTAGATACAACTGTATTCAGATGGAAGGACAATACTTTTATAATTTTGTGATAAGATAAGTGAGTAGTTTCACTAATCACAACTTGCCACAATGCAGATTCACAAGAAGTGGAACGAAGGAAACAAGTACACAAACCTGATGGAACATCTTCATTGCACCAGGTCATTGTGAACAAACTAAAGGCAATCTGTGACTACAGTAACCGCATGAAAGGTGTTGATCACTTCGACCAAATGATCAAATGTTATCATTTCACAGAAATGTCACAAGTTGATGAAAAAAATCACATTCTAATTTCTACAAATGTCTATCCATAATGCTTTTGTGTTATACAAGTACAGTGGCACCTCGACATACGATTGCCCCTACTTACGATAAATTCGAGTTCCGATATAAATTTCATCAAAAAATGCGACTCGACATCCGATGGTGTCGCCGACATCCGATATTTGTTGGTACACGTTCGGGTCGGCCGAGCGCGTGGTTCCCGGTCACGCGGTCCGACCTGCTTCAGTTTACTACAGCTACCCGCTTAGTGACGATCGCGCCTATAAGAAATTCCGCTTTTGTGGTGATTTTTTGCATTTTGAACATTAAAGTAATTATTTTCTATCGCGCCATGAGTCCCAAGAAAGTCAGTGGTAAGGCTCAACATATGAGATCCCATGTAAGAATGACCATAGAGCAGAAACAAGAGATCATTCGTAAATATGAAGACGGTGTGCGGGTCGGTGAACTGGCTAGGCAGTACAACAAATCTCAGTCAACGATATTCACCATACTGGTTAAGAAAAAAGACATTATGGGTGCTAAAGTGATGCATCATTACAGACAAATGTTAAATCGAATGGAAAAACAAATGTCTCTTGACAGATTTGTAGTGAGACAAACAAGCACTGAACCACAACCAGGTCCTAGTGGTATTCAGGCAAAATGTAGGAGAGAGAGAGTACCCCAGAGAAAACATCACTGCCTGATGTGATAATGGAAGGGGACTCCCCTTCCAAACAGTAACAACTCTCCTTCTCCCCCCTCATCACCATCTTCCATACGCCATCGAAATCCCTCCATAAAGGTAAGTGAAGCTTTGGTACTGTATTGTAGTTAGAAAAAACATTGTATTCAGTATAAAATGTATTTTTATGTTAATATTTTGGAGGGTGGGGAACGGATTAATTCAAATCCCTTTATTTCTTATGGGAAAATTTGCTTCGACTTCCGATATTTCAACATACGATCCGTCTCTGGGAACGGATTAGCATCGTAAATCGAGGCCCCCATTGTACTATACAACTGATACAAACAAACTCATTGCTCCAGTTCCACGAAGTAATAATTTGGTCACTGTTGAACTTTGAGTATAAGAATTGGCCTCTCCAAAATGACAACACCATACATGGTGGTGATATACATGACAATGAGAGCAGATCTACTGGTGACAACGTCACAACACGCGGACCATCAGGTGTGAGGTGGCCACTCTTCCCTTCTTCACCTCAAAATGAAGAATCATCATCTAACTCAGAAGACAAGGTTCAGACAACTCCTAGTGGTGCTGCTGCTAGGAGAATACCTCGTATTGTGGATAAATCCGTACATCTGAACAGAAACTTGAACTATTCCCTAATTCGCATCTAGAAAGGTCTGAAGTGTCTGGTCTGCTACAAGTCTGGTAAAAGGAAGGACACCAGGTATAAATGCAAGTCGTGTGGTGTCGTACTGTGTCCTGCACCATGCTCTAGTTTGTACCATCACAAGATGACATACTGGGTGGATAAGCAGTAATGCTTACCCACCATCCACTCCATCTGGTTGATACCTGGTTGATGGGGTTCTGGGAGTTCTTCTACTCCCCAAGCCCGGCCCAAGGCCAGGCTTGACTTGTGAGAGTTTGGTCCACCAGGCTGTTGCTTGGAGCGGCCCGCAGGCCCACATACCCACCACAGCCCGGTTGGTCCGGCACTCCTTGGAGGAATAAATCTAGTTTCCTCTTGAAAATGTCTACGGTTGTTCCGGCAATATTTCTTATGCTTGCTGGGAGGGTGTTGAACAATCGTGGACCTCTGATGTTTATACAGTGTTCTCTGATTGTGCCTATGGCACCCCTGCTCTTCACTGGTTCTATTCTGCATTTTCTTCCATATCGTTCACTCCAGTACGTTGTTACTTTACTGTGTAGTAAAACACAGGTTGAGAAACTTCAGGAAACATTTTCCTGGAGCAGGTGGAGTGGTTCAACCTAATGCTCAACTCATGCTCTACAAACATCATTGGGTAGTAAGTTCAGACATGTTTATTCATTTTTGTATACATATGATATTGTGGTACAAACACACATGTGAAGGAAGCAAGACGAAAACAAATGAAATAGTGTAACAATATCAGGAATGAATAAAGAGTATAAATAATGATGAAAAGCCGGTTTTTCACATGATGTAATTAATGCTTATGGAATTGGTAATGTTGTTCTTAAATTTGCCCTTATATGCATCTATCCTTTTAGAGCATTCTATTGCGAACAAATTGATACCAAAATGAATGACGTAACACGAAAATTGAGGTGATAAAACTGAAAATAGTACACAGTCACTTAGTTTGCGAACTTAACACTTTCGCCCCGGGCATGACGCAGCATTGCGTCATCCGTTTACTGTCGGTAATCTCAGGGATGACGCAGCATTGCGTCATCCACTAAAATAATTGCCAAAAATCAGGTTTTTATCCAATTTTTTTGGGACTGTTTGGTAACTGTCAACAAGCCGAATGCAATCTGTGACTACAATACAAACATGAATGGTGTTGATCACTTTGACCAAATGATCAAATATTATCACTTCATAAGGAAAACTCACAAATGGACGAAGAAAATGACCTTCTATTTTGTGCAAATGGCTATCTACAATGCTTATGTGATGTACAACTACTGCACAAAAAATACTAAACTATAATACGACATATACTAAATACTAAACATTTGTGGGCAGGAATTGGGAGTGTAGCTGGAAGGCGTCTGGGCGCTCACTCGCGTTTAAACGCTTGGTCCGTCTTCAACTCGTGTCACGGGTGGAGCGTGACCAGGTTTTTTATTTTATATGCTAATGTTCCTCTAGAGATTTCTATTGCGAACCCATTGATACCAAAATGAAAGACTTGGGATGAAAATTGAGGTGACCAGAGTGAAAAGAGTGAACACATTTTATCGCTTTTGCACGCTCCTGGGTAACTCGTTTGCACTTTCTCTGTTTGCTGCAGGTAATTAGCCAGGCTTTTGGAGTTTATATGCATTTAGTGCTGTAGAGAATTCTATTGCGAACACAATGATACCAAATTTAATCTCGTAGGACGAGAATTAAGGTGACAAAGTTGAAGAGAGTATACACTTTTCAGAATTAACGCGCGCTCCCGTGAAACGCTGGGACCCAAATCGCACAGTTGAGGGGTGGCGCGCGGGGCACACCAAAGTGTTAAGTTATCCAAAAGTTTCAGTTTCCCGATTGGGGATGGGGAGTCACACTACATGAACTATGTTCGGGTGAGGAAGTTGTCGGCCAAGTCTCGCGCCGTCCAGGGTTGGGGTTACGCTACACGAATCAAGTTCTAGAGAGAAAGTGGTCTGCCGAGCGTCATGCCAACCCGAGGTGGTGGGTGGATGGGAGGTGGCCTAGTTTGCCCACAGACCATGTCGGGCGCCACCACTATAGAGTGACTTCTACTCTGTGATGTCACAGATTCACGGCCTATTGTTCCCATTGTTTTGATTTGTCACGAGGCTGGAGTGTTCATTCCATGACTTTATTTTACATATCTGCACAATAAAGGAACATCCAAGCACCATGTCGGCTCCAAACACATGCATTGCTTCAGTGATGGCTGACTGGTGGGTGGATGGATGGGGAGCTTGGGTGGGAGGCAGTAAGTGAGAGAGGGAGAGAATTAGAGAGGGAGGGAGGCAGTGAGGGAGGGGGGTCAGACGTGTCGTCGTCACGCTCTGTGAAAAAACTCAAATAAACCGGGGCTTTCTAGGATTACAACCATGGATTATGGACCACAGTGAACACGAAGTGCATAGTGACTCATAGGAAAGTTGAATACAGTAATTAACAATGGAACTTTGAATGAAATAAGGAATAAGCGTAGGACCACGTGCGAGCAGCGCCACCAGCCGCATGGGTACATGCATATAGGCGATATACATCACATATAGCGAGCAGTGATACGTTGAACAGTGAAGTGGAACGTGTAACAGTGAGTGGAAAGTGGAACGTTTTGAAAGTGTCAGAGAATTACACATAGAAAGAAATAGAAATGTAATTTTGTGGAAGTAGGAGGCATCACGCAGTGTTTACACCACAGCCACAAGACCTAAGAGTGTATGGGACGTTCCTCAGTGATAATATACTGGCGATATATATACAGTATTGTAATATGGGAATGTGGGTTTAGGAACTAGTAATAGAGTAAGTGAAAACCATTGCAAGTCAGAAAGCAAGCAGATATTCCTTAGGATAATACAGGCAAATAATTCAGTGTTATAAATCAAGAAACTGGCAACGGGTGGCATCCACCCACCCTGCGACCTGTGACACAGACAACGGTCAACTATACCCCACTAGGATCATCTTCACCACTAGGCGATAAGTAGCCCCCTCATAAAGTGAACAAATAAACATATATAATATTATAAACATACTGTATACATATTATATATACATACATATAATACTATAAATATATTCATAATATTATAAATAGTAAAATTACTGAAGTCAACAAGGAATAAAGCGACAATAAATCACAAATAGGAGGAACAGACAACCTCTACGCCACAAACCCAACATAGAGACGTGTGGAGGATGCTTTAAGCCACTTCGGAAGAGTGTTGTAGGGATTGTATGTAACATTTGTAACATAAGATTTCACCTGAGTTGTACAGAATTATGTACACAATATGCAAACAGACAAGGTACCTACTGAATCTGTCACAAGGATAGACTGATGTGGGAAAACATCACCAAACTAATGAATGGCATTCCTGAAGTACATAGGTTACAATTCACACAAAAGCTACCAGAAATGTATGCAGAATATGAAAAACAGCAGCGAACACTACACAACCCAGGGACTGAGAGCTTAGAGAGCCACATTGACAATGTAGAAAGACATTGTGTCGAGGTACATGAAAATGAAGGCAATATTGAAGAGCAAACTGGTAATAGGGGGTAAGGAGAGAAACAATGAGAAGGAAGAGAACACAAATGAGAAAGACGAAAGTAACAAGGAGAAAGATAAGGGCAATACCGAGAATGATTGCGGAAACAAGAAAGTTGGAACAAAAAACACAGAGGTAGCCAAGTCGTGCATGGGTACAAACAATAAGAATACAAGCACAGGTGAAAATACTTGCAGGTATTATGCAAAAGGACAGTGCAGATATGGGGCCAGAGGCACGGAATGCACATTCATGCATACACGGAAATGCCAAAACTGGTTAGGGAAGGGCAGCTGTCATTTTGGAACATATTTTAGATATTTCCACCCTAAGTTATGCAAACTCTCAGTGAATGAGAGAAAATGCTATGATCTCCATTGCCCTGATTTCCACGTGAGAGATACACAGCGCTATATGAGAGAGGAAGCCCAATATAATAGCCCGGGAAATTTTTTAGAGGCAAGCAGAACCAGAGGGAGGAACAGACAGGCAGAAACGTTGCAGGAGTACGGGTGGGGAGGGGGAAATGCCCAAGACTGGACTACGTTTCGTTATCAAGCCCACACATACTACACCCCCCAACTACACAGAGACTACCACACTCCCCAGAATCACTTCCAAAACTGGACAAACCATTGCCAGACCAGCACACCCTGGGTCAGGGTAGAGAGGAGGAAGAACTACCAAAACCTTCCAGAAGTGACACACAATATGGGCAATCATTCATATTTACCATCTGGATTCCAAATTATAATTTATATAGATGTGATAGAGAAAATAGGTCAAATGGAGGAGTAGGTCTGTATATTAAAGAGGACCTGGTATGCACAGAGCTACTAAACTCGACTAATGAGGTGGTAGAGGTACTTGGAATTAAGGTAGAAAAAATAAACCTAATTATTATTCTAATATATAAACCACCAGATACAACGGTTGAGGAATTCACAGAGCAGATGCACAAAATAGAGAACATCCTTGATAATCTAGCGAACCCAGCACCAGATATTATCTTCCTTGGAGATTTCAATTCACCAAGTCTAAGATGGAGAATGGTAAACACAAATATCATAGCAGGGAATGACCCGGGAAATAACCAACCACAGGTCAGAGAACTTTTGAGATTCTGTGACAAATTCTCGCTCAATCAACAGATCACAGATCCAACTAGGAACGAAAACACACTAGACTTGCTATTCACAAACAATGACGAACTAATCAGAGACATTACAATTTTCTGGTACTACATACTCAGACCATAAGCTCATTGAAGTGCGAACTAGCATAAATAACGGCCGTAGGTCTAAGAGACCCAACAAGCGAGAAGGAATATTCAATCAATTCAATTTCAACAATATGAGGATCGACTGGGGAAAAAATAAATGTAGACCTTGCAACCATTCAATGGGAGACGGTCTTAAGCGACAAAACTCCCACACAGAGAATAGATCAACTGACAGATGAAGCATACAAGATCTGCCTGAAGCACGTGCCTGTGAGGAGGGTCAGAAAGAGGACCACTCTAGAAAGAGAACGCAGACGACTGTACAGGAGAAGGAAAAAAATAGCGGAAATGCTTAGGCAGACACGACTATCACAAGCAAGGAAAATAAACCTAAACCAGGAGATCGAGGAAGTATAACAAACGTTGAAGCAATCATACGAGGCTGAGGAAATGGAATTGGAACAGAAAGCTATACAAGAGATAAAGAAAAATCCAAAATATTTTTTCACATATGCAAAATCAAAATAAAAAACCTCCACTAGTATTGAACCTTTAATTACAACTGAAGGTACGTACACAGAGGACAACAAAGAAATTAGCGAAATTCTAAGAAGCCAGTATGAGGCTATGTTTAGCACACCAATAAACAACATGAAAGTTGATGACCCAGACAGCTTCTTTATGAATGACATTCAAGCTGCAGATAATATAATGGATATTAACACAAACTCAGAAGACTTTGAAAGAGAAATTGACAATATGCCCATGCACTCAGCTCCTGGGCCTGACTCATGGAATTCAATATTCATAAAGAAATGTAAAATACCAGTAGCGCGAGCACTCAGCGTAATATAGAGAAAGAGCCTAGATACAGGGGAGATACCAGCGACACTTAAATCTGCAGATATAGCTCCTTTGCACAAGGGGGGAGTAAAGCCTTGGCAAAAAATTATAGGCCAGTTGCACTAACATCACACATAATAAAAGTTTTTGAAAGAGTGATTAGGAATCAAATTTCTAGTTTTATGGAAAATAATGAGTTACACAACCCAGGACAACATGGATTTAGAGCGGGAAGATCCTGTCTGTCACAGTTACTCAATGACTATGACAAAATCACAGAAGCTCTAGAAGAAAAGCAAAATGCAGATGTAGTATACACAGACTTTGCAAAGGCATTCGACAAATGTGATCATGGAGTGATTGCACACAAAATGAGGTCAATGGGAATAACTGGTAAAGTAGGATGCTGGATACTCAATTTCCTGTCGAACAGAACACAACGAGTAACAGTCAATCAAATAAAATCAAGTCCAAGCGCAGTTAAAAGCTCTGTACCTCAAGGTACAGTCCTTGCACCACTGCTGTTCCTTATTCTCATATTAGATATAGATAAAAATACAAGTCACAGCTTCGTGTCATCCTTTGCAGATGACACAAAAATCAGCATGAAAATTACCTCTGCTGAAGACATGGAAAAATTACAAGCAGATATCAACAAAGTTTTCGATTGGGCAGCAGAAAATAACATGATGTTTAACAGCGATAAATTCCATGTACTCAGGTACAGCAAAAATGAGGACCTGAAACATAATACCAGGGTACAAAACACAATCGAATCTGCCCATAATAGGTAAACAGCATGTCAAGGATTTGGGAATAATGTTGTCCGACGATCTAACGTTTAGGGAGCATAACCAAGCAAATATTGCATCAGCCAGAAAAATGATAGGATGGATTACAAGAACTTTCAAATCCAGGGATCCCATCACAGTGGTTGTACTCTTCAAGTCACTTGTGTTGTCCCGTCTTGAGTACTGCTCAGTACTCATTTCCCCCTTCAGAGCAGGAGAGATTGCTGAAATAGAGGGAATACAGAGAACATATATGGCACGCATAGACACGATAAAGCACCTAAATTATTGGGATCGTCTCAAAGCCCTCCAAATGTTCTCACTAGAAAGAAGACGAGAGAGATATCAAATAATATACACGTGGAAGATACTGGAGGGCCAAGTACCAAATCTACACAGTAAAATAACAATGTACTGGAGTGAACGATATGGAAGAAAATGCAGAATAGAACCAGTGAAGAGCAGGGGTGCCATAGGCACAATCAGAGAACATTGCATAAACATCAGAGGTCCACGGTTGTTCAACACCCTCGCAGCGAGCATAAGAAATATTGCCGGAACAACCGTGGATATCTTCAAGAGGAAATTAGATTGTTTCCTCCGAGGAGTGCCGGACCAACCGGGCTGTGGTGGGTATGTGTGCCTGCGGGCCGCTCCAAGCAACAGCCTAGTGGACCAGACTCTCACAAGCCTGGGGAGTAGAAGAACTCCCAGAACCCCATCAACCAGGTATCAACCAGGTATCATCAGGGAGGGAGGCAGGAAGGGAGGGAAGTAGTGAGAGGGGGGGGGGGGAGAATTAGTAAGAGAAGGAGGGAGGAAGGGATGGCGGTTGGCATGGAGGGAGGGAAAGGCAGGCAGGAAGAGGCTGGGAGGGAGGAAGGGAGGCAGGCAGGCAGGGAGAGGCTGGGAGGGAGGCAGAGAGGCAGGCAGGGATGTTGAGTTGAACTATGTGACCTTGAAGCAGTGTGTAATTACATAAGTGTAGGATGAGAGCTATGCTCGTGGTGTCCCGTCTCCCCAGCACGCTTTGTCATATAATGCTTTGAAATTACTGACAGTTTTGGCCTCCACCACCTTCTCACCTAACTTTCTCCAACTGTCTACCGCTCTGTTTACAAAAATATATTTCTTATATTTCTCCGGCAGCTTTGTTTCGTTAGTTTAAATCTATGACCTCTTGTTCTTGAAGTTCCTCATCTCAGGAATTCTTCTCTATCAATTTTATCGATTCCTGTTACTATTTTGAACGTAGTGATCATATCCCCTCTTTTTCTTCTGTCTTCTAGTTTTTGCATATTTAATGCCCTCTAACCTCTCCTCGTAGCTCTTGTCCTTCAGTTCTGGGAGCCACTTAGTGGCATGTCTTTGCACCTTTTCCAGTTTGTTGATGTGCTTCTTAACACTTTGCCGCCCCCCGCGTAAGAGAAAAAACATTGGCCTTGTGCTTTCGGCACCTCGGGCGGCCAAGCGGTGAGACAAAAAAGTGTATACTTTTTTTACTGTCCTGACACTATTTGTTGGCCTACGTATTTAAATTTGGTATCACTGTGTTCGCAATAGAATTGTCTATAAGAACATATGTATAAAATGGCGGCAAATCATAAGGCATAACTGCACCACATAAAAAAGTATTGACATTACTCGCCGAAAGCGCCAAACAGCAACAAAATGTTTCCATTCTATTAATGGTTGTGAAGCCCACAGTCGTCCTACATCGTTAATTTTGGTATCATTGGAATCGCAATAAAATTCTCTATACGGACATATGTACAGTATATGAATGTATATTCTAGGTCGTTGCCCACCCGCAAGAGTGTGGGAAGTTGACAATGAGTTACCCGCGAGCGCACCAGCGAAAACACATGTGGGAAATCACGCTTGGAAAGTTTATACATTTATATTGTTCCCGGCCTTATTTTTCTATGTCGGTATTTGTTTTTTGTACCAATGTGTTCGCAATAAAATTTTCTATAAGAAGAAAAGTATAAAAAATGTAAAAAGCATATGTACGAATTGCGCCAAATATAAAACAACGTCGCTCATTATGCGTGCGCGGCAAAAACGAACCCAATGGGTTCGTTTGTTCCATGTTTGTCAAGTTTATACTTGTCTCAACACAATTTTATTTGTATGACAGTGATCACAGTAAAAAATCCTACACAGACATAAACGAAACAAATAAAAATATTTGGCTGGTCATAGCAAAATGAACAGGTAAAGCGAACCCACCGCAACACGCCCGGCACACCCAGAGCCACACCCGCCACACCCGCAACACCAGAAAAAATACTTTGTGTTTTTTCCTGCTTAGTCATAGAAGTTTAGGTGATATAATATTCATTTTTGTACCAAAACATTCGCAAATAAATTGTCTACAATACGTATATAATATAATATGTTATTGATGATAAATAAAATTCCAAATAGGTGTACTTACCATGTATATGTTGATTGAAGACCAACAGTTGAGCAATTTTTCTTCACTCCACCATCTTCAGGCCTGATATCCTGAAGTTGCTCAACAGATGTTTCGTTGGTGGAGTGAAGCTGTTGCGGGTGGTTACTTTTTCTCCACCCAAAATACCTTCCTGCGGTGGTACCTTGTGTAGCAAGGTACAGCGCACAGTGCCACATCACAAGTTTTACATGCGAGTTTGACGTCCTTCCTTATGCCAGACTTGTTACAAACACGGCACCTTTTACGTTTTTTCAGGTCGATAATTTCATGCGTCAACTTGTAGTTCAGTCTATGTTCTGAATCTACAATTCGTTTTTGTTTGTAGGGAACAACAGGAATCGTGTCTTCTTCAGGAATGACAAGACTGTTGGTTACATCTACTGTCACATCCGTCAAGTCAAGGGCTTCTATGTCATCGAACTCCTGTTCAGAATTGTGTGATGATGACTGGGCTTGAGGTGTCGATGTGAACAGAGCCCGCCTCGAACCAGATGGGCCGGCTGTTGGAGGTGCCGCGTCAGCAGGACGAGCTACGTTGCTAGCGTCTGGAGCAGCTACGTTGGCATCTATGTCTGGAGCAGCTACGTTGGCATCTATGTCTGGAGCATGGGGTATGCCTGTGGTTGCTGGCCAGTCATCACTTTTCCACATCAATAAGGATTTGATTCCTATTGCGTGAAACTCCAGAAAAGTGAGCTTTTTTACATCAGTGGAGTAGTTCTTATACAATGCGTATGCATTGTGCAAAGCCATTTGTAGAAAATAAAAAGTAATCTTCTTGGTCCATTTGTGTGTTTTTCTGGCAAACTCGTAATACTTGATCATTTGATCGAAATGATCAACACCTTTTATGTACCGATTGTACTCACATATGGCCTTGGGTTTGTTCACTTTCACAAGTTGGAGTCCAGTTCTCCCGTTTCGCATACGAACACGTTTCCTGCGATTTACTTCTGTTGTGTCGGCATTGTGCAGATTGGTGATGACAGTGACGGGGCGCTTGTCTTTCCATACTATGATAAATGTGTTATCCTTACGCCTGTGTATGGTGGTATCTGTTGCCATTTTAGCCTTTGCCAGTTCTTGCAGATCCTTGGGGGCGCCACGTTGCAGTCTAAGTGTTCCACATGTGTAAACTCCAACTTCACGTGCAGGCGATGAGTCACAATAACGTGGCTGAAGTATGTTGACCAGACCACACACTAGAAGTTGAAGGGACGACGACGTTTCGGTCCGTCCTGGACCATCCAACTTCACGTAATTGTTGTGTCAGGGCAACCGAGTTATAGTAGTTATCCATATACAGATGATAACCCTTGTTGACTAGGGGCGCCATCAACCCCGTGACGGTTTCGACTGTGGTTTTTCCTATGCCACAATACACATCAAAATTATATATGTAGCCCGATGTGCCCTCGGCCAATATATAAAATTTTACACCATATTTGTCTGGCTTGTTGGGATTGTATACCTTGAACGAGAGGCGGCCCCGCCATGGCATTGTACCTTCATCGAGACTCAATTCTTTCTTTGGAATATATAAAGACATAAATTTCTGAGACAAATAATCCATCACTGGTCTCACTTTTATCAATCTATCACTATTATCCGCTGGAACTGCCTTATTGTTATACATGTGAAAGAACTTGGAAATAATTTGGAAACGCGGAGATGACATAAACACGTTGAAGAAGCGAGCATGCCACATCTGGTTCGTCTGCCAGTACATCCTCATTGTAGGCAGCCTGTTTACCCCCATCAGTATGCACAGCCCCAAATATCGGGCCATTTCTTTCACACACACAGGTTTCCAAGCTTTTTGTACTGAGCGAGCCGCGAGGTGCATCACGTGTGTGGCATACAAATTTGTTTCATAAGCCAGATATTCTACTATAGCTCTAGTAAAAAATAACTGTATGAACTGCAATGGAGTAGTTGGTGGTGGAATTGTTATCCCGGGGGTTGCAGAAAATGCACCAACGATGGGAGGAGTATTGCTACGATTCCACTCACCACTGAGCCTAGCCCTCTTCCGTACCGGACACGTCCTCTTTCCGCGTGGCCGGGCTGGGGGTTCCTCCTCACTCTCATCCTCACTCTCAGACGAACTCTCTTGCTCACTTGAGGAAACATCAACAACCAAGTCACATTCTGGTTCATCATCCTCAAAATCGTCCTCATCTGAATCGGGAAAAGCCTCAACCAGATCAGGAATCTTGGAGGGAGTGAGCTTGACCCCACAATACTGATTATGGATCATGGCGATCTGCTCTTCTTTCTGCGATTTCCTACCTCTTTTTGAAGTACCACTGCTTGTTCCTTGTTCAGCATCCATTTTCAACGTATTGAATGGGATATAATCACACGAGAACGGAAAGAAATGCGAAAAACGGGTCAAATTTGCGACGCGAGGGGAGCGTGGTGTGGGCACTGTGCGTGACAACAAAACAATGGGCCGACCACGTGACCGGGTAGGCCGAGATGCCTGATGGGAGTTATGTGAGAACGGGAATTTCATGGGGAACATTTTAAGAATTTGAAAAACAAAATCGGATAGTAAATGAATTTTATACAAATATTTTTTATTTTAACTAAAATAATGGTTAAAAGTGCGTAACCGTAAGAACGACTTATAACGACCCGGCTAGTTATAAATGCGCGAAAGTGATAATTATTAAATTAAGATATGGGCACCATACAACCACTGCATATTCCAGCTTTGGTCTAACAAAAATCATGAACAATTTCTTCAGCATTTCTCCATCCATGTATGTTCCAGTTTCCAGAACAACCTCTTATGTGGAACTCTGTCAAAAGCCTTTACTTGGGGGGAACCCTGCGGCTCCCTGGAGCTATTCATGGCTGATATGGATACTCTAACTATTTTGCATCAGTCAATGTTGGTGGAGTTCTAGCCCTATCGGGAACCATGAGCCAGAACCTGGCCCACTCACAGATGGACGAGGAGCAATGGTCCATAGAAATGCACATGTGATTTGGAGCATTCTATATCTGCCATCGACTGGGACAGGCACCCAGAAAGGTAAGCGCCACAAAGCAAACCACTATTCTGGTTAACAATGAAAATCGTCAAACGAGTGGACAGAACTCCCCAGAAGAAAAATGAGCAAACAAGCATGACGTCACATGAGCAGCGCCGCATGTCTGCGCAGCTCCCCCAAGGTAATGTTCTGAGTACTACTCTTTTTCTGGTTGCCCTCAATGATCTTCTTTCCTCCCTTCCTTCTGGCATCTTCTCCGCTCTTTATGTTGACGATCTTACTCTTTGCTGTCGAGGTGATGACTCGCCTCTCCTTCAACGGCAGCTTCAACTTGCGATTGATGCTGTGTCGTCTTGGGCCACCAATTATGGCTTCAAGTTCTCTGCAACTAAGACTTGTGCTATGACTTTTACTCGAAAGTATGTCGTTTTTCGTCCTTTGTCACTTTATGGTCATCCCCTTGTGTACAAAGATTTCACGAAGCTTTTGGGGGTTGATTTTTGACACTCGTTTGTCTTGGTCGCCCCATATCTCTTACCTCCGGGTTGAGTGCTCTAAGGCCCCCTAACCATTGTGTTGCTCAGGGCTAATTAGCATTTGTCACCCACAGGCGCATACCAAAAAAAAAAAAAAATTTCTTCTAAACCTGTTAATTTGTGTTCTCTGATCATAGGAAAAATAATAAAAAAAATCGTAAGTTTAATATATTGCCCACAAAAGGGCGGGGAAGTCTGGCAAAAAACAGGCGCTGACTCAGCGTGCATCCCAGGCGGTGTGTTGCTAACACCTGTCAGGCAGGAGTTGCCACAAAGAGATAATTACCTAATTATTTCAATGTCTCTGATTGATTTTTCATATTTTTTTGCTGTAATATTATTCAATAGTGTGTAGTGTGATACATATATTTATATATTAACCCTTAACCCTTAAAGTGCGCATCACATCATATGACGTGCTAGGCGTTTTACCAGTCAACTGCTCTTCACGTCATATGATGTGTTGGAGTACTACGCAAGATTTAAACGGCCCGCGGATACACGGGGTTCACCACACCTTCATCAGGGCTCTTGTAAACAGACGCCATTTTTAAAAAAATCGTGGGCCAAACTCCCGGGTGTTAGGGGCCTCAGTATCGCGTAAGCTACCAAGCCTGACGCACGCAGCATGAGCTCACAGCACTGCTGTTCAGCTTGTGACCACAGCATCGCCTAAAAATGCCAAAAATACTTGTTCATGCTATTATGTAGCGATGATATTATTACAGAGGACCCCTGACTGTGATAAAAGTGACCAGGGTTCTGATAATAGCAGGATTGCGATGATATTTAGCGCTGTGCGCCATGGAGGGAGGAGTAATGCTGTGGGAGGGAGGGTGGTGGCGATGTTTTCTGACTGTGTGTGGCCACCTTTTATTGACTGCACTCAGCATACCAGCTTAGTGGTTCGCTATAGTGAACACAAATGTAGATACTTATATATAACGTGTGTATAGAGGGTATAAACAGCAAGAGAAGGTTTGGAGCCGCCATTTTGGTGAGGGCGGTGGCGTCGTCTGCACGACGCCACCGTGCAGACGACGGTGTTGTTTACTGGATACCACGATCGTCTTTGGGCACCATACCAGTTTATTTGTACAAGTATGGTGAATAAAACAGGTAGATATTTATTTATAATGTGTGTATATAGCGTAATAATCACACAGTATTGTTGGAGGAGAAATATTAGTGTGTGTGGCCTTGAGGGAGGCAGCCATCAGCTGACTGTGTTAGGTCCTATGTCTTTGTGCATTTACTCACCATACAAGCTTAGATGTACAGTTATGGTGAACAAAACATGTAGATACTTATATATACCATCTGTATATAGTGAATTATAGCAAAAACAGTATTGTGGGAGGAGAATGTGGGCGAGTCAGATGACTGGAGGGAGGGCGGGAGTGGCTGGCTGGTACACGGCGGTCACTCCTCGTTACTTTTTGACTCATAATAGCTACTTAGTGGTTCGTTATAGTGAACAAAACATGCAGATACTTATATATAACCTGTGCTTATAGTGTAATAACCGACAAAGTATTTGTTCACTGATTGATGAACATAACTGAATCAACAATATGCACACCATATTTTTGAGTACAGCAATGATTCACTCATTTTATTATATAAATATATCAAACTACACACTATTGAATAATATTACAGCAAAAAAACTATGAAACATCAATCAGAGACATTGAAATAATTAGGTAATTATCTCTTTGTGGCAACTCTGGCCTGACAGCTGGCGAGCAACAGACCGCCTGGGACGCATGCTGAGTCAGCGCCTATAATTTGCCAGACTTCCCCGCCCTATAGCGGGCAATATATGGCACTTACGATTTTTTTATTATTTTTCCCGTGATCAGTGAACACAAATTAACAGGTTAGGAAGAAAAAATAATTTTTTTTTTTTCAAAATGACATGCGCCTGTGCGGATAGCAGGATATTAGACCCCGAGCATGTTAAGGGTTAAATGGCGCATAGCTATATACCATTTGACACCCACAGGCGCATACAAAAAAAAAAAAAAAAATTATTTTTTCTTCCTAACCTGTTAATTTGTGTTCACTGATCACGGGAAAAATAGTAAAAAAATCGTAAGTTGAATATATTGGCCGCTATAGGGCAGGGAAGTCTGGCACAAAACAGGCGCTCACTCAGCATGCGTCCCAGGCGGTCTGTTGATCGCCAGCTGTCAGGCCGGAGTTGCCACAAAGAGATAATTGCCTAATTATTTCAATGTCTCTGATTGATTTTTCGTAGTTTTTTTGCTGTAATATTATTCAATAGTGTGTAGTGTGATATATTTATATAATGAAATGGGTGAATCATCGCTGTACTCAAAAATATGGTGTGCATATTGTTGATTCAATTATGTTCATCAAACAGTGAACAAATACTTTGTCGGTTGTTACACTATATACACAGGTTATATATAAGTATCTGCATGTTTTGTTCACCATAACGAACCACTAAGTTGCTATTATGAGTCAAAAAAGTAACGAGGAGTGACCGCCGTGTACCAGCCAGCCACTCACGCCCTCCCTCAAGTCATCTGACTCGCCCACATTCTCCTCCCACAATACTGTTTTTGCTTTTATTCACTATATACAGACGCTATATATAAGTATCTACATTCGTGTTCACCATAACGAACCACTAAGTTGGTATGCTGAGTGGCAGTGGCAGCCCGCCACTGGCTGCCACTGCCACTGATGGACCTCACAGTCAGCTGATGGCTGCCGCCCTCAAGGCCACACGCACTATTTCTCCTCCAACAATACTGCTTGTGGTGTTATTACGCTATATACACACATTATATATAAATATCTACCGGTTTTATTCACCAAACTTGTACAAGTAAACTGGTATGGTGCCCAAAGACGTGATCACCAGTAAACAACACGATAATTCCTGCAGACGACGCTCCTCTCACCAAAATGGCGGCTCCCAACCTCCTACTCTTGCTGTTTATACTCTCTATACACACGTTATATATAAGTAGCTACATTTGTGTTCACCATAACGAACCGCTAAGCTGGTATGGTGAGTGCAGTCAATAAAAGGTGGCCACACACAGTCAGAAACAACGCCACCACCCTCCCTCCCACAGCATTACTCCTCCCTCCATGGAGCACAGCGCTAAATATCATCACAATCCTCTATTATCAGACCCATGGTCAGTTTTATCACAGTCAGGGGTCTTCTGTAATAATATTATCGCTACATAATAGCATGAACAAGTATATTATGGCATTTTTAGGCGATGCTGTGGTCACAAGCTGAACAGCAGTGCTGTGAGCTCATGCTGCGTGCGTCAGGCTTGGTAGCTTACTCGATACTGAGGCCCCTAACACCCGGGAGTTTGGCCCACGATTTTTTTTAAAAATGGCATCTGTTTACAAGAGCCCTGATGAAGGTGTGGTGAACCCCGTGTATCCGCGGGCCGTTTAAATCTTGCGTAGTACTCCAACGCATCATATGATGCGACGCGCAATTTTCTGCAAGTCGGTCAACGCATCATATGATGCGATGCGCAATTGAAGGGTTAAAATGAGTGAATCATCGCTGTACTCAAAAATATGGTGTGCATATTGTTGATTCAATTATTATGTTCATCAAACAGTGAACAAATACTTTGTCGGTTATTACACTATATACACAGGTTATATATAAGTATCTGGATGTTTTGTTCATCATAATGAACCACTAAGTTGGTATTATGAGTCAAAAAGCAAAGAAGAGTGACCACCACACACCAGCCAGCCACTCGCTGCCACTCACTCCCTCAACACCTCACTCACCCACATTCTCCTCCCACCATACTGTTTTTGCTTTTATTCACTATATACAGATGTTATATATGAGTATCTACATTTATGTTCACCATAACGAACCACTAAGTTAGCATACTGAGTGGCAGTGGCAGTGACAGCCCGCCACTGGCTGCTACTTCCTCCCTTCCTCACCTCACCTGACTCACCCACATTCTCCTCCCACAATACTGTTTTTGCTTTTATTCACTATATACAGACGTTATATATAAGTATCTACATGTTTTGTTCACCACAACTGTATGATTTGGAATACAGAATTATATGAACATGTTTGCTGATGATGCTAAGATAATAGGGAAGATAAAAAGTTGATATAGTTCGTTCAGGCACTAAGAGACGTAGCTACACACAGTCAGCTGGCGGCTGCCCCTCTCACACATTCAAGGTCAGACGCACTAAAATTTCACCCCCAACAATAATGTTTGTCGTGTTATTACCCTATATACAGACGGTAATATATAAGTATCTACATGTTTTGTTCACCATAACTGTTCAACTAAGCCGGTATAATGCCCAAAGAGCATAGTGGCCACCCCTATCAACATGACAAGTCATGCAGATGTTGCCACACCCATCACCAAAATGGCTTCTTCCCCACACTCTTTTTGCTGTTATTACACTATATATAAACATAATATATAAGTATCTACATTCGTGTTCACCATAATGAACCACTAAGTTGGTATGCTGAGTGGCAGTGGCAGCCCGACACTGGCTGCCATTCCCTCCCTCACCTCACCTCACCAGACTAGCCACCATTCTCCTCCCACCATACTGTTTTTGCTTTTATATACAGACGTTATATATAAGTATCTACATGTTTTGTTTACCATAGCGAACAATTAAGCTGGTATAGTGAGTCCAGACAGTAAAAGGTGGTCACACAGAGTCAGCAGACAATGCTACCTCCCTCCCCACCAAGATTACTCCTCCCACTACAGCGCTAATTATCACAACAATCCAGCTATTATCAGAATCCTGGTCATTTCTATCACAGTCAGGAGTCTTATGTGATAATATCATCGCTAAATAATACCATGAGCATGTATATTATGGCATTTTGTGGCAATACTGCATTGTTCCTCTTACGGTTGTGCACATTATTGTTGAATTTCTTGCTTTCCGACCGTCCCTCGCGGTCAATTGTCCCTCGATAGAATTCTTGGTGAATCGGATACTTTTGATATCGTTCCCCTTATGCGTTTCTGGTAATGTATTGGCATCCTTGGTGATATTTAGCGGCCTCTGATTATTTAGCACATTTGGTGGTGCTACATAGTCTTCCAGGTTTGATGCCTTCTTTTGATAATTACTTACTCCTCCCTCCCTGGGAGGGGGAAGGGGGAGCCCCCAGACCCTCATGCCGGCGATCCTCACCCCAGTTCCTCGGCTGATGAGATCGTGCACAGTCATGTGGCTCCATCTCCAGTCTTCTCTCAGTGCTATTTATTGTTTTTCAGTGCTGCTCTTATGGTGGTCGTGTAAGCTGGGAGTAATATTCTCAGGTACTCGGGCTGCATGTGGTTAGTGTCATCTTCCCTGAGTGCCCTGTAAGTACCTCTCTCAGGGCTTGGGGTTCCCTTCCACAAGTCACCTTGGGTCTACCTCTGTTGGTCTTTCGCTGCTTGGCGTTTGGCTGCCCCGAGTGTGTGGGGGGTATCCACCCTTGTTTGCCTTGGGGTAAGTGGTAGTTATTGCACTGGTGGGGCGTGGGATACTGCATAGCTAGTTTTCACCTTTAGCAGCGGCCGGCTCTGTTCTCTTCGGGTACGTTGTCCTCTTGCGAGGTTTTTCTTTTCTTTTTCTTTTTGCCTTGTGAGGGGGGTCTGCTTTGTGTTCCCCCCTCCCTTATATTAGGGTTGTTTTGTGTGGTGGCACCCCCTGCTTACCCCTCGTGAGTGGACACGTCCCGTGAGTTCAGCTTTTAGCAGTTTGCTTGGTAGTTTGGGGTGCTGGTTAGCAGTATCCTGCCTGGAATAACCCTTAACAGACCCAGTCTAGGGGCCTGCTGGAAAACCCCGGGGGAACCCCAGGGTCTAATGGAGGAGACCCCTGCGTCTCCTTTCGCTTTGTGCGAGTTTGAGGGTTGCTCTGTCCCCCTTGTCTTAGGGCGACACTCAGTTTTTGCCTCCGTCATGCTGCCTGTTGGGTCGGTGACACATTCGACCCTGAGTCCTGGGAGCTTTGTTGCTTGTTTGTAACTCAATTCACCCAATCTGATGATGATTTTCTTCAGGTGCAGGCTAGGTTTAGGTTATTCAGTTGCAGGATAGGTTTAGGTTATTGCAACGCGCTAGGGTTGTCGCTTCCTCGGACGCCTTGAGGCTGCCATGCTTTGCATATTGGGACTCAGACTTGGGGGTGTTGGGCGCTTCGGCCTTGGTTCCGTCCACGTCCCGTCGTTCTTCCTCTTCGGTGGTTCATACGGTCCCCCCCCTCCCCCCACTGCTTCCGGGCCCTAAGCATCTGAGGGCTTTGGGGTCTGGGCGGGGACTTTAGAGGTTTCTGAGATGGTTTAGAGGTTTTCTGAGGCAGTTTTGGGGGTTGCCCCGTCCAGGGTAGATACGGAGGCATTCGAGTCTGTTCCTCCTGCTGTTGCTCCGGGGTCTGACCAGTGGGCCCCTTCTCTTCCGTCTCTTTCGGCTGGCTCGGCTTTTTCTTGTGAGGCTGGGGCTTTGGCAGACGACTCCGCCCCGGGGCCTGAAGTGGAGGTTCCAGGAGTAAGGGAGGAGCTGACTTGGGGGCCTTGGGCTCCGTTGGACCCCACCTGGATTTTCCGACCTTCTGAACGGGGTTTATTGATGCAAGGAGTGGAGTTTTCTTTTCTTCCCTCTGCATACAATTTGGACTTGGGTTCAGCCCTCTTCCCGGGTTCGGTTTCGTGTCCCTGTGGATCCTTTGGTTCCATCTTTCCAGAGGTTTTAGGCTTCCCACATCGCTCCGCCTGAAATGCGGTCGGCCATTGTGGCTTACCTCCTGCATGATCCGGAGTATGCCTCCATAATGGATTCATCTTCATTCAGGTTTAGATCTTGGTGTCCTTACTGGGTACGTTATGAGGTTCCGGGGTTGTCCTGACTTGCAGATTGCACCTTGTTTTCGTTGGATGCTTGGAACTCGTTCTGTCAGACCTGCACGTTTGAGTGGTGCGAGGCGTTGACGATGGTCAAGGCTTACCTGGGGGGGGGGGGGCGATTTTGAGCATCTTAATGCGTGCCTTTTCGCTTCTGCCCTTTTCCGGGATATTGGTGCGGTTCAGCTTCATGTGCCGGTTCCTTCCCTGTTGGCTGAGCTCGTGACTTTTTGGCTTTGGTTCTGCTTTTCTTTTCCCTCCTGGAGCTGTTTTCGGATTGGCTTGCAGAGGATGTAGAGGCGCTTGGGGTCGTTCCTGGGTCTGGCGCCTTAGGCTCGGCTGCTCGTGCGCCATCTGCTCTTTTGAAGCTGTTTGCGACATCCTGCGGGGGGCGTTGCTGTGCATTTCGCGTGTTGACAAGAGGTTCTAGCTTCCTCCTTGGAATCTGCTTGGGCCCTGGTTCTTCGGTTGTCTTACCCTTTTTGTCCCTTGCTTTTTGAGGCCTCTGCGGTTGAGCATTATATTCAGGCGGCTTCTATCACTTGCCGCCATGTCTGGATTGTTGGTTCTCCGGGGGACCCGGATGGTTACCTGGTTGATACCTGGTTGATGGGGTTCTGGGAGTTCTTCTACTCCCCAAGCCCGGCCCGAGGCCAGGCTTGACTTGTGAGAGTTTGGTCCACTAGGCTGTTGCTTGGAGCGGCCCGCAGGCCCACATACCCACCACAGCCCGGCTGGTCCGGAACTCCTTGAGGAATAAATCTAGTTTCCTCTTGAAGATGTCCACGGTTGTTCCGGCAATATTTCTTATGCTTGCTGGAGGACGTTGAACAACCGTGGACCTCTGATGTTTATACAGTGTTCTCTGATTGTGCCTATGGCACCCCTGCTCTTCACTGGTTCTATTCTGCATTTTCTTCCATATCGTTCACTCCAGTACGTTGTTATTTTACTGTGTAGATTTGGGACCTGGCCCTCCAGTATCTTCCAGGTGTATATTATTTGATATCTCTCTCGTCTTCTTTCTAGTGAGTACATTTGGAGAGCTTTGAGACGATCCCAATAATTTAGGTGCTTTATCGCGTCTATACGTGCTGTATATGTTCTCTGTATTCCCTCTATTTCAGCAATCTCTCCTGCTCTGAAGGGGAAGTGAGTACTGAACAGTACTCAAGACGGGACAGCACAAGTGACTTGAAGAGTACAAGCATTGTGATGTGATCCCTGGATTTGAAAGTTCTCGTAATCCATCCTATCATTTTTCTGGCTGTCGCAATATTTGCTTGGTTATGCTCCCTAAACGTTAGGTCGTCAGACATCATTATTCCCAAATCCTTTACATGCTGTTTTCCTACTATGGGCACATTTGATTGTGTTTTGTACTCTGTATTATGTTTAAGGTCCTCATTTTTACCGTACCTGAGTACCTGGAATTTATCACTGTTAAACATCATGTTATTTTCTGATGCCCAGTCGAAAACTTTATTAATATCAGCTTGAAGTTTTTCAATGTCTTCAGCCGAGGTAATTTTCATACTGATTTTTGTGTCATCTGCAAGGATGATACGAGCTGTGACTTGTATTTTTGTCTATATCTGATATGAGAATAAGGAAAAGCAGCGGTGCAAGGACTGTACCCTGAGGTACAGAGCTTTTAACTGCACTTGGACTAGATTTTATATGGTTGACCGTTACTCGCTGAGTCCTGTTTGACAGAAAACTGAGTATCCAGCGTCCTACTTTACCGGTTATTCCCATTGACTTCATTTTGTGTGCTATCACGCCATGGTCACATTTATCGAAAGCCTTTGCGAAGTCCGTGTATATCACATCAGCATTCTGTTTTTCTTCTAATGCCTCAGTGACTTTATCGTAGTGCTCAAGTAGCTGTGAGAGGCACGATCTTCCCGCTCGAAATCCATGTTGGCCTGGGTTGTGAAGGTCATTGGTCTCCATGAAATTGGTGACCTGACTCCTAATCACTCTCTCAAATACTTTTATTATGTGCGATGTTAGTGCAACTGGTCTATAATTCTTTGCCAATGCTTTGCTCCCTCCCTTGTGTAGAGGGGCTATGTCTGCTACTTTAAGTGCATCTGGTATCTCTCCCGTGTCCAAGCTCTTCCTCCACACTATACTGAGTGCCTGTGCTACCGGCACTTTGCATTTCTTTATAAATATTGAATTCCATGAGTCTGGACCTGGGGCCGAGTGCATGGGCATGTTTTCAATTTCTCTTTCAAAATTTAGTGCGCTCGTGTTGATATCAGTTATATTTACAGGGGTTTGGATATCACGCATAAAGAAATTGTCTGGATCTTCTACTTTCATGTTGTTTATTGGAGTGCTAAACATGTCCTCATACTGCTTTTTTAGGATTTCACTAATTTCTTTGTCATCCTCCGTGTATGAACCTTCACTTGTACGAATAGGTCCAATACTGGCAGTAGTTTTTGCTTTTGATTTCGCATATGTGAAGAAGTATTTTGGATTTTTCTTTATTTCCTGAATTGCTTTCTGTTCTAACTGCCTTTCTTCAGTTTCATATGAGTGTTTCAATTTCCGCTCGATTTCTTCAATCTCCCTATTTAAATTATTCCTTCTTTGACGGGAAATTCGTGTCTGCATAAGCAGTTCCGTTATTCTTTTCCTGCGTTTATAGTGTCTTCTGCGTTCTCTTTCTACGTTGGATCTCTTTCTGGCTTTCCTCAAAGGAACATGTTTCAGACAGACTTGATACGCTTCCGAAGTCAGTTTTTCTATTCCTTCTGTAGGACTTTTATTACTTAAACAGTTTCCCATGGAATGTTTTTAAGTTCCCTGTTTATTATCTCCCAGTCTATCCTTTTATTATTAAAATTGAATTTACTGAATAGCCCCTCTCGCTTTATCAACGTTTTAGGTCTATTCTGAGTATTGATGGTAGTTTGCACTTCAATGAGCTTGTGATCTGAATATGTGGTATCTGATATCGTAATGTCTCTGATAATGTCTTCATTGTTCGTAAAGACCAGATCTAGAATATTTTTATTTCTCGTTGGCTCCGATATCTGCTGAGTGAGTGAAAATTTGTCACAGAATCTAAGTAGTTCTCTAATCTGTGGTTGGTTAGGTCCTGATAGATTCCCTGGTATAATATTATTGTTTGCTATTCTCCACCTGAGACTAGGCAAGTTGAAGTCACCTAAGAAGATAATATCAGGTATTGGGTTCTCCAAATTATCAAGGCTATTCTCTATTTTGTTTATCTGTTCTGTGAATTCCTCAGCCGTTGCATCTGGCGGTTTGTATATTAGAATAATCACTAAATTTATTTTCTCTATTTTTAATCCCAGTACCTCTACCACCTCATTTGTAACGTTTAGGAGCTCCGAGCACACAAGGTCTTCCCTAATATACAGACCCACTCCTCCATGTGACCTAATTTTCCTATCACACCTGTATAGGTTATATCCTGGAATCCAGATCTCACTGTCCAAGAATTCCCCTGCATGGGTTTCTGTGAAAGCTCCAAATACTGCATTTGACTCCGTGAGGAGGCCATTTATGAACTGTACTTTATTGTTTGTTCTTGTTTTCAGTCCTTGTATGTTGGCAAAGATGAATGAGGTTACTCGTTAGTGATAGTTTGACTGGGAGACTTTTGTGGCAAGCCCATTATGCGTGGACATATTGAGTTTGTTCTGACCAGTGCTGATTGTTGTAGGGCAGTTGCCTGTTGTAGTTGTGGTTCCCTTTCGGTGTGTAGTTGTATCTGTAATTCTGGTATGCAAGTGGGTCTGGCATCCAGTTCCATACATTCTCCATGCTCCTCCTTTTGAATTCTCTTTCGGTCTGGTATAAAAAATTTATCGAATTTCCTCCAAATTCATTATCCTGCTTGCCACTCTTTATGTAGCGTTCCGTGCCTTTCACGTGAAAGTATGGGCAGCTGAGGTCATAGCATTTTCTGTCCTCCAGTGAGGTTTGGCACATCTCAGGATGGAAAAACCTACATATTGATCCAAATCGACACTCACCTTTCCTAAGCATATTTAAACATTTTTTGGGATGTTGATAACTGCATTCTAATCCTTTCTTATTACCAGCATATCTATGTCTGCATATGCCCTTTGCATAAAATTTGCATAAGTCTGTCCTTCTGTTCTGACTCTCTCTATCGGGAACCGTTGTAGTGTCTGTACCTACCGAGCTGTCAGTGCTGTCTGTTACACTTTCTAGTTTACTGTCATCCACATCCGGGCCTACCGAGTCAGAGTTTACAACTTCCTGAGTTTCAGCCTCAGTTTCATCCCTGACTATAGCCTCCGCCCCTGGTATATTACAATTGTTGTTCCTTTCCCACTCCTTCTGGATGGCTGGTAGGCTTCCAATGAACGATGTTTTCCGTTCATGCGTCATGTTATCTAGAAGGTTTTTTAGGATATTCCAAGCTGGCATGTCATGTTTACACACCCAAGCAAGTGGCCAGCTCTCAGTGCCGCAGTGTTAA
>WNGS01113158.1:42644030-42657608 GCA_020271785.1 Procambarus virginalis
AAAAAAACCAGCGTTGAATGTAATGAAACGCCATTTTCTGGGTGAGTCCCGGAGGCTCCCCGGAGCTATCCCAGGCTGATATGCTAATTTCAGACTTTGGCATCAGTCATGTGTATGGAGTTCTTAGGCCTACCGGAGACCACGGCCAGAACCGGGCCCCTCAGAGAGGCACGGGGAGCAATGGCCTATAGAAGCCCCCGTGTGGTTGGAAGCATTCTATGTCTGCCATCGACCGGGACAGGCACCCAGAAAGGTAAGCGCCCCAAAACAAACCCCTATTCTGGTTAAAATTGCTACCAAAATCCGAACTAGTGGATAGAACTCCCAAACAGAAAAACAAGCAAACTAGTGTGACGTCACACGTCACCGCGCCGCTGTCTGCGCAGCTCCCCCCTCCCCGGGAGGGGGAAGGTGGAGCCCCAGACCTCCCACGCCGGCTATCCACCCATCAGTTCTGAGGCTGGATGTCAAGACACGCGAAAAACCGCCGACCGGAGGGAGGGAGGGTTGCCGGGGAGCCTCCGGGACTCACCCAGAAAATGGCGTTTCATTACATTCAACGCTGGTTTTCTGGGGGGAGCCCCGTCGGCTCCCCGGAGCTAACTACCCACAGAGGAAGATCAAAGGGACGGAACCGGGAGGCGGACACCACCCAAACAACCAAAACGCTAAAACCAAAGGAGCAGGAAAACACAGCGACCCGACCCCCAGAGGCAAATGCCCAAAAGGAAAAGAGCCGACGAAAAACAAACCGGAACCGAAGAGGCACTACCAACCGAGGAGAAGACAGAGCACGCTGACCAGAAACCAGGATGGTGCAAGCGGCGCACGAACAGGCCGGAGGGGAAACGAAGCACAAGACAGCTTACTAAGCGGTGTAGAAGCAAGACCGAAAGCAAGCCAAAGCGACTCCGCCAGCGCCGCACAAAAAGAGAGAGGCGACAGTATGTGGCACGACGACGGCCCCCAACCCCCACCAAAAAACCAGGCCGACGCTAACAAGAGGAACCACCTAAGAAGGTACAGGAAAAGGAAGGACCGCCAAAACACCCCATACTGCCGCCAAGAGAAACACGCAGGTGGGACACCGACCACCAGCCGGAGGCGAGACCACGAGGCAGACGGAAGCAGCCCCGACAAGGCCCCTCCGAGCCCAGGAAAAGGCGGAGCCGCAAGAAGATCTCGGGCGCGACCACCGAACTCAGGTGGTACAAGGAGATGGAACGTCTGCCGAACAGACAAATCCCAAAGCAAGCAAACCCGCCAGGAGAACAAATGACGGGTCCGACGCGAGACATCGCAAGACCCCAAAAAACCAAGTGGCAGGGCAAGCAAGGAAACCAAAGAAGGCGGAAGGGTTGCCGCCAGAACCCTACCCGAACCAAGAGGTACGAGCAACAGCAACAGACCGAGACAAAGAAGCACACCACAGGACACAGGCCGAAAAAAGCCCAAGAAGCCAAGGAACACACGCAGAACACCCCTGTGGCAGAGGAGGAAAACAAGGAAACACAAACAATGAAGTGGTGGAAACCGACCACGTCCCCCAACATAGCAGCAAGTGCAGGCAAAACTGACCAAAGGAGATGCCAGGAAAACGACTGGGGTGAGGCAGGACGAAAGAGCAGAAGCATAAAAAACCCCAGGAGTAAGGACACGCCACTGCGAAACACGGTACTAATGCACACGCGCAGTAGTAGCAACATACAACCTGGTGGATAAAGACAGGCTGTTTAACACAAGGGGCACACGCCCTAGGGGACGCAGGTGGAAACCGAATGCCCAAATGAGCCACAGAGACAGTAGAAAGAACTTTAGTGTCAGAGTGGTTGACAAATGGAATGCATTAGGAAGCGATGTGGTGGAGGCTGACTCCAAACACAGTTTCAAGTGTAGATACGATAAGAGCCCAATAGGCTCAGGAAACCGTACACCTGTTATAAGATTGACGTTTGAGAGGCGGGACCAAAGAGCCAGAGCTCAACCCCCGCAAGCACAACTAGGGGAGTATACACCACCGCAACATGCCACAGGTAAAGAGCAACTCGCTCCGGCAAAGGCAGAGAACGGAGCAGATAGACCCCAGACAGGGCCCACTGAGACACGACAGAACCCAGCAGGCCCAGGAACCCGCCTACCAGGCGACCGACGGCGGAGAAACCCCGCTCAAAACCGGCTGGATGGGGAACCGGGAGCTCATGTACACCCCAAGCCCGGCCCGAGGCCAGGCTAGACCGGCCAAAGGGAGGCCCACCAGGAAGACGCATGGGGCGGCCTGCAGGCCCACAGACTCCCCACAACCAGGATGGGCCATAACTAAGTCGAAGGCAAGCTAGTGTGCCCCGAAAGTCCACAGACCGTACCATAGGGGCATAACTTGCAATCCCCTCACAGAGTTCAGTGGCATACCGATAATAGGTTAAGTAACAATTGTAATTACGAAACCATAAGATGCTTATTGTAACCTACTAAGTAGGTCAGGTAAGGTCGGTGTTTTCCACGAAGTTTTTTAAGGGAAACCATTATGTTTAGTATGGCACCTATGCACGGAACGAAGAAGTCAATATTGACGTAATAAAGATGCGGTGACGGGTTGGTGCAAGAGAGAACCGGATCAGCACCTCCAAGGATACCCGATCAACCAGGCTGTGACTCATACGTCGGGCAGCAAGCAGCCATGTCCAACAGCCAGCATGACCAGTCCAGGAGGCCTGGTCGATGACCGGGCCGCGGGGACGCTAAGCCCCGGAAGCACCTCAAGTTAACCTCAAGATAAGGTACCAGCGAGAAGGCGTATGCTCGCAAGGAGGTCGTGTAACAACTGCAGACCTCTGATGGATATACAGTGTTCCCCGAGTGTGCCTATGGCACCACTGCACTCCACTGGTACTATCCCGCAAGTTCTACCAGATAGGCGGGACCCAAAAGCCAGAGCGCATAAACCTTGCAAGCACAGCCAGAAGCCCTACCAGGCGAGTACAGAACCAACACCACAAACCCCCACACCACATAACACTAACAAAGGTGGGACCCCTGAATGACCCTAGCATGGGATGGACATGCACAAGAGTGGGACAGGAAGGGGTGAAAAAAGGGGACCGACACTGGTGTGCGAACGGTCTCAGTCGTACAAAAAGAGACCTAAAGAAAGACAGGCATATAACACCACATCCAGCGCCCTGCCAAAAGACGCCAGACCGCAGAAACTCACCTGGCAAACGGTGGCTCGAAGTGACACGACTCAACCGAGCCCAGAAGAACCTGGGAGCACCGCCAGGTGAAGAAGCCAGAGCCGGACCTGCAGGAGAGCAAGGAAGAGGCGAAGAAGGCGGCCCACACCCATGACACAGGGGAAACCTCGGCGGCCTCCCCACAACTGGAACCCAGGACACCCCCGGAGCGAAAAGGGGCACATACCGCGGCAAGGGAGAAGAGCGAAAGGCGAAGCACTGGAGCAAAAAGACGACGAACACCGGCACTACACACCGCCCAGACCAAAACAAACTCCGCGGCGCACGCGCATGACATGCCGGCCGAAAACGCGCAACCTACCCTGCGGGAAGGCGGCAACCAAGACTACTGCACAAGAAAAGTAGCCAAAAGAGTGAGCAGGAACAAGAAAACCGGCCAAAGAAGCGAAGACAGAGCCCAAAAAAGGCACGCAACCGGGCCACAAGTAGCCCAACAGGGCCACAAGTAGCCCAACAGGGCCACAAGTAGCCCAACAGGGCCACAAGAGCCCAAACCGGGCCAAAAGTAGCCCAACAGGGCTACAAGGAGCACAACAGGACCACAAGGAGCCCAACAGGGCTACAAGTAGCCCAAACTCGCCAACAAGGACGAGGAGCCGACAGACGTTCCAATAACGCGGGAAGGAGGAAAAACCTTCCCGAACCCTCGAGAACACGGAAGCCAAAACCAGTCCCGAAGGCACACAAAGGCGCATGCGCACCCGAGACCAGTAGTCATGTAGAACCCCCAAAACGGGGAAACATGACGAAAACACCGTCCCCCCCAAAAAAGGGGTGGGGGGAAACATCCACCCACAGGACGGAACCAACCGACTCAAAGGCCAAGGAACCGAGCCCGGGGAGGGGCCGACGCCCAACAGCACGTACGGCGAGTGGAGAGGAAAACCCCACTCCGCGTAACCACAAGCCCCGCCGAGAGGGGGATAAAAAACCCCACGGGGTCCTATGGGGCCAAGGCCCCCCAAGTCAGCCCCTCCGCAGCCCCGGGAACCCACACAACAGGCCCCGGGGCCGAGCCGTCCCCCTAAAGCCCCGGCCGTACCAGAAAACCGGGACAGCCGTGAAAACACTAAGGAAGGGAGCCCACTGGCAGACTCTTACAACACGGCTGGAGGAACAGGCTCGAATGCCCCCGTCACTACCCCGGAAGGGGATTTCCCCGAGACTGCCCGAGTCTCAACACCACCAAACCCCGCCCTGAACCTACAGACGGTAAGGAACCGGATGCAGGCAGGAAGGGGAATCCAGGGGAAAAACAAGAACCAAAACGGGGCAGCCCCGGGGCTCCCGGGGAGTTACCACGAGAGCGTTGCCACCACCAAGGCTCAAGTGCAACGCCTCTGCTGCCCGCACCAGCTGAGCACAACTGGGTAACCGAGCCATAACGAGCAACAAACTCGCAGGGCTCCGGGTCGAAGGTGTCACCGACCCCACAGGCAGCAGACGGAGGCAAAACAGAGAGTCACCCAGAGACAAGGGGTGAGCAACCCTCAAACTCGCTGGAAGCGAGGGGGGGGCTCTGGGGTCACATCCATCGGACCCACGCGCCCCCAGGGGTTTCCCAGGGTCCCGAGCGTTTACTATAAGAGGACTCGCGCTCAGGTAATCCCAGGCAGGGTACTGCTAACCGGCACCCAAAACTACCAAACAACTTTCTAAGAGCTGAACCCCCGGGACGTGTACACTCACGGGGACCTAGCAGGGGGTACCACCAGAAAACTCAGAACACAAGGGACACCAGGGGCAAGAACGAAGGCAGACCCCCCCACCAGGTAGATAAACAAAAAGAAAAAGAAAACCCCGCAAGAGGACAGCGTACCCAAGCGGAACAGAGCCGGCCGCTATGATTGGGAAAAGACAAGCTGCACAGTACCCTGCGCCCCACCAGTGCAAAAACTGCCCCTTACTCTAAGGCGAACAAGGGAGACAGAACACCCGAGCACACAAAGAGCGGCCGAAAACCAAGCAGTAAACGGCCTAGCAGGGGCAGACCCCAAGGAACTTGTGGAAGGTGGCCCCAAGTCCCAAGGGCAGTACTTACAGGGCACCTAGGGAAGGGAACCCTAGGCGCATGCAGCCCGAGTACTGGAGAATCACTCCCGGCTCGCGCACCACCTAGAAAACAGACACCACACTCTAGGTGCAGTGCTGAAACAACCACTGGAGCCGGAGCACATAACCGGTGCCTATAGCATCAGCCGAAGAACTGATGGGTGGATAGCCGGCGTGGGAGGTCTGGGGCTCCACCTTCCCCCTCCCGGGGAGGGGGGAGCTGCGCAGACAGCGGCGCGGTGACGTGTGACGTCACACTAGTTTGCTTGTTTTTCTGTTTGGGAGTTCTATCCACTAGTTCGGATTTTGGTAGCAATTTTAACCAGAATAGGGGTTTGTTTTGGGGCGCTTACCTTTCTGGGTGCCTGTCCCGGTCGATGGCAGACATAGAATGCTTCCAACCACACGGGGGCTTCTATAGGCCATTGCTCCCCGTGCCTCTCTGAGGGGGCCCGGTTCTGGCCGTGGTCTCCGGTAGGCCTAAGAACTCCATACACATGACTGATGCCAAAGTCTGAAATTAGCATATCAGCCTGGGATAGCTCCGGGGAGCCGACGGGGCTCCCCCCAGAAAAGTTTGATTGAAATCGAACGAGTTTTCATTTATTGCATATTTTGGGCAAATTTGGAAGTAATGCCCTCTTAACTTGGTAGTTGTGGCATGGGTTGTTATGCCCCACATGCATGGTCTTGCATGTGTCAAATATTAAAAGCATCTGCCAATCCTCTGATCATTTGTGGAGTTAATGTTCTTTGAAGGGCTTCAATATCATTTCCCGCTTTACCATAAATCTTTGTCATCTGCAAATTTGATCATGTGGTTTGTAGTATTCTCATCTATGTCATTGATGTATACTGTATGACAAAAAGATTGGCCCCAAAATGGACTTCTCCTGTGGTATCCCACTTACTACATTTTCAAGTCAGATTTATTCCCATTTAACACCATGCTTTGTTTCCTTTGTTTTAACCATTACTTTATCCATTCTAGTATTCTTCCATTTCTGTAATTTCCTTGCCAGTCTTTCATGTAGTACTTTATCAAACGCCTTAGCAAAATCCATGTATATTACATTAACTGGATTTCCTTAGTCTGAGTAGCTGGTTACCATTTCCAAAAATGTGAGCCAGTTTTAAGGCAGGATCTATTTTTAGCAAACCCATGTTGTGCTGATTTTACAAACAAGATTCACTGAAAAATGGTGAGTAATTCCCTCTCTTAGGATTCTCTCCATGAGCTTGCAGATGTGTGATGTCAAGCAGATCGGACGGTAGTTCTCCGCCAAGCTCTTTGGACTTCACTAATGATTTTGATAATGTATCACATGAAAGACTGGTAAGGAAATTATAGATTTGTTATTCAATTTACCCATTCCTCATCTGAGGATGTTAGGGGTCAGGCAGCAGCTTCGTTGCATGCTAGGTTTTCTGTGTTGCAACAACCCAGGTTGGTTGCCCGGTTGGAAGCCCTAGAGCTGCCCCGTTTGGATTTTAGAGATCAGGATTTAGGGGCGTTGGTTACTTCAACCTTGGTTCAGTCCGCACCCTTGCTTCCTTCCTTCCCTCTCAGGTGGGTGTTGTTCACCCTGCTCCTACACTCCCAACCCCTGCTTCCTTCTCCCAAATGTCTGAGGGTTTGGGGGCTGTGGCAGGGTTTAGCTTGGGATGAGACTCGGGTGGCTTCGGAGGATTGCCCCTTCCGACTTCGGGACGGAGGTTGACAGGTTGAGCCCAATTTCCCCACTGAGGCTTCAGAGTCGGCCCAGCAGGCTCCATCTCCCGTGGACGCAGGGGGAGTCCACTTGGAGTGCTTGGACTCCTTTTGATCCTGCCTGGGCCCTTGTGCCTTCTGGGTAAGGTTGTTCTTGCAGGGCCAGGGGTTTTTATATCCTTGTTTCTGTATGAATTTGAGTTGGGTGCGGCTCCCCCCCCCCTCCCCAGGTTCATTTCCAGGGTGCCTTTGGGTTCCTCGGATACACACTTCCAGAGGTTTCCTTCCTCTCGGATTTTCCCTACGGAGGTTCGGGAGGCCCTTGGTGCTTACCTCCTGTGAGACCCCGGTTTACGCCTCGATCATGGATCCATCATCCTTTGAGTTCAGTACTTCTTCCCTGTTTTGGGCGCATTACGAGATTCCGGAGTCTTCCTGGCTGGTGGACTGCCCTTTTTCCTCTTTGGGGGGCTTAGCGCAGGATTTGCCGGACCCGCACAAAGTGGTTTCCTCGATGTTGCAGGTGTTCTTCGGGGGCTCCTTAGAGTTCCTCAATGAGTGCCTCTTCGCCCCTGCACTTTTCTGTGATGTGGGTCTGGAGCAATTACATGCTCAGGTTCCCTCTCTTTTGGCTGCTTTAGCGAACGATGACTGACAAACTCGCAATCATTTGACTCGAGTCTTGCGCTTCTTTGGTCTTCCCGAGCTGTCCTCAGATTAACTGTTGGAGGATGTGGAGGCTTTAGGTGAGGGGCATTCGGCCAGAGTTCTGGTTTCAGCTACCGAGGTATCAGCTCGCCTGTTGAAGCTGTTTACACCGATCTCTGGGAAACAGTTTCTATGTTTTTTGCCTCTTGTCTTCTTGTGTGTCGGCAGGCCATCCCCACTCTCTCATTAGATTAGGCTTGGGCCCTGGCTTTGCAGTCTTCGTCTCCGTTTAGTTCCTTGTTGTTTCCGGAAGAATGCTGCGAATGCCCTTTCGCAGGGCAGGGCGCCCTGCCCTGCAAAAGGTTCGAAAGGGCCGCCCCATCAACGCCCTGGACATTGATGGGGCAATGGGATGAAACTGGCTCTGTTTGCCCACGCTTGGTTCCACGATTCATGGGCTTTTCACGTCTTCTCTTCCAGCCTTTAGTTGCGTAGGGCGGCTCCTCCTCCAGTTGAGGGTTCAAGGCTGGCAGGGCAGCCTTCTTCCCCATCTCTTTGACAGGTCATCTAGGAGTGGGTTCGCTTGGGCATGGTCAAAACGACTTTGTCCCTCAAGTGGGTTTCTCGCTTGTTTCCAGTTCCGAAACGGGACTGAGCGGATCTCTGGTTCATTCTGGACTTATCCCTTCTGAGCCGTTGGATTCCTTGCTCCTCCTTTCGGATGACTACCTTGTCCCAGGTCAGACTTCTTCTCGATCTCATCAACATCTTTAAAATATAGAACAAGCTGGAGAATATTAAAAGGTCAAATGTAACACAGACAAGGAGCAACAGCTTCAAACCTCAACAATCCACTACATAGGACAGAAAAACAGTTTTGTCACCCATCTGGTTATAAACCTATGGAACTATTTACCCCACCAAAGCTGTAAATTTCCAGACATTACATCACTATAAAGTCCAGATAAAAAGAACCCTCAGGAACAACGGTGAAGACTGACAAGCTGCTGGCTTCCCACCCCCTTTGAGGCCACTAGGGAGATGACAGATCATAGATAAATTCAGGAAACAAGGTAAATGATTATTGTTGTAGGGTAAACACCCAAGCTGTGAGACATGCCTGACTACAATGAGTTGGTAACTCAGGTCATCCTATCATCCATTCAAATCAGACAACACCCACACTCACGAACCACTCAAACCGAACCCTTTCATGGGAAAGATGGTAAAGGGCAGGGATAGAAAGCAACTGGGGGTCCACCAAAGAAGTGCATTTTATTACATTCAAGAGGATTTCTAAGAGAGAGCTCTCAGTAGCTCGCTGAGCTAACCCACAGAGTCCCCTCTGTAGAAGACTGTATATCTGAAAAAGATCAAAGTAGTAAATAGAAATATGCAGCTAAGGCTTAGATACTGGAAGAACTAGCCCTCCCCCCCTATCACTATGCCAACCTCCCTGAAATTTATAATTATGAAAGAAAACAGAACGTTTATTTTGGGCAACGTTTCTTGCTCAAAAGGCTGTGTATATTAGTGGCTTTAGGTATAGTACTGTATGTACTAGCTCTATTTAGAAATCCAACATTCTGTTTGTAAGTCATCTTGAATGTATGTACAGTACTTTCATCTGAATAAACATTTATATATTATTTATTTATATATAAAATGCTTAGCCAGCGTGGGACTGTCAAATTAGTACTGTATTTGTTTTCACATAGGTAAGGGTAGCGAGGCTGCAGGAACACTGCTCCTTGTAACATGGTCCACTTTGACACTCCACATAACACTATCTCCACCCAGGTTCAGGTTTAACAACATTAAGTTCTCAAACACTACTGTACTTACAGCGAACATGCATCATTTTGTGTACCAACATTTAGCACACTGTACTTCATGTAAAATATAAAAGTACACTATTTTTTCATGATTTGGAATTTATTTATTTTATTTATTTATTTATATACAAGAAGGTACATTGGGTTTGTGAGAATACATAGCATGGTATTTACAAGCTTGTAAAGCCACTGGTACGCGCAGCGCTTCGAGCAGGTCCTTAATCTAACAATTTTAAGAAGGAAAATTCTAGCGGAATCAATAAAATGATAACAGATACATTGCAAGAAAGAACAAAAATGAGATGAGAGAGATTAATAAGTATATTAAAGCACATTGGTATATTAAAGCTTTGATTGATTGCATTGAGAGGTAGACTGGTATTTTAAACGAAGATTAATAGGCACCATACAGCAAATTGAAACCACATACAAGACAGCAATGAACACAATGGTAAAGTTGTTTGGATTGGGTACATAAAGATTGGAAGATTGGGTAGCACTAGATACAGTGCAATTTTAAAGCAACAATGTAGAAAACTATGAAGATGAAATTAGTTATTTTTTAGTTTTGTATTTGAATGACGCAAAAGTTGGACAGCTTTTCAATTCATTAGGGAGTGAGTTCCTAGAACAGGTCCCTTCATTTGCATAGTGTTTGCACAGATCAAGTTTGACTTTAGGGATATCAAAGAGATATTTATTCTATTACATCTGTCCAGGGAGAGTTTCAGAGCAGGATTTGCATTTAAGAACAGGGTTTTGTAAATGTAGTTGACACAAGAAATTGTGTGGAGTGAAATTATGTTTAGAGAGTTAAACAATGGGGCCGAGTGCTGTCTGAAAGCAGAATTTGTTATTATTCTGATAGCAGATTTTTGCTGGGTGATGATGGACCTGAGGTGGTTTGTAGTGGTTGAACCCCATGCACAGATACCATAATTAAGATAGGGATAGATTAGTGCATAATATAGTAAGATGAGAGCAGAGTTAGGTACATAATATCTGATTTTGGAGAGTATACCAACTGTTTTAGAGACTTTCTTAGCAATGTGTTGTATGTGGGTGCTGAAGTTGAGTCTCTTGTCTAGGAATAGGCCAAGAAACTTTCCATCATTTTTACTACTAATGATAACATTGTCTATCTGAAGCTGAATTGCATTTGTTGATTTGCTTCCAAATAAGATGTAGTAGGTCTTTTCTATGTTAAGTGTTAGTTTGTTGGTTGACATCCAATAGTGGACTTTTTTTTAGTTCATTATTAACAACATTATTTAGTGTATGTGGGTTGGGGTTAGAGTAGAAGAGGGTAGTATCATCAGCAAACAATATAGGTTTCAGAATGTTGGTGACATTAGGCAGATCATTGATGTATATAAGAAATAGGAGAGGTCCCAAGAGGCTGCCCTGTGGCACTCTAACAGTTATTGGTAGAATGGGAGAGGTTATATCATTGATGGCTACACATTGGTGTCTATCACAGAGATAGGATTGGATATAGTACAGGGCATGGCCTCGGATTCCATAATGATGGAGTTTACGTAAGAGGTAGTTATGATTAACAGTATCAAAGGCCTTTCTCAGATCAATGAAGAGTCCTATCGGAAATTCATTTTTGTCAAGGGCTGAGTAAATTATATCAAGGAGACTAATAATTGCATCGTTGGTACTCTTTTGGGATGGGAAGCCAAACTGACAGGGAAAGAGTATGTCAAATTTTACGAGGTAGGAGTAGAGCTGTTTATAGATAATTTTTTCAAATATTTTTGATGGTATGGGTAGGTTTGATATTGGTCTACAATTGTTTATGTCTGCCGGATTGCCTCCTTTATGAACTGGCATTACTCTTGCTTTTTTAAGATATCAGGGAAGGTATGACACTAGGGATTTGTTGAACAGCAGAGCTGTGGGTGGAGCAAGGGCTTGGGAGGCACTCATTTATACAATGGATGGGATTTCACTGAAGTTCCCAGCCTTGGTTTTTAGTGAGTGTATGATGGACACAACATCTGTCGGGCTGACTGGTGAAAGGAGAAGATAGTTTGGATAGCTGCCTGAGAGATATGTGTTGATACGTGTCTGGGTCTGTGGGATTTTACTGGCGAGGTTAGCACCAACCGATGAAAAGAAGGTATTAAATTCATTTGCCATTTCTAAATCAGTTGACGGTGTATAGCCTTCCTTAGAGAGTGTTATCTGGTTGTTGGAGTGTTGTTTAGTTCCTAGGATATTAGAGATGGTTTTCCATGTGGTTTTCATGTTGCCTTTTGCTTCTTTGAATCTAGTCTCATAATATGAAAGTTTAGCTTTTCTTATGATACTGGTAAGCACTGATGAGTACCTTTTAACTACTTCCTTTGTAACTAGGCCAATCCTAAATTTCTTTTCATATTCATGTTTTTTGTTGATTGATTTGAATATGCCACTTGTGAGCCACGGATTGGTTATTCTTTTGTCAGTTACTTGTTTGGTAAGGAGGGGACAGTGAGTGTTGTTGAGGCTTAGAGTTTTGGAGAGAAAGAGGTTAGTTGATGAATTTATATCCTGTGTATTATTGAATTCAGATTCCCAGTAAATATTGTTAAGTGCTTTTTAGAGATTGCCTAAAGCGATTCACTGTGTAGCCTGAATGACAGTTTCTTGCTTTCTGGTGATGTTATGTCCATGTTTGCTAAGAGGAAAGTAGTATAGTGGTCAGTTGTTCTGTCATAGATTATACCAGATGTAAGGGGAGCTGTTATATTAGTCTGTAAGTCATCCAAGGTAGTGACAGATGTTTGAGTGACTCGGGTGGGCCTGGTGATTGTGGGGATTAGCATACAGGAGTTCATGCTGTTATGGAAATGTCAACTTGAGGGTTATTTTGTAGACCCAGGTCAATATTGAAATCACATCCTAGAATGATGTGATGTTTGTTGAGATTGTTAATTATGATAAGATTCCTTACGATATCTGAGAATGAAGCTATGTTGGTATTAGGAAATTTATAGATGGCACCGATGGTCAAGGAGGATTTAAGGGATTTACTGGAGAACGTAGCAAAGGTATATTCACAATAGTCGTCTCTATCACTAATGACACTATTGCAGATGAAGGTATCTTTGTAATATATTGCTGTGCTACCTCCTTTTTTATTAGGCCTGCAGTTGTGAATGGCTTTATAACCAGCTAAGTTGTAGAGTTGGGTATAGTCTTTACTTGGCCAGGTTTCTGTTAAAATAATGAATGATAATTTATTACCTAGTGCTGTGAGTAGTTCATTTATATCATTAAAATGTTTACCAAGTGATCTAACATTTTGGTTGTAAACTGATAAGCAGGTGCTATTTAGGAGTTTGTTTTTTGCAAGATTTGCTGTGTAATACCTGCAATAATGATGGTCAATGTGCTGATTAGTGTGGATATGAGACAGAAGATTTTGATCAGAATCATATCAGTAAGCATATAGATACAATAGGATAAGCAATTACAGGAACAGTTAAATACTAAATCTGCTGTAAATAGAAAGTAATTATAGCAAAACACAACAATAAATGTAAGTACACAAAAAATAGAAACAATTAGAAGTAGAGTGAAGATCACCGTAGATAGCCAGGAAGGATACAGAAGTTAGGGTAAGAGAGAAGACAAAAAATCAGTAGAATGACAAGATTAATATATAGCAAAAATATAGACATAATAATCGTAAAGTAAAATAATCTTAAAGATAAATTATTATATAGCTTAGTTGTGAACCTATAATTAGTATGAACTTAAGAAAACAAAATGAGCTCAATAATTACTACAATAAATTATGTATAAATCAAATTACAATTAAATTTAAAAAATAACAGGGTAAGATTATATTAATGAGTAAAATTTTACTATAATACTGAGGTAGATGCTTACATAAATACTAAATCTGCTGTAATTAGAGAATTATTATAGCAAAACAAAACAAAAATGTAAGTACTGTACACAAAAATATAGAAACAACTAGAAATATAATAAGATCACCATAGACACCCAGGAAGGATACACAAGTTTGGTGGAGAAAACAAAAAATCAGTAGGGACTGTCAAGACTAATATACTGTATAACAAAA
>WNGS01113158.1:42658608-42669505 GCA_020271785.1 Procambarus virginalis
CCCATACCCCCATCTTGTGGGCGGTAGTGGAAAGGGTTAGAGGCACATAATGGGCTCAGGGACTGAACCCCACACTTCATTTAGCTCAGCAAGTTACAATCTGAGCTAGTTACAAATTCAATATAAGTAGTCACATCAACAATGGGTTCGAGGTCGACCTCGAGTACAGGTTCTAAATTAAGCAACTGACATGTGAAGTGCTGTGTCAAAATTATATGTTTGTCCTGCACACCGCCCCCCATCCAGTGGGCAGCGGTGGATAGGTTACAATCACTCAGTTGCTACCTACTGTTAGCAAACTGGGGATGTTTGGCTACAATTTCTGGTGGCAGATCCTTTTGAATGAAATCTTTGCACATCGCTGGAACATTGGTATAGAATTCTCTAACTTCACGTATCTTTTCCCACTCCATCACATAGTGACGGAGGGTGTGCGAATAATTTTGTTGACCCAGTTTACATTTGGTCAGGTCTCCATCGACAGATGATGAGACTTCCCGGAGATACTTTGGGATGCTGGTCGGCAGACGTTCCATCTTGTGCCACCTGCGTTCGGTGGTCGCGCCCGAGATCTTCTTGCGGCTCCGCCTTTTCCTGGGCTTGGAGGGGCCTTGTCGGGGCTGTTCCGTCTGCCTCGTGGTCTCGCCTCCAGCTGGTGGTCGGTGTCCCACCTGCGTGTTTCTCTTGGCGGCAGTATGGGGTGTTTTGGCGGTCCTTCCTTTTCCTGTCCCTTCTTAGGTGGTTCCTCTTGTTAGCGTCGGCTTGGTTTTGGTGGGGGTTGGGGGCCGTCGTCGTGCCACATACTGTCGCCTCTCTTTTGTGCGGCGCTGGCGGGGCCGCTTTGGCTTGCTTTCGGTCTTGGTGTTGCTTCTACACCGTTAGTACGCTGTCTTGTGCGTCGTTTCCCCTCCGGCCTGTTCGTGCGCCGCTTGCACCATCCTGGTCTCCGCTGTGTGCCATGGCGTCTGTGTCCGGCGCGCGTTTTGCGTTGATCCGGTTCTGTTCTTCCCGGTTCGCCTGTGATGGTGTCCTGGGTTGTCAGCCGTGTTCTTGCGGCTCGGCTGCCTGTGTTCTTAACTCCTGCCCGTGATGTTCGTGGCTTTGCTGCTCTCGCTGCCGTCTGGATGACGTGTTCGAGCAGTCTTTCGGGCATGGATCTTTGGTGTTCGTTCAGGGGGCCTTGCTGCTCGTTGTTTTGTGTTGTTCCCAGTACTTTCCGGGGCTGTGGCGCCTTGGGTTGGCGTTGCTGCCGGTTGTATCGCTTCCAGGGGGAGGGGTGCGTGGTGTCCGCCTCCCGGTTCCGTCCCTTTTGATCTTCCTCTGTGGGTAGTTAGCTCCGGGGAGCCGACGGGGCTCCCCCCGAAAACCAGCGTTGAATGTAATGAAACGCCATTTTCTGGGTGAGTCCCGGAGGCTCCCCGGCAACCCTCCCTCCCTCCGGTCGGCGTTTTTTTTCGCGTGTCTTGACATCCAGCCTCAGAACTGATGGGTGGATAGCCGGCGTGGGAGGTCTGGGGCTCCCCCTTCCCCCTCCCGGGGAGGGGGGAGCTGCGCAGACAGCGGCGCGGTGACGTGTGACGTCATACTAGTTTGCTTGTTTTTCTGTTGGGGAGTTCTATCCACTAGTTGGCTTTTGGTAGCAATTTTAACCAGAATAGGGGTTTGTTTTGGGGCGCTTACCTTTCTGGGTGCCTGTCCCGGTCGATGGCAGACATAGAATGCTTCCAATCACACGGGGGCTTCTATAGGCCATTGCTCCCCGTGCCTCTCTGAGGGGGCCCGGTTCTGGCCGTGGTCCCCGGTAGGCCTAAGAACTCCATACACATGACTGATGCCAAAGTCTGACATTAGCATATCAGCCTGGGATAGCTCCGGGGAGCCTCCGGGACTTTCACCCAGAAAACCTCGTTTCTCTTATTGAACGCTGTTTTTAGGTCCAGATAGATGCAGTCAACCCAACCATCTCTTTCCTGTAATATCTCTGTGGCTCGATCATAGAAACTGAGTAAATTTGATACACAGGATCTTCCAGATCGAAACCATACTGTCTGTCTGAAATTGTATCATTTCTCTCCAGGTGTTCTACCCATTTAGTTTTAATTATTTTTTCCAATATTTTGACTATTACACTTGTCAATGATACAGGTCTATAATTAAGGGGGTCTTCCCTGCTTCCACTTTTGTAGATTGGAACTGTTAGCCTTTTTCCACACATCAGCTACAACTCCTGTAAACAGGGATGCCTGAAAAATCAGTTGAAGTGGAATGCTGAGCTCAGGTGCACATTCTCTCAGAACTCATGGTGAAACTCCATCTGGACCAACTGCTTTGTTCTTACTTAGCTCCTTGAGCATTTTTTCCACTTCGTCTCTAGACACCTCTTAGTTTACCCTGACAAAGGAACAGTAAACACACAATATGGTTAACTATATATTCTATTGATTACAGTGGTTGATGTATGGCACAATGCCATCATGATAGGGCTATAAGGCAAAGCTGTAAAGTGCAAGTGGTGGATATGTCAGGCTGATAGCAAGATGTGTCTGTAGACTAAGTCCATCTTGTGCACTGGTTCCCAAACTGGTTCCCAAACTGGTTCCCAAACTGGTTCCCAAACATGGTTCCCAAACTGGGAACCATGGACCCCCAGGGGAGCCTTTTTAAAATATGGCTCTAAATAAGGCAATAAAATTTTAAAATAGGGCCATAAGTTGAGTCAGTGTACAGGTTATGATACCAGAGAATACCAGAAGTGGCCTTTACCGAGTGTCGGGTGCCATTAATTAGGACGCTATATGAAAAAGGGGGTAATAAAGAGCTTGGGAACTGGGATCTAGTGAGATGGCTAGTTTGTGGCCAGTCTTATGTGGTATTGCTCCTGGCTGGTCTGTGGTGGTACTGCTGCTGCTGATCTGGTAATGATCTGGTGATTGGACGCTGTACTCTCGAGGCCAGTCCAACGCTGCCCGCCGATTAGTCAAGGGTAGTGTGTGGTACATCCCATACTTACTAATGACACTGATGTATCTGCTACAGCAGCTACTGTCTTATCATCATCTAACAGTAAGAAGTGATTCTTCTAATACTCTTATATTGCTCTGTATCTGCATATAACCTAACTAATATTTAACTAATCTAACTTTTACACAAATATTACAGTAGAAAATATGAAATTTACATCGCAAGTATTCATTAGAGCAGGATATTTATGTAGGCAATAATCATCACAATATTTTCACAAAGATGCAAATATGTTGGACTGCTGGCTTTTTAGCCCAAAACTGCAATGCATTTAAGATAATTGCTATTTCTAACCTATACCTGTTGATGATTTCAAGGATCAATGTCCCAGTGGCCTGGTCTCTGACCAGACCTGGTTGGTGGTCTGGGCAGCCAGGCTGTTCTACAGAGCTGCTCGCAGCCTGTCGAGCAGCCTGGTTGATCAGGTATCCTTGGAAGGTGTCTTATCAGATTCTCGTTTGAACTCTGCAAGAGGTTGGCCAGTTTTGAGTGTTGAGATTCAGATCACTGTTCTGATGTATTGATTCCTGTTCCAAAATCTTCTGTCTTTATGAAGTTTAGGTTATTTTGAGTTACATATTTATGCATAGGAATAAACCAGTTTGTGAACGTACATGCATTTTGAGATAATTAAATACGTTATTTGGTGAAGTGAAGCCTAAGACTAATGAATGATTATTACCATTGTTGAATGTTTTGCAGTCTTGTTAGGGATTAAATACAAAGCCTCCTTTTTGTGTATTACAGGAATATTGGAACAATGACAGCACTGTTCCAAGCCCAGTGTTCAAGTGCCTGTCATGAGACAGGTTTCTGATATTTCTACGGTGCCTACACTTTGAAAACATAGCAAATGTTGATCGAAATTATTGACTTTGGAAAGTGCGAAAAGTGTTCAGTAACACAGTATCAGACAAAAATTTCACAGTTACTTCGTGCAAGGACTGAATTTTGTCACTGATCTCTTCCTAGATCTTTTCACGACTACCTTACACTTCACAAGGTTGGCTATATATACCACCAACAGGAACTAAAGCCAAAGGTGTACGTGAGTGCAATGTTTACAAGCACATAGAATGAAGAAACGGGCAGCAAAAATCTGTGTGTACTTGGTACATTGAGTGCAAAGTCGCTCTGTGTACCATGGATTGCTTCTTTGATTATCACTTGCTTCCAAAGTACTGTGTGTGTAATACAGTGTATGACTGTAAATAGTGTGTGAGAGTGTACATAATGTAAATAAATTGAATATTCAACAAGTAATATTGCGACAATAAACATTTTCTGGGGGGGGGGGAGCCCCTTTGGCTCCCCGGAGTTATCCAGGGTGATGTGTATATTGTTAGACTTTGGCATCAGTCAGTGTGAATGGCGTTCTAGGCCTACAGGGGACTACTGCCAGAACCTGGCTCCCTCAGAGAGGTACGAGGAGCAATGGCCTATAGAAATGCACATGAGATTTGGAGCATTCTATATCTACCATCGACTGGGACAGGCACCCAGAAAGGAGAGCACCACAAAACAAACCCCCTATTCAGGTTAAAACTACTAAAATAGACAAACTAGTGGACAGAACTCCCCAAATGAAAATGTGCAAACGAGCCGTGCCACATGTCTGCACTGCTCCCCCCCCCCTCTTCCCAGGAGTGGGGAAGGGGGAGCTCCAGACCCCCTATCCGGGAAGGTGAAGGGGAGCCCCAGACTCTCACGCTGGCGATCCACCCACCAGTTCTTTGGCTGATGTGATTGTGGCATGGTCGTGTGGCTCCAGCTCCAGACACCCTATGTTGTGCTGGACCTTGGGTCCAGTACTGCTTTTACGGTGGCGTGTGAGCTGGAAGTAATATTCACAGGTACTCGGGCTGCATGTGCTTAGAGTTCCCTTCGCTGAGTGCCCTGTAAATACCATCCTTGGGGTTTGGAATTATCTTCCACAAGTCACCTTTGGTCTACCTCTGTTGGTCTTTTACTGCTCGGCGACTGACCGCCCCAAGTGTGTTGGGGGGGGGGGGTTCCTCCCTTGTTTGCCTTGGGGTAAGTGGTAGTTTTTGCATTAATAAGGGCGCGGGGTACTGCGCAGCTAGTTTTCACTCATAACAGCGGCCGGCTCTGTTCCTCCTGGGTGGGTTGTCCTCTTACGTGGTTAATTTTTTCTTTTTCTTTTTGCTTGGTGGAGGGGGGTCTGCCTTTGTGTCTCTTCCTCCAGTTATATTAAAGTTGACCTTCTGTTTTGGTGGACCCCCCCCCCCTTTCCTTTGCTTTGCCCTCGTGAGTGGACATGTCCTGGGGGTTCATCTTTAGCAGTTTGTTTGGTAGCATTGGATGCCAGTTAACAGTACCCTGTCTGGGCTTACCCTTAGCAATACCAGTCCCTGGGAAACTCCACGGGGCACACTGGGTCTGATGGATGCGATCCCTGGGGTCTCCTCTCACCTTATGCGAGTTTGAGGATTGCTCTGTCCTCCCTTGTCACAAGACGACGCTTAGTTTTTGCCTCCGTCATGCTGCCTGTTAGATCGGTGACACCTTGAACCCGGAGTCCTGCGAGCATTGCTGCTTGTTTGTAACTCAATTCACCCAATCTACTGTTGACATTATTTGGTTGCAGATGGCTCGGGCATTGCAGGCTAGGTTTAGGTTGCTGCAACGTGCTAGGTTGGTTGTTTCCCCGGATGCCTCAAGGCTGCCCCGCTTTGCTTATAGAGACCCAGACTTGGGGGTGTTGGTCGTGTCGGCCTTGGTTCAGTCCACATCCCTTCATTCTTCCGCTGCTGTGGTTCATTCTGTCCCCCCCCCCCTGCTTCTGGCTCCTAAGCATCTGAGGGCTTTGGGGTCGAGGCAGGGTTTAGAGGTTTCTGAAACTCGGGCGGTTTCGGGGGCTGCCCCCTTCCGGTGTGGTGATGGAGGCATTCGAGTCGGTTCCTCCAGCCGTAGCATCGGGGGGTCTAACCAGTGGGCCCCCTTCTTTTCCGGCCTGCCCGGCTTTTTCTTGAGGCTGGGGCTTTGGAGGATGACCAGCCCTCGGGGCCTGATGTGGAGGTTCCCGGGGTTGGGGAGGAGCTGGCTTAGGGGCCTTGGGCCCCTTTGGACCCCCCCCCCCCCCCGCCTGGGTTATCCAGCCCTCAGAGCGGGGCTTGCCGTTACAAGGGGTAGGGTTTTCCTTTCCCTTCTCTGCACATGAGTTAGATTTGGGTTCGGCTCCTCCCCGGGTTTGGTTCCGTATCCCTGCGGGTCCTTCGGTTCCGTCTTTCCGGAGGTTTTTGGCTTCCCGCATCTCGTCTACCGAGTGCATGCGGCCATTGTGGCTTACCTCTTGCACGACCCGGTATATGCCTCTATAATGGATCCGTCTTCCTTTAGGTTTGGATCTTCATCTCCATACTGGGTTTGTTATGATGTTCCGTCCTGGCTTGCGGACTGCCTGTTGTTGTCATTGGATGCTTGGGGGTGCATTTTGTTGTACCCGCACGCTTGAGTGGCACGAGGTGTTGACTGTGGTCCAGGTTTACCAGGGGGGGATATTGAGCACCTTAATGAGTGTCTTTTCGCTCCTTCCCTTCTGCGGGATGTGGGTGCGATTTGGCTTCACGTGCAGGTTCCTTCCCTGTTGATTGCGCTTGTGGCTGAGGAGTTGCGCACTCGTAACTTGCTGGCTTTGGTCTTGCGTTTCTTTTCCCTCCTGGAGCTATCTTTAGATTGGCTTGTGGAAAGTGTAGAGGCGCTTAGGGTCGTTCCTGGGTCTGGTGCCTTAGTCTCGGCTGCTCGTGCGTCGTCTGCGCTTTTGACCCGAGTCCTGCTGACTCTTTTGACCTTATCCATCCCGATCCTGCGGGATGTGCAGTCACGGTTTTTCATGTGTATCTCATGTGTCGACAGGTTGTGATCGCTTCCTCCTAGGAATCCGCTTGGACCCTGGCTCTTAGGTTGTCTTCGCCCTTTTGTCTCTTACTGTTTGCGGACTCTGCGGTCGAGCAGTATATGCAGGCGGCTTCTTCCAGGTGTCGTTCGATGTCCGACGTGTTGATTATCCGGGGGTCCTGGATGGGTTCTTCACGGAGGGGCCGTGCCAGGACTTGGGGTTCCACCTGTCAGGTGCCAGCTTCGGAGCCGGCGCAGCCTTTGGAACCGTCTGTGTCTGGTCGGCGCAGTGTTTTCTCTGTGCACAGGTCGAGTTCTTGAAAGGGGCATTGGCCCTTTCGCGATTCGCCCCATTGACGGGGCGATGGGGGGGGGGTGAGGCTTGCTCTGTTCGCTCACTCCTGGTCTCACAATTTGTGGGCTTTTCGGGTCGTTTCTAGTGGTCTGCGGTGATGTTGGGTGGCTCCTCCTTCGGGGGGTGGGGCTGGCAGGACAGACCTTTTTTCCTGCGTTATGTCGGGTCGTCTCGGGTTGGTCGGATGTGGTCGCTTGGATGTAGTCGAAACAACGTCGTCTCTCAGATGGGTTTCTCACCTGTTTCCAGTTCCGAAACAGGTCTGTGTAGACCTGCTGTTCATTCTGGACTTGTCCCGCCTGAACCCCCTGGGTTTCTTGCCCCTCCTTTTGGACGATCACTCTGTCCCCAGGTCCTGCTTCTGTTGGAGCCAGGCGATTGGATGGTGTCCCTGGACCTCAAGGACGCTTATTGGCACGTCTCGATTCATCCGGGGTTCAGGGACTGGCTCAGTTTTGTTGTGGGGCGTCAAAGTTACCGCTTTCGTTGTCTCCCTTTCGGGTTGAACCTGGAACGCCACAATAGAACAAGTGGTGGCCGGCCCAGCCGTGGTTTCAGGCGCTGCTTGCTCGGTGTCCAAACCCGGAGGTTTTTCCACGGATCAGCCTCTTCCTGCAGATCGGGCCGGAACGTCACGTAGCTGGTTCAATCTTCTCCTCGAGTCTTCGCGTATGGTATTTTTGACTCTGGTTTATCGTCATTTCTACGGTGATCAGGTGGCTTCCTTGTTAGTGTCCCACCTGCGGGCTTCGTCTCGGCGGCAGTATGAAGTTTCGTGGCGGTTCTTCCATTTCTTCTTGCGTCTTCGTCGTTGTACTTCGCTTTCTGTTCGGGTGGTGTTGTCGTTTCTCTCTCTTTGTTGTTCCAGGACCGTCACCTTATGCCTAACACTGTCGCTTTGTATCGTGCGGTGCTGGCGTAGCAGCTTCAGCTTGCTTTCGGTATTGATTTTACTTCTGCTCCATTTCGCAAGCTGTCTTGTGCGTTGTTTCACCTCTGGCCTGCTCAAGCGCCGCTTGAGCCATCCTGGTCTTTGGACAGAGTGTTCCCTTTTCTTTCTTCTCCTCGGTTTGTTGTGGCCCTTTTGGTTCAGGGTTGTTTCTCCAAAGCTCTTTTTCTGTTGGCATTGGCCTCTGAGGGTCGGGTTGGGGAGCTTCATGCTCTCCTCTGGTGCAGAGGTTTCTGCTCTTTCGGTCCTCGTGATGGTTTTGTCCGTCTGCAGCAGTCTCCTTCTTTTCTGGCAGAGAATGAGACTGCTGCTTTCCGGAGGGGTCCCTGGGTTGTTGATGCTTGGTTTTTAGGCCGGGGTGCATCATGTTTTGTGTCCGGTTGCGGCTCTAAGCGGTTATTTGCGTGCCACGGCTTCTGTGTCCGGGGACGCGCTTTGGGTTGATCCGGTTTCCCTTCTTCCCTGTTCGTGGGTTCAGGTCTCTCAGGTTGCCCGCAGAGTAATTAAGGCTAGCCAGCCTGTGGTCTATCCCCGCGCCCATGACGTTTGTAAGTTCGCTGCTCTTGCTGCCATCTTTGGCAACATGTCCTGGGCTGACATTTGAGCGCGGGGATTTTGGCGGTCGAACAGGGTCCTGGCTGCCCGTTACCTTGTGAACGTTCCGGGGCCCAGTCGGGCCTGTGTCGCTTTGGGTTGGCGGTTGCAGCCATTTGTCTCGACTTTGAGTTGAGGAATGAGCAGCGACCTCCTCCCGGATAAGTCCCTATTACAATTTTCCTCTGTGGGTAGTTAGCTCCAGGGAGCCGAAGGGGCTCCCCCCAGAAAACGAGCATTGAATGTAATGAAACGCTATTTTCTGGGTGAAACCCGGAGGCTCCCCGGCATCCCTCCCTCCCTCTGGTCGGCGTTTTTTCGCGTCTTTTGACACCCAGCCTCAGAACTGACGGGTGGATAGCCTGTGTGGGGGGGGAGGGGGTCAGTGGCATCCCCTTCCCACCTCCCAGGGAGGGGGGGAGCTGTGCAGACAGCGGCGCGGTGATGTGTGATGTCATGCTTGTTTGCTTGTTTCTTTTAGGGGAGTTCTATCCACTTGTTCAGCTTTTGGTAGCAATATTTTCACTAGAATAGGGATTTGTTTTGGGATGCTTACCTTTCTGGGTGCCTGACCCGATCGATGGCAGACATAGAATGCTTCCAACCACATGGGGGTGTCTACTGTATAGGCCATTGCTCCCCATGCCTCTCTGAGGGGGCCAGGTTCGGGCTCGTGGTCGCGGTAGGTCCATAGAACTCCATACACATGACTGATGCCAAAGTCTGACATTAGCATATCAGCCTAGTAAGCTCCGGGGAGCCTCTGGGTCTCGCCCAGAAAATGGCGTTTCATTACATTCAACGCTGGTTTTTTGAGTTCGGTTCCTTTTCCCTGTATATGGTGCATTATGAGGTTCCGCATCTTCCTGGCTTGCAGACTGCCCTCTCTTTTCGCTTGGGGTGTGGCACGGTTTTTGTCGTACCCGCTCGCTGGATTGGCGAGAGCTTACTACTGTGTTACAGGTTTACTTGGTGGAGGTGGGGGGGCACTTTTCAGCACCTCAATGCGTTCCATTATGCCCCTGTGCTTCCTCATGAGGTGGGCTTCTAGATTACTGTCACAAAGCATATTTAATTTCCAACAGGACATGATCATGCTTTCCTAAGGGAGGAAAGTATTGGATGTCAAATCTCTCTCCTTCTTTCCTGGTGAATATTAGATCCAGTATTGATGGAACACCACCTTCTCAGGCTCCAGGTGATGGCTGAGTGGACAGTGCTCTGGATTTGTAGTCCTAAGGTTCCGGGTTCGATCCCCGGCGGAGGCAGAAACAAATGGGCAGAGTTTCTTTCACCCTAATGCTCCTGTTCACCTAGCAGTAAAAAAGTACCTGGGAGTTAGACAGCTGCTACGGGCTGCTTCCTGGGGATGTGTACCAAAAAGGAGACTGGTTGAGGACTGGGCTGCGGGAACACTAAGCCCAAAATCATCTCAAGATAACCTCTCAAGATAACCTCCCTCATTCTTGTGGCCTGCCTGATGTGTTGATACATGAATGTCTCTGGAATAAGGTTTTCAAATCTGCCTGTCCAAATGTCCTCCTTTCTTGATTTGTAGGCCTACCAGTCTATTGCTCTCAAGTTGAAGTCCCCAAGTACCAACAATCGTGTGGTGTTATTTCTGTGTGCATATTTGGAACCAGTCTTTATAATGTTTTCCAAGTGTAAATTATTATATATCTCTCCTGCCAGCGCTCTAGGGAATTCAGATTAAAAAAATTTTGGCAGTCCCAATAATGTAGATGTTTTATTGAGTGGATTCTAGTGGTAAAAGATCTTTACACTCTCTCCAGGTCAGCAATTTCTCCAGCTATGAATGGGGCTGTTAGTGTGCAACAATATTCCACTCTTAGAGAGCACTAATATCTTAAAAAGTATCATCATTGGCATGGCATCTCTTGTTGGGAAGATTCTAGTTATCTAACCTGTCATTTTCTTGCAGTTGTGACAGCAACTTTGTTCTTCTTTAAAAGTAAGGTCTTTCGAGATGATTACGGCTAAATCTTTTACATTGCTTTTTTTTTCAATAGTGCGATTTGACTGCGTTTTATGTGGTTTCTGCTTTGATGTTTTCGTTTTTCCATAGTGTAGTATAGTAATTGGAACTTAAACTCATTAAA
>WNGS01113158.1:42671806-42695297 GCA_020271785.1 Procambarus virginalis
ATATATTCTGGGGGGAGCCCCGTCGGCTCCCGGAGCTATCCCAGGCTGATATGCTAATGTCAGACTTTGGCATCAGTCATGTGTAGGAGTTCTTAGGCCTACCGGGACCACGGCCAGAACCGGGCCCCCTCAGAGAGGCAAGGGAGCAATGGCCTATAGAAGCCCCCGTGTGATTGGAAGCATTCTATGTCTGCCATCGACCGGGACAGGCACCCAGAAAGGTAAGCGCCCCAAAACAACCCCCTATTCTGGTTAAAATTGCTACCAAAAGTCGAACTAGTGGATAGAACTCCCCAACAGAAAACAAGCAAACTAGTATGACGTCACACGTCACCGCGCCGCTGTCTGCGCAGCTCCCCCCTCCCCGGGAGGGGGAAGGGGAGCCCCAGACCTCACACGCCGGCTATCCACCCATCAGTTCTTCGGCTGATGCTATAGGCACCGGTTATGTGCTCCGGCTCCAGTGGTTGTTTCAGCACTGTACCTAGAGTGTGGTGTCTGTTTTTCTAGGTGGTGCGTGAGCCGGGAGTGATTCTCCAGTACTCGGGCTGCATGCGCCTAGGGTTCCCTTCCTAGGTGCCCTGTAAGTACTGCCCTTGGGACTTGGGCCACCTTCCACAAGTTCCTTGGGGTCTGCCCCTGCTAGGCCGTTTACTGCTTGGTTTTCGGCCGCTCTTGTGTGCTCGGGTGTTCTGTCTCCCTTGGTCGCCTTAGGGTAAGGGGCAGTTTTGCACTGGTGGGGCGCAGGGTACTGTGCAGCTTGTCTTTTCCCAATCATAGCGGCCGGCTCTGTTCCGCTTGGGTATGCTGTCCTCTTGCGGGGTTTTCTTTTTCTTTTTGTTTATCTACCTGGTGGGGGGGTCTGCCTTCGTTCTTGCCCCTTGGGTCCCTTGTGTTCTGAGTATTTCTGGTGGCACCCCCTGCTAGGTCCCCGTGAGTGTACACATCCCGGGGTTCAGCTCTTAGAAAGTTGTTTGGTAGTTTTGGGTGCCGGTTAGCAGTACCCTGCCTGGGATTACCTGAGCGCGAGTCCTCTTATAGTAAACGCTCGGGACCCTGGGAAACCCCTGGGGCGCGTGGGTCCGATGGATGTGACCCCAGAGCCCCCCCCTCGCTTCCAGCGAGTTTGAGGGTTGCTCACCCCTTGTCTCTGGGTGACTCTGTTTTGCCTCCGTCTGCTGCCTGTGGGGTCGGTGACACCTTCGACCCGGAGTCCTGCGAGTTTGTTGCTCGTTGTGGCTCGGTTACCCAGTTGTGCTAAGCTGGTGCGGGCAGCAGAGGCGTTGCACTTGAGCCTTGGTGGTGGCAACGCTCTCGTGGTAACTCCCCGGAACCCCGGGGCTGCCCCGTTTTGGTTCTTGGTTTTTCCCCTGGATTCCCCTTCCTGCCTGCATCCGGTTCCTTACCGTCTGTAGGTTCAGGGCGGGGTTTGTTGGTGTTGAGACTCGGGCAGTCTCGGGGAAATCCCCTTCCGGGGTAGTGACGGGGGCATTTGAGCCTGTTCCTCCAGCCGTGTTGTAAGAGTCTGCCAGTGGGCTCCCTTCCTTCGTGTTTTCACGGCTGCCCCGGTTTTCTGGTACGGCCGGGGCTTTGGGGGACGGCTCGGCCCCGGGGCCTGTCGTGTGGTTCCCGGGGCTGGGGAGGGGCTGACTTGGGGGCCTTGGCCCCGTTGGTCCCCGTGGGGGTTTTTATCCCCCTCTAGGCGGGGCTTGTGGTTACGCGGAGTAGGTTTTTCCTCCCCACTCGCCGTACGTGCTGTTTGGGCGTCAGCCCCTCCCCGGCTCGGTTCCTTGGCCTTTGAGTCGGTTGGTTCCGTCCTGTGGGTGGTTTTTTCCCCCACCCCTTGTTGGGACGGTGTTTTCGTCATGTTTCCCCCGTTTTGGGGTTCTACGTGACTACTGGTCTCGGGTGCGCCTGCGCCTTTGTGTGCCTTCGGGACTGGTTTTGGCTTCCGTGTTCTCGAGGGTACGGGAAGGTTTTTCGCTACTTCCCGCGTTATTGGAACGTCTGTCGGCTCCTCGTTCTTGTCGCCGTTTTGGGCTCTTTGTAGTCCGGTTGGGCTCCTTGTAGCCGGTTGGCTCCTTGTAGCCCTGTTTGGCTCCTTATGGCCCTGTTGGGCTACTTTGGGCCGGTTTGGGCTCCTTGTGGGCCTGTTGGGCACTTGTGGCCCTGTTGGGCTACTTGTTGCCCTGTTGGCTACTTGTAGCCCTGTTGGGCTACTTGTAGCCCTGTTTGGGCTACTTGTGCCCTGTTGGGCTACTTGTTGCCCTTGTTGCTTGCTTGTGGCCCGCTGTGTGCCTTTTTTGGGCTCGTTCTTCGCTTCTTTGGGCCGGTTTTATGATTCCTTTCTCTTTTGCTCCTTTTCTAGTGCAGTAGTCCTGGTTGCCGCCTTCCCGCAGGGCCGGTTGCGCGTTTTCGGCCAGCGTTCGTGCGCCGCGGAGTTTGTTTTGGTCTGGGTGTGTGTGTGCTGTGTTGACGCCTTTTTGCTCTAGTGCTCGCCTCTCTCTCTACTCCCAGGTTCTTCTGGGCTCGGTTGAGTCGTGTCACTTCGTGCCACCGTTCGCCAGGTGAGTTTCTGCGGTCTGGCATCTTTTGGCAGGGCGCTGGATGCGGTGTTATATACCTGTCTTTATTTGGGTATCTTTTGTACGACTGAGACCGTTCGCACACCAGTGTCTGTCCCCCTTTTCACCCCTTCCTGTCCCACTCTTGTGCATGTCCAACCCATGCTAGGGTCATTAAGGGGTTCCACCTTTGTTAGTGTTATGAGGTGGGGGTTGTGGTGTTGGTTCTGTACTCGCCTGGTAGGGCTCCTGGCTGTGCTTGCAAGGTTTTTGCGCTCTGGTGTTTGGGTCCCGCCTATGTAGTAGTACTTGCGGGATAGTACCAGTGGAGTGCAGTGGTGCTATAGGCACCATCGGGGAACACTGTATATCCATCAGAGGTCTGCAGTTGTTACACGACCTACTTGCGAGCATACGCCTTCTTGCTGGTACGTTACCTTGGGGTTTCCTTGAGGTGCTTCCGGGGCTTAGCGTCCCCGCGGCCCGGTCGTTGACCAGGCCTCCTGGACTGATCATCCTGGCTGTTGGACGTGGCTGCTCGCTGCCTGACGTACGAGTCTCAGCCTGGTTTGATCGGGTATCCTTTGGAGGTGCTTCTACCACCCCCCCGTCCTCGCAAGTTTAATAAGTCATTATTGACTTATTAGTTACGTGCATGGGTGACAAGCATCATAGTTTCCCTTTCAAAACTTCATGGAAAACACCGACCTTACTTAACCTACTTAGCATGTTAACATAAGCATCTTATGGTTTCGTAATTACAGTTGTTACTTAACCTATTATAGGTATAACAACGCTGAACACTGTGGGGGATTGCCAGTTATGCCCCTTATGGTCCGTCCGTGGACTTCCGGGGCACGCTTGCTTGCTTTCGAATTAGTTATGGCCATCCTGGTTGTGAGGAGTCTGTGGGCCTGCAGGCCGCTCCATGCGGCTGCCTGGTGGGCCTCCTCCTGGCCGGTCTAGCCTGGCCTCGGGCCAGGCTTGGGGTGTACATGAGCTCCTAGTTCCCCATCCAGCCGATTTTGAGCGGGGTTTCTCCGCCGTCGGTCGCCTGGTATGTGGGTTCCTGGGCCTGCTGGGTTCTGTCGTGTACTCACCTAGTTGTACTCACCTAGTTGTGCTTGCGGGGGTTGAGCTCTGGCTCTTTGGTCCCGCCTCTCAACCGTCAATCAACAGGTGTACAGTTTCCTGAGCCTATTGGGCTCTATCATATCTACACTTGAAACTGTGTTTGGACAGCCTCCACCACATCGCTTCCTAATGCATTCCATTTGTCAACCACTCTGACACTAAAAAAAAAGTTCTTTCTAATATCTCTGTGGCTCATTTGGGCACTCAGTTTCCACCTGTGTCCCCTAGTGCGTGTGCCCCTTGTGTTAAACAGCCTGTCTTTATCAACCCCCTTTTATCGTGTCTCCGTGGGCCCTGTCTGGGGTCTGTCTGCTCCGTTCTGCCTTTGCGGGAGCACGTTGCTCTTTACCTGTGGCATGTTGCGGTGGTGCCTGTTGCTACTACTGCGCGTGTGCTTTAGTACCGTGTTTCGCGGTGGCGTGTCCTTATTCCTGGGGTTTATGTTTCTGCTCTTTCGTCCTGCCTCACCCCAGTTGTTTTTCCTGGCATCTCTTTTTGTCTGTTTTGCCTGCACTTACTGCTATGTTGGGGGGCGTGGTCGGTTTCCACCACTTCCTTGCTTGTGCGTTCCCTTGTTTTCCTCCTCTGCCACAGGGGTGTTCTGCGTGTGTTCCTTGGCTTCTAGGGCTTTTTTCGGCCTGTGTCCTGTGGTGTGCTTCTTTGTATCGGTCTGTTGCAGTTGCTCGTACCTCTTGGTTTGGGTCCAGTTCTGGCGGCAACCCGTCCGCCTTCTTGGTTTCCTTGCTTGCCCTGCCAATTGGTTTTTTCGGGGTCTGGCGATGTCCCGCGTCGGACCTGTCATTTCTGAACTCCTGGCGGGTTTGCTTGCTTGGAGTTTTTCTGTTCGGCAGACGTTCCATCTCCTTGTGCCACCTGAGTTCGGTGGTCGCGCCCGAGATCTTCTTGCGGCTCCGCCTTTTCCTGGGCTCGGAGGGGCCTTGTCGGGGCTGCTTCCGTCTGCCTCATGGTCTCGCCTCCAGCTGGTGGTCGGTGTCCCACCTGCGTGTTTCTCTTGGCGGCAGTATGGGTGTTTTGGCGGTCCTTCCTTTTCCTGTCCCTTCTTAGGTGGTTACTCTTGTTACCGTCGGCTTGGTTTTTGGTGGGGGTTGGGGGCCGTCGTCGTGCCGCATACTGTCGCCTCTCTCTTTTTGTGCGGCGCTGGCGGGGCCGCTTTGGCTTGCTTTCGGTCTTGGTGTTGCTTCTACACCGTTAGTAAGCTGTCTTGTGCGTCGTTTCACCTCCGGCCTGTTCGTGCGCCGCTTGCACCATCCTGGTCTCCGCGGTTGTGTGCCACGGCGTCTGTGTCCGGAGCGCATTTTGCGTTGATCCGGTTCTGTTCTTCCCGGTTCGCCTGTGCTGGTGTCCCGGGTTGTCAGCCGTGTTCTTGCGGCTCGGCTGCCTGTGTTCTTCCCTCCTGTCCGTGGCGTTCGTGGCTTTGCTGCTCTCGCTGCCGTTTGGATGACGTGTTCTCGCAGTCTTTCGGGCATGGATCTTTGGTGTTCGTTCGAGGGCCTTGCTGCTCGTTGTGTTGTTCCCGGGACTGTCCGGGCTGTGGCGCCTTGGGTTGGCGTTGCTGCCGGTTGTCTCGCTTCCAGGGGAGGGGTGCGTGGTGTCCGCCTCCCGGTTCCGTCCCTTTTGATCTTCCTCTGTGGGTAGTTAGCTCCGGGGAGCCGACGGGGCTCCCCCCAGAAAACCAGCGTTGAATGTAATGAAACGCCATTTTCTGGGTGAGTCCCGGAGGCTCCCCGGCAACCCTCCCTCCCTCCGGTCGGCGGTTTTTCGCGTGTCTTGACATCCAGCCTCAGAACTGATGGGTGGATAGCCGGCGTGTGAGGTCTGGGGCTCCCCCTTCCCCCTCCCGGGGAGGGGGGAGCTGCGCAGACAGCGGCGCGGTGACGTGTGACGTCATACTAGTTTGCTTGTTTTCTGTTGGGGAGTTCTATCCACTAGTTCGACTTTTGGTAGCAATTTTAACCAGAATAGGGGTTTGTTTTGGGGCGCTTACCTTTCTGGGTGCCTGTCCCGGTCGATGGCAGACATAGAATGCTTCCAATCACACGGGGGCTTCTATAGGCCATTGCTCCCCTTGCCTCTCTGAGGGGGCCCGGTTCTGGCCGTGGTCCCCGTAGGCCTAAGAACTCCATACACATGACTGATGCCAAAGTCTGACATTAGCATATCAGCCTGGGATAGCTCCGGGGAGCCTCCGGGACTCACCCAGAAAATGGCGTTTCATTACATTCAACGCTGGTTTTTTGGGTTACATATTTAGTTTAGCAACATTATTACGGTAATAAGAGTTATAAAAATACTTACTTTGGAACTAATTTTATTATTTTATATTTCGAAGCCGTTGATCGCTGAACTGTGGCGACGAAATCGAACACAACACAACAAGCATGGTGTATGGACAGGGATTAGACCCGTCCACTCGTGCTGGAGTTGTGCTGCCAATAACATGAACAATTTCTCAATTAGGAGATATCTACCTTATTACAGTATATTTTGGTCTTTAGTTTAGTTTAATTAGGATAATAAAGAGTTATTAAAACACCAGCTTTAGAAATGATTTATTAATGTGAAACGTTCAAAGCCATGGGTCACTGAACTATGACAACACAGACGAAAGTGAGTGAAACCTCACTGTAAAGCGAAGTTTACTGTACAGTATTCCCTTATTTGTCCACCCTCACTCGTCTTGTTTCATCATAGAAAATGTATAAGAAGATTTCAACATATTAGCTAGCTATTCACGCTTCAGCCTTTAAATTAATTTGCAAAGATACGTGTGCCACAAATCGGTGAACGAAAATCATTGAAACTCAGTCGTTCACTTCTGTGGACCACTCTGGCTGGTGTTTGGTTAATATGCGTCACTTCTTGTGGACCATTCTGGCTGGTGTTTGGTTCATATGATTCACTTGTTGTGTGGTCCACTTGTGTGATCCAACTTGTCTTATAAAGGAATTATTAATTGTAATCTGTGATAGAATGAGACAGTTTTCCACCACTCTGTGAACTCTGTCCCAACATCGTAAGCTTGTGGACCACTTGTGGTCCACTTGTGTGGTCCACTTGTGTGGTCCACTTGTGTGGTCCACTTGTGTGGTCCATTTGTGTGATCCATTTGTGTGATTTAACTTGTCATATGAAGGAATTATTAATTGTAATCTGTGATGGGATGGTAAAGTTTTCTACCACTGTGAACTTGACCCAACATCGTAAGCTTGTGGACCACTTGTGGACCACATGTGCGGTCCACGTGTGTGGTCCACTTGTGTGATCGAACTTGTCATATGAAGGAATTAATAATTGTAATCTGTGATAGAATGTGAAACTTTTCCACCAGTCTGTGAACTCTGTCTCGACGTCGTAAGCAAATCCGAACATCCCGCGCTTCGGCGAACCATTGTTCGTCGAACCGGGTGAGTAAATCCGGCCTGAAAAGTGTGCGAACTAGCCGGAGATTCATTGAATCGGGGTACGTTGAATCGAGGTTGTACTGTATTAAAAACAAATTATAATTAGTTTTATTAAAAAAAAAAATTTAGTTAATTATTTTTTTTTTTTAATTTTATCTCTTTTGTTTATCGGGCGATTTGCATGAAACTTATACACCTGACTGCATGTAAGCCTATCTGTAAGGGTGCCAATTTTGGAGAAATTGGTGGATGTCAACCTAAAGTCACAAATGGCAACACCTTAGACTTTATTTGTTACTTATTTATTTTTATGTAACATAAACGTTCAAATATCTTTCATTTTTTATTCAATTTACACAAAACTTACACCTTATATGTAAAGTTTGTCTCTAAAATTTGAAGGAAGCATTTTTTCCTAAGTTCATTTATTGATTTTATAAATAGCAGTAAACATGATATATTTGCATAATTTTGGGGGGAACTTTGACGATTTGTATTAGGAAAACTAAAGACATTTTGGAAAATCCCCTTCTATTGATCCTTTATTATATGCTAATGTATCAGAAAAGTGTCTTAGAATGATTATATCTGAAAGGTGTGGTTGTAAATATACACTAGAAAATGTGTAAAATTGTTGAAAAAAATAAAAAAATAAAAAATCTCCCTTACTATTTAGGCTACAGTACTGAAACTTGGAACAATTGCAGCCCTTTTCATATACAACTAGTTAAAAAATATTGGTTGACATTGAACAACTTTCATGTTTCCATAAGTAACGCCCCCTTAATAACATTATATTACAGTAGATTGATAAAGGACCTTGGAGTCAAGATCCACCACTCACTGAAAGCTGCACAACAGGTAAAAGCAGTAGTCAAAAAAATCTAACCCAAACCCTTGAAATAATTAGGCATACCTTTGACTTTAAGAGAAAGGTAGTGCTTCAGTTGTATAAATCTCTGGTGCAATTTTTGGGTTATTTACATCTGGGTTATTGTATCCAAGGATGGGGACCACATCTTCAGGAGGACATAGTTGCTCTGGAGAAAATGCAACACCAAGCAACAAAAATCATTCCAGAACCAAGTTAACTTGCGTATCAGGAACAGTTGAGAGCCACAGGGCTAACGAGACTGCAAACCAGGCATGACGGGGGACCTCATTTAAACTTTTAACATGCTGAACAATTTGGAAGATGTTGATTTTGACAAAATCTTCAAAAGGTCAATTGTAGCACACACACAAGGAGCAACAGTTTTAAAGTCAAACTGGAAAAGATCATCAGGACAAACAGTGGGGGGGGGGGGGGGGACCTTCAACAAGCCGCCGGCTTCCTATCCTTGTCGAGGTCACTAGTGTTAGTGACCCTCAGGTAAATCATGTAAATATTTATCTACTGGAAGTCCTTTGTCTGAATTGCTGGTTACCATTTCCAAAAAATATTAGCAAAATATTAGCAAATTAATGAGGCAGGATTTACTGTATTTTTAACAAAACCATGTTGTGTTGATTTAACTAGCTTGTGCAATATGAGATGGTGAATGATAAGCTTCCTTAGTGCTTACCTATCAATGACTATGGGGAGAGTGAGATCTTGCTCTTTATACCTCACCTCCTACCCATTTATACCTAGTAATAGTAGTAGGCATCCATCAATCCCGTGGGGTTATGGAGTTGTGCCCTGGGTGTCTAGTTGTTGTAGTCTAGTTGGATGCAGCATCTGCTGTGGCTGTGAAGGCCAACCCGAGAATGACAGACCAGACTGCAGCGAGCGCACATAAACGCAGAAGCAGGTGCGTCTGACAGTGGTCGAGACCTCCTTCTGTAGTCTATTATCCTCTGCCTGCCTCTTTGGTTCATCCTCGAATTGCTGGAGTCCCTTCTGCACTTTGTATCTCCAGGCAGATCTGTCCGCAGCTGCTGCCTTCCAGGTGTTGATGTCAATGTTCATCTGCTTGAGGTCGCGTTTGCAGGCATCTTTGAAATGCAGCCGAGGTCTTCCGATGGGTCTCCTTCCTGATGCCAGTTCTCCATACAAGAGGTCCTTTGGTATGCAGCCATCGACCATGCGTGTGACATGTCCCAGCCATCGCATGTGTGTCTGCTTCAGGAGAGTGAATATTGAAGGGACTCCTGTTCTCTCGAGTACTGTGTTGCTGGTGACGTGGTCTTTCCACGTGATGTCAAGGATGCGTCTCAGGTTCCGCATGTGAAAGGTATTGAGCCGTCTCTCCTGGCGAGAGCGCAGGGTCCAGGATTCCGAGCCGTAGAGAACTGTACTCACCACACATGCCATGTAGACTTGTGACCACAGCATCACCTAAAAATGCCATAATATACTTGTTCATGCTATTATGTAGCGATGATATTATTACAGAAGACCCCTGACTGTGATAAAACTGACCAGGGTTCTGATAATAGGAGGATTGTGGTGATATTTAGCACTGTGCTCCATGGAGGGAGGAATAATGCTGTGGGAGGGAGGGTGGTGGCATTGTCTTCTGACTGTGTGTGGCCACCTTTTATTGACTGCATTTCACATACCAGCTAAGTGGTTCGCTATGGTGAACACAAATGTAGATACTTATGTATAACGTGTGTATAGAGGGTATAAATAGCAAGAGGAGTAGGTTGGGAGCCGCCATTTTGGTGAGGGCGGTGGCGTCGTCTGCACGATTTATCATGTTTACCAGTGACCACAATGGTCTTTGGGCACCATACCAGTTTACTTGTACAAGTATGGTAAATAAAACGGGTAGATATTTATATATAATGTGTGTATATAGCGTAATAACACCACAAACAGTATTGTTGGAGGAGAAATATTAGTGCGTCTGGCCTTGAGGGCGGCAGCCAGCTGACTGTATGAGGTTCTCACACACACTGTAATTACCTAAGTGTAATTACCTAAGTGTAGTTACAGGATGAGAGCTACGCTCGTGGTGTCCCATCTTCCCAGCACTCTGTCATATAACGCTTTGAAACTACTGACGGTCTTGGCCTCCACCACCTTCTCCCCTAACTTGTTCCAACCGTCTACCACTGTTTGCGAAAGTGAATTTTCTTATATTTCTTTGGCATCTGTGTTTAGCTAGTTTATATCTATGACCTCTTGTTCTTAAAGTTCCAGGTCTCGGGAAATCTTCCCTATCGATTTTATCAATTCCTGTTACTATTTTGTATGTAGTGATCATATCACCTCTTTTTCTTCTGTCTTCTAGTTTTGCATATTTAATGCCTCTAACCTCTCCTCGTAGCTCTTGCCCTTCAGTTCTGGGAGCCATTTAGTAGCATGTCTTTGCACCTTTTCCAGTTTGCTGATGTGCTTCTTAAGATATGGGCACCACACAACCGCTGCATATTCTAGCTTTGGCCTAACAAAAGTCGTGAACAATTTCTTTAGTATATCGCCATCCATGTATTTAAAAGCAATTCTGAAGTTAGAAAGCGTGGCATAGGCTCCTCGCACATATATTCTTTATGTGGTCCTCAGGTGATAGCTTTCTATCTAGAACCACCCCTAGATCTCTTTCTTTATCAGAATTCTTTAAAGATTTCTCACATAATATATAGTGTGAGGTCCTCACACACACTGTGTGAGGTCCTACGTCTTTGTGCCTTTACTCACCATACAAGCTTAGATGTACAGTTATGGTGAACAAAACATGTAAATACTTATATATAACATCTGTATATAAAAGCAAAAACAGTATGGTGGGTGGAGAATGGTGGCAAGTCAGGTGAGGTGAGGGAGGGAGGGAGTGGCAGCCAGTGGCGGGCTGCCACTGCCACTCAGCATACCAACTTAGTGGTTCGTTATGGTGAACACGAATGTAGATACTTATATATAACGTCTGTATATAGTGAATAAAAGCAAAACATTATTGTGGGAGGAGAGTGTGGGTGAGTCAGGTGACTTGAGGGAGGGAGGGAGTGGCAGCCAGTGGCAGGCTGCCACTGCCACTTAGCATGCCAACTTAGTGGTTCGTTATGGTGAACACGAATGTAGATACTTATATATAATGTCTGTATATAGTAAATAAAAGCAAAAACAGTATGGTAGGAGGAGAATGTGGGCGAGTGAGGTGTTGAGGGAGGGAGGGAGGGAGGGAGTGGCTGGCTGGTACACGGCGGTTACTCCTCCTTACTTTTTGTCTTGTAATAGCAACTTAGTGGTTCGTTATGGTGAACAAAACATGCAGATACTTATATATAACCTGTGTATATAGTGTAATAACCGACAAAGTATTTGTTCACTGTTTGATGAATACAATGGTACCTCGGAATGCGAGTGTCCCTGTATGCGAGTTTTTCGGAAGACGAGCAGGATTTCCTCGAAAATTATGTCTCGGAACGCGAGGGTTACCTCGGGACGCGAGTTTGTAGATACGCGTACAGGCCGACCTAGCGCGTGGTCGATCGGCGATCGTCGCCCCTCCGCCCCTCAGTTTACCATTGTCTCGCGCCCAGTGACTATCCCACATCAATTCTTCACCTGGATTTTCAGTGTTTTGTTGGATTTTTGGTCATTTGACTATACAGTTTGTTATTATATATATCTCACCATGGGTCTCAAGAAAGCCATTGATAAGGTTCAACCTAAGAAAATAGCTGTGAGTAGAGGCAGTAGAGGATGTCCCTCCTTGATTAAGAAAATGTGTGAAGTATGGGAAGAACTGCAAAGTTTTGTTGAAAAAACTCGCCCAGATAAAGCTGTAGCAGGCCGTTGCATTGACCTTTTAAATGATAATGTGATGTCTTACTACAGACAAGTGTTAAAATGTAGGGAAAAACAAGTGTCTTTAGAGAAATTCTTAGTAAGACAAGCAAGTCCTAGTGGTATGCAGGCAAAATGTGCCAGTGTGTGCATACCAGTGAAGTCCTCACTGCCTGATGTGATAATGGAAAGGGACTCCCCTTCCAAACAGTAACTCCTCTCCTCCTCCCCCATCCTCACCATCTTCCATACGCCTACAGCATTCAAGAGCAAGGTAAGTAATAACTTGAACATAGTTTTGTAGGTTTATTTAGATGAATTAGGTATAAAAATTTAGTTTGATATGGGGTTTTTGGGGTAGTCAGGAACGGATTAATTCATTTCCCATTATTTCTTACGGGGAAATTAGCTTCAGAATACGAGTTTTTCGGAATAAGAGCTGTCTCCAGGAACGAATTAAATTCTTAAACTGAGGTACCACTGTATAATTGAATCAACAATATGCACACCATATTTTTGAGTACAGCGATGATTCACTCATTTTATTATATAAATATATCACACTACACACTATTGAATAATATTACAGCAAAAAAAACTACACAAAATCAGAGACATTGAAATAATTAGGTAATTATCTCTTTGTGGCAACTCCGGCCTGACAGCTGGTGAGCAAGAGACCGCCTGGGACGCACGCTGAGTCAGCGCCTATTTTTTGCCAGACTTCCCCTCCCTATAGCGGGCAATATATGCCACTTACAATTTTTTTTTATTATTTTTCCCCATGATCAGTAAACACAAATTAACAAGGTTAGGAAGATTTTTTTTTTTTTTTTTTTTTTTTTTTTTTTTTTTTTTTTTTTTTTTTTTTTTTTTTATGCGCCTGTGGGTGTCAAATGGTATATAGCCATGCACCATTTAAGGGTCAATGATCTCTCCAGTGGTTGACTTCAGAGGAGCTGTCCTGTTTTGTGTAGGGCCTGTTGCCTGTTTGATCCCTTCATACATGCCTCTTATATTGCCGACAGTGGCTGCAGTCTGGATGCTGGAACAGAGTCGAAGCCAGTAATCGTTAGCACAGCGCCTCGCAGTTTGTTGAACTCTGCTGCGGGCAGTACGGAGGGCCTGTAGGTTCCTTTCTGAGGGCAGGTTCTTGTAGGATGAGAGAGCTCGGTCCTTATTCTCTACGGGGGGTAACAGTTCCTCTGCACTGGCCTCAAACCAATCAGCTGACTTGTTCTGCCTCTTACCGAAGGTGGTCATGGCAGTGTTGAAAATAGTGCCCCTGAGATGTGACCACTTCTCACTTGCGCTATCACGCTATCACAGGGTGGTACAGGAAGGGTATTTACCAGCGCCACAGTGAATTCCTCCACATTGTGAAGGTCACTGGTCTTGTTTATGTTAATGCATGGTCTTCCCTCCTTCTTTGTTCTGTGGATTTTCCAGGGGTGGAACTTGACTCTGCAAACGACAAGAGAGTGGTCGGTGTCACAATCTGCGCTCTGGAAGCTGCAGGTCAGTTTGACGTTTTTCGGATTGCTACGCCCTGTAAGCACCAGGTTGAGTTGGTGCCAATGCTTAGACCTGGGGTGTCTCCAGGAAACCTTTTGCTGGGGCTTGGTGTCAAAGAAGGAATTGGTGATGCAGAGATCATGACGGCAGCAGAACTCCAGGAGGCGCTGCCCACTCTCATTCATCTTCCCAAATCCAAACTGGCCCAGGCAAGAAGGCCAAGAGCTGTGATCAGAACCAACTCTTGCATTAAAATCTCCCAGGAGGAAGACTGGCTCTTGTTGAGGTATGTCTCTTTGAGAGTTATTCCGAGGTCATCATAGAGCTCGTCCTTCGCTTCGGTAGAGGAGGTCAGTGTTGGTGCATAGGCATTGATGAGACTGACTATTCCTGCTGCTGTATGAAGCTGAAGTTTGATGACCCCTTGCAGACCCATTTGTACCTCGTGTGCTAATGACCCTTCACATTATTAATGTTTTCTCCATATTTCTTTTTAGTGTTGGAATTGGCATCAACAGCTTCTTCCTTCAGTTCATTCAACTTTCCTACCATTTGTACAGGGAATAAAAACTTCCTTACATCTCTTCAACTAGGTTGCATATCTGGCTTCTATGATGTCCAGTCCTTTATCCACTTTATTCCCTTCAACATCTAGTACATACATTAGTTTTTATATCCCCTCTCCATGAGCTTGCAGATACAGTAATGTATGTGAGGTTAGGTGCATGGGTCATTAGTTTTCTACTCGGCGCTTTCTGCATTTTTTTGAAGATGGGAATAATATTTTGAACATTTCTAATTTAAGGGACTTTCCCCTTGTTCCAGAGGTGTTTTGAATAGAAGTGTGAGGAGTAGACACAGTTCTTCTGCCAGTTCCTTTTTTTTTATTTTGGATTAACCACTTAACTGCGCCAACCGAGTTTTCTCGGTCAGCGGGAAATTGCGCCAACCGAGAAAACTCGTTTTAATTTTTCGTAACCAATTCTAAATGTGTACGAGGTTGGTTATATATAAAATGGACTCTTAGGACCTCCAGTGAGAGGCAGCCATCTTGGAAAAAAATCCCAGAATGCCCTAGGGCTGCTGGCTGGGTTAGTATTGAATGAGCAACCTTGGGTGGCACATGCGCCTCTGGCTCCCAAACACCTGTCCGACGCGGTGTTGAAGATAATGCTCTGTCGGTGAAATTCAAAACTTATTGTTTGAAGAACATAAGGGTCATAATATTGGGGAAGCTAGGCGCAATAAGGACCTAACACAAAAGTCGGATACAAGTGACACAGCACCTATGAGGACGATACAGCGAGCGTATCCAGTTGTAGCTCTGAGCGTCACCCTTGCAATCTTATGCTATTTATTTAGATGATACTTAGATGAATTGTTTTCTGCATTCAGTGATGATGCATCTGATACAGATAGCATAGATGAACAGTGTTAGCAGGTTCCATGGTGGTGTTTTCCATAGATATTTTCAAGAATACCTGAATCTCTTTCCAACTGACAGACACACTTGAGGCTAGCTGAATCTCTTCCTGTGTGGGACCATACAAAGCGATCTTTTCAAGACTACCTTACAAATTGATCTTTTCCTATAATCTTTTCAATACTACCTTATGCTTTACAAGCTTGTTTACATACAACCTACAAGTACTAAAGCCAAGGGTGTACGTGAGTGCGTTATTTGCAAGCACACAGAATGAAGAAACAGGAAGCGAAAATTTATCTGTACCTGGTGCACTGAGAGCGAAGTCGCGCTGTGTACCATGGGCTACTTCGTTGATTATTACTCACTTCCGAAGTACTGAGTGTGTAATACAGTGTGTTACTGTGTAAATAGTGTGTGAAACTGTACATATTGTAATTTTAGTGAATTTTTAACAAGTAATATTGAGACAATAAACATTTATTGTGGACACATTACTGACACATGTATCACAGTTCCATGGAACATTATGAACATTCTACTGTATACATATTGTAAAGGACACAAATATGCATCATATACGATAAAAAAAATAAAACCGCATTGGAAATACATAAAACAAATTGAAAATATATTTGTGGCAACACCCGGTGCTTGAATGGCCCGCGCGACCATGTCTGGGCGAGTCACGCACAGGCGACCAGGCCCTGATGACGTCACAGCGCACTTTGTCCACGTCCCTACAGCCAAAGTAAGTGGAATTTGGTATTTATTTTTACATAGACATGTTCAGGGAAGAGAATGTATCATTTTACAAAGAAAAAAGAATTTTTTGGGAACACTTCATTTCTTGCGCACCGGGGGAATTTCTCAATAACTCCGCGCAGCACGGTGGTGGTTAAATTTAAACCACACCTAGGGCTTTAGATTCTTTTAAAAGGCTTATTTTGTTGCAGTTATGCTTTTGGGTGGGGTTTTCCTTAACCCTTCAATTGCGCATCGCATCATATGATGCGTTGACCGACTTGCAGAAAATTGCGCGTCGCATCATATGATGCGTTGGAGTACTACGCAAGATTTAAACGGCCCGCGGATACACGGGGTTCACCACACCTTCATCAGGGCTCTTGTAAACAGATGCCATTTTTAAAAAAAATCGTGGGCCAAACTCCCGGGTGTTAGGGGCCTCAGTATCGAGTAAGCTACCAAGCCTGACGCACGCAGCATGAGCTCACAGCACTGCTGTTCAGCTTGTGACCACAGCATCACCTAAAAATGCCATAATATACTTGTTCATGCTATTATGTAGCAATAATATTATTACAGAAGACCCCTGACTGTGATAAAACTGACCATGGGTCTGATAATAAGAGGATTGTGATGATATTTAGCGCTGTGCTCCATGGAGGGAGGAGTAATGCTGTGGGAGGGAGGGTGGTGGCGTTGTTATCTGACTGTGTGTGGCCACCTTTTATTGACTGCACTCACCATACCAGCTTAGCGGTTCGGTATGGTGAACACAAATGTAGCTACTTATATATAACGTGTGTATAGAGAGTATAAACAGCAAGAGTAGGAGGTTGGGAGCCGCCATTTTGGTGAGAGGAGCGTCGTCTGCAGGAATTATCGTGTTGTTTACTGGTGATCACGTCTTTGGGCACCATACCAGTTTACTTGTACAAGTTTGGTGAATAAAACCGGTAGATATTTATATATAATGTGTGTATATAGCGTAATAACACCACAAGCAGTATTGTTGGAGGAGAAATAGTGCGTGTGGCCTTGAGGGCGGCAGCCATCAGCTGACTGTGAGGTCCATCAGTGGCAGTGGCAGCCAGTGGCGGGCTGCCACTGCCACTCAGCATACCAACTTAGTGGTTCGTTATGGTGAACACGAATGTAGATACTTATATATAGCGTCTGTATATAGTGAATAAAAGCAAAAACAGTATTGTGGGAGGAGAATGTGGGCGAGTCAGATGACTTGAGGGAGGGCGTGAGTGGCTGGCTGGTACACGGCGGTCACTCCTCGTTACTTTTTTGACTCATAATAGCAACTTAGTGGTTCGTTATGGTGAACAAAACATGCAGATACTTATATATAACCTGTGTATATAGTGTAACAACCGACAAAGTATTTGTTCACTGTTTGATGAACATAATTGAATCAACAATATGCACACCATATTTTTGAGTACAGCGATGATTCACCCATTTCATTATATAAATATATCACACTACACACTATTGAATAATATTACAGCAAAAAAACTACGAAAAATCAATCAGAGACATTGAAATAATTAGGCAATTATCTCTTTGTGGCAACTCCGGCCTGACAGCTGGCGATCAACAGACCGCCTGGGACGCATGCTGAGTGAGCGCCTGTTTTGTGCCAGACTTCCCTGCCCTATAGCGGCCAATATTTCAACTTACGATTTTTTTACTATTTTTCCCGTGATCAGTGAACACAAATTAACAGGTTAGGAAGAAAAAATAATTTTTTTTTTTTTTTTTTGGTATGCGCCTGTGGGTGTCAAATGGTATATAGCTATGCGCCATTTAAGGGTTAACCACTGTGCTGCTTGGACTCCAACATGGTACCCCCCCCAACCCTGTGTGCAGGAAACAAATTCTTGGCAAAAGTTTTGTTTTTGAAAATGTTAAATACCCTTTCCTGTTCACAGATATGTAAAAAATAATCAAAATTGTACTTACTTTGGCCGCAATGGGGTCCGGAAAATGGGGGTGTGACGTCACAATTTGGTGGTCACCCATGGTATAGACTCCCAGAGGCAGTCTCATGCCAGCTTCAACATGCACGAGTTGCCACAATTATTCTTTTTTTAATTTTTTGCATACATTTCCAAATACAGTTGTTTCGTTTTTTCTTGCCAATCCTATGTATGATGAACATGTACACAATATTATGGCAGTAGAACATCCGTACTGTTCCAAGACACTGTGTTATATGTGTCACAAATGTGTTCGCACACATATTGCTCATATATCTAATGTTTCATGTTCATTTATGAATCTATACATGTTTACACACTATCACACACTATATACATTCACCATCAACACACTCAGAACTCTGCGAGTGTGAGTTGCCACACCCAGCCAGCCCTCCCTCACTCCTCCAACACTTTACTCGCCAACATTCCTCCTCCCACCAAACTGTTATTGTTTTTATTACTGTTTACACACGTTATGTATATGTATCTACATGTTTTATTCACCGTAACTATGTAAGTAAGCAGGTATTGTGTCCAAACAGCAGAGTGGCCACCATACACTGCATGAGAAATCACACAGTAGACGACGACGTTACAAGTACGACACCACCTCCCTCACCAAAATGGCTCCTCCCAACACACTCCTGTTGCTGTTATTACTCTATATATACACATTATATATACCCATGTACATGTGTGTTCACCATAGCGAACCACTAAGCTAGTATGGTAAGCAAAACAAGAGTGGCTTCCACACAGTGACGTTACCTTGATTCCCTCCCTCCCTAACTCCCTCACCAAAATTCGTCCTCCCACAATACTACTCACAGCGCTAATTATCACCACAATCCTGCTATTATCACAATCCTGGTCACTAAATCCTGTAAATAATTCACCACAAGTTTATTTTGTAAAGGAATATAAGTCGTTTAAAGAATCCTAGATGGACGAAATAATGCTGTGGTGCTCTGGTTAGCGCTGTGAACATCGTGAACAGCATTGATTCACTGATATTTGAACATTGTACACAGTCATTATCACACTCGGGCTCTTCTGTAATACTATCATGGCTAAATAATACCAATTACATATATATTTTGACATTATTAGGCGATGCTGTGGTCACAAGCTGAACTGCAGTGCTGTGAGCTCATGCTGTGTGCATCAGCCTTGGTTGCTCACTCGGCACTGAGGCTCTCACATCCGGGAATGTTGCCCACGATTTAAAAAAAATGGCGTCTGTTTATAAGAGCCCTAAGGAAGCCAATATGAACCCCTGTAGCCGCGGGAGTTCTGAATCATACGCTATACTTATAGGATCCCTGAGGGACGTTGTGCACCCCATGTCGAGCGCCTGCAGGCGAGTCGCGCAGTTGAATGGTTAATTTTGGATTGATTTCTACCCCCCCACCTCCAACCCAGCTCCCCCTCACCTTATTGAGAGAGCCAGACTCTGGCACTGGCTTGTGCTATGGGTGGGTCTCACAGTCCTGGTGCATTTCTCTAAGGCTTGACTGAATCATTGTTTAGCTCCAGGAAATTAAGAGGGGGCCCCCCCACCAGAAAATGGCATTTCATTACATTTATCACTTTATTTTTTCTTCATAAAATAGTGTATAAATATTGATAGTTCCTCTGTCAGTTATACATAATAAATCCACAAGGGCCGTGACGAGGATTCGAACCTGCGTCCGGGAGCATCCCAGACACTGCCTTAATCGACTGAGCTATGACAGGGTTAAAAGGGTTGAAACCGAAGGTCTACTGAACTTACTGGACCCCGTAGCCTCTCCGAGGCACAAACCAGGCTTTTACACAACTCCCCCCCTGCACCCGAGCTATGTAAATAGGCTGTTCTCCCTCTTCGCCCTTACATCATTACATCATTTCATTTGATGCATCACGTTAGTGCGATCTGTGTGTAGTAATGTGGGGTTTGTTTTGTTATGCCTGCCTTTCTGGGTGCCTAAACCCCGGTCGATGGCAGATAAGGAAAACCCCAACCACAAGGGGTTTTCCAGGGCCATTGCTCCCTGAAACCTCTCTGAAGGGGCCAGGTTCTGGCGCTGGTCCCTGGTAGGTCTGAACTCCTTAGCTAATGTCCCGGTCAAATATAACATACATTAGCCCGATAAGCTCCAGGGAGCCTCTGGGGCTCACCCAGAAAATGGCGTTTCATTACATTCAACGCTGGTTTTTTAGAATTTTTGTTTTCTTGTGCACAGGGGTGTAAATCTTCTCAGGACCCCTTAGCAGCTTAAGGGTTTAGGGTTAATACAGAACAATTTCCAAAGTTGTGTCAAGTTTCAGTATCCCCTATACTGGGAACCAATATGACACAGTGATCTAAAATTTGGATTTCAATTCTGTACTGTATAAGCAGTTATCTAATATACTTCAAATGTGGCAAGTTTCCTTAAATTTTTTCTCATCACTATCAGTACAGTATTTGCACCTGTGATATAAAATTTACAGAAACAATGTAGACAGAAGCCTTTTTCCTCAATAATATAATGATTAAATTCAGGACAGTTTTTTTTTCCAACAGGACTGTGTGAAGCTTTTCAACAAGATGACACTGTTTTCGTGGATATTCATGACAATGTGACACTTCCCTGCCGCCATGATACCCACAATAATACAGAGGTGTGTGTATTTTTGTATTCTATTTACTACTCGCCTAGTTGTGCTTGCCAGGGTTGAGCTTTTTGGTCCCGCCTCTTGACCATCAACTGGTGTACAGGTTCCTGGGCCTATTGAACCCTATCATGTTTACATTTAAAACTTTGTATAGAGTCTTCCTCCACCACATCACTTCCTTATGTATTTCGTTTGTTAACTACTCTGACAATGAAATTTTTTTTGATGTCTCTTGGACTTGTTTGCATACTAGGTTTTCACCTGTGTCACCTCCTTCGTGTTCCACCCATGGTAAATAGTTTGTCTTTATCCACCCCTGTCAATTCCTATGAGAATTTCATAGGTGGTAATCATGTCTTTCCTAACTTTTCTATGTTCCAGTGATAGACACTGGAAGATAGAAAACTGCACGTCACTGGAAGTAAACCTTCCACTGACGTGAGGTTCAATTCCAGCAGCCTTTCCTCATAATTCATACCTATTGGCCCCAGGACTAGTCTGGTGGCATACCCCTGAAATTTCTCTAACTTTGCCTTGTCTTTGACCAGGTATGGACTCCACTGTACTGTATTACCATGTACTGTAGATGATTTGACTACAACCTGAAGTTGTAATTACCTAAGTGTAGTTACAGGATGAGAGCTACGCTCGTGGTGTCCCGTCTTCCCAGCACTCTTTGTCATATAACGCTTTGAAACTACTGACGGTCTTGGCCTCCACCACCTTCTCACCTAACTTGTTCCAACCGTCTACCACTCTATTTGCGAAAGTGAATTTTCTTATTTCTTCGGCATCTGTGTTTAGCTAGTTTAAATCTATGACCCCTTGTTCTTGAAGTTCCAGGTCTCGGGAATCTTCCTGTCAATTTTATCAATTCCTGTTACTATTTTGTATGTAGTGATCATATCGCCTCTTTTTCTTCTGTCTTCTAGTTTTGGCATATTTAATGCCTCTAACCTCTCCTTGTAGCTCTTGCCCTTCAGTTCTGGGAGCCACTTAGTAGCATGTCTTTGCACCTTTTCCAGTTTGTTGATGTGCTTCTTAAGATATGGGCACCACACAACAGCTGCATATTCTAGCTTTGGCCTGACAAAAGTCATGAACAATTTCTTTAGTATATCGCCATCCATGTATTTAAAAGCAATTCTGAAGTTAGAAAGCGTAGCATAGGCTCCTCGCACAATATTCTTTATGTGGTGCTCAAGTGATAGTTTTCTATCTAGAACCACCCCTAGATCTCTTTCTTTATCAGAATTCTTTAAAGATTTATCACATAATGTATAGGTTGTGTGTGGTCTATGTTCTCCTATTCCACATTCCATAACATGGCATTTATTAACATTAAATTCCATTTGCCAAGTGGTGCTCCATATACTTATTTTGTCCACGTCTTCTTGAAGGGCATGACAATCATCTAAATTTCTTATCCTTCCTATTATCTTAGCATCATCAGCAAACATGTTCATATAATTCTGTATACCAACTGGTAGATCATTTATGTAGACAATAAACATCACTGGTGCAAGAACTGAACCCTGTGGTACTCCACTTGTGACATTTCTCCAGTCCGATACATTGCCTCTGATCACTGCCCTCATTTTTCTATCACTCAGAAAATTTTTCATCCATGTTAGAAGCTTACCTGTCACCCTCCAATATTTTCCAGTTTCCAGAACAACCTCTTATGTGGAACTCTGTTGAAAGCCTTTTTTAGGCCAGATAGATGCAGTCAACCCAACCATCTCTTTCCTGTAATATCTCTGTGGCTCGATCATAGAAACTGAGTAAATTCGATACACAGGATCTTCCAGATCGAAAACCATACTGTCTGTCTGATATTATATCATTTCTCTCCAGGTGTTCTACTACCCATTTAGTTTAATTATTTTTTCCAATATTTTGACTATTACACTTGTCAATGATACAGGTCTATAATTAAGGGGGTCTTCCCTGCTTCCACTTTTGTAGATTGGAACTGTTAGCCTTTTTCCACACATCAGCTACAACTCCTGTAAACAGGGATGCCTGAAAATCATCATTGAAGTGGAATGCTGAGCTCAGGTGCACATTCTCTCAGAACTCATGGTGAAACTCCATCTGGACCAACTGCTTTGTTCTTACTGCTCCTTGAGCATTTTTTCCACTTCGTCTCTAGACACCTCTTAGTTTACCCTGACAAAGGAACAGTAAACACACAATATGGTTAACTATATATTCTATTGATTACAGTGGTTGATGTATGGCACAATGCCATCATGATAGGGCTTATAAGGCAAAGCTGTAAAGTGCAAGTGGGGGGATATGTCAGGCTGATAGCAAGATGTGTCTGTAGACTAAGTCCATCTTGTGCACTGGTTCCCAAACTGGTTCCCAAACTGGTTCCCAAACTGGTTCCCAAACATGGTTCCCAAACTGGAACCATGACCCCCAGGGGAGCCTTTTTAAAATATGGCTCTAAATAAGGCAATAAAATTTAAATAGGGCCATAAGTTGAGTCAGTGTACAGGTTATGATACCAGAGAATACCAGAAGTGGCCTTTACGAGTGTCGGGTGCCATTAATTAGGACGCTATATGAAAGGGGGTAATAAAGAGCTTGGGAACTGGGATCTAGTGAGATGGCTAGTTTGTGGCCAGTCTTATGTGGTAGTGCTCCTGGCTGGTCTGTGGTGGTACTGCTGCTGCTGATCTGGTAATGATCTGGTGATTGGACGCTGTACTCTCGAGGCCAGTCCAACGCTGCCCGCCGATTAGTCAAGGGTAGTGTGTGGTACATCCCATACTTACTAATGACACTGATGTATCTGCTACAGCAGCTACTGTCTTATCATCATCTAACAGTAAGAAGTGATTCTTCTAATACTCTTATATTGCTCTGTATCTGCATATAACCTAACTAATATTTAACTAATCTAACTTTTACACAAATATTACAGTAGAAAATATGAAATTTACATCGCAAGTATTCATTAGAGCAGGATATTTATGTAGGCAATAATCACACAATATTTTCACAAAGATGCAAATATGTTGGACTGCTGGCTTTTTAGCCCAAAATGCAATGCATTTAAGATAATTGCTATTTCTAACCTATACCTGTTGATGATTTCAAGGATCAATGTCCAGTGGCCTGGTCTCTGACCAGACCTGGTTGGTGGTCTGGGCAGCCAGGCTGTTCTACAGAGCTGCTCGCAGCCTGTCGAGCAGCCTGGTTGATCAGGTATCCTTGAAGGTGTCTTATCAGATTCTCGTTTGAACTCTGCAAGAGGTTGGCCAGTTTTGAGTGTTGAGATTCAGATCACTGTTCTGATGTATTGATTCCTGTTCCAAAATCTTCTG